>SJYV01052401.1:387397-472377 GCA_006410875.1 Neotragus pygmaeus | reverse complement strand
GGGCAGGAGGAGAAGGGGACAGAGAATGAGATGGCTGGATAGCATCACTGACTTGATGGACATGAGTTTGAGTGAACTGTGGGAATTGGTGATGGACAGGGAGGCCTGGCGTGCTACAATTCATGGGGTCGCAAGGAGTCAGACATGACTGAGCAACTGAACTGAACTGAACTGAGGATTGCGAGTGCCCTAACTACATGCCAAAGGCAAATGTTAATCTTTCCCAGAGGAAGATAATCCTAGACCTTCAATTATTTCAACATTATTTTCATATACAATACCTTGCACACAAAAGTAACTGGTCAAATAAAAAGGAAAGATGACTTAAATAAAAATTAAGAGAAATAACGGTAGTGGAAATGGATGCACAGGAGATTCAGATACTGAGCTATCAGACAACAACTTTAAAACTTTTAATAGAAGAGATTTTTTAAAAACCCAAAGTTGATTCTTTAAAAAGTTGGGAAACATTGATAAATCCTGGGTGAAGCTTATTAAGAACAGAGAGTCAGAAATGAAAAGGGATATATCACTGCAAAGCTTACAGATATTTTTAAAATTATCATATTACTCAAAGATATTATTAACTTTACATTCCCAAATATTCAAATTTAGATAAAATAGACCAGTTTCTATAAAAAAATACAACTTATCAAAATTGACACCAGAAGAAATAGAAAGTCTGAATTATCCAATAAGCTTAAAGAAATTAAAAACCATAACAAAGGCACATTGTAATTTCTCCAGACTTAACATACTCACTTTTTCTCCTTTAATTTCCAGATTTTTGAGAAAGTACTCATTTTTCCAGGAATGTTTGGGGGAGTTTTTTAGTTCCTGTTTCCTCTTCACCTCATTTTACTCAACTTTCTCAAACTTTTAAGGGTTATATGTTACACTACATAGCTCTCAATTACATTTCAAACCACAGGAGGACATATCGGCTGGCAGGAAGAAGAAAAGGAGAGAGAGATGGAAGAAGGAGGAAGACACGGAACCATTCTGATTTGAAACCACACCCTTTGTTGCCTATTTATAGCCTCCTGACATGCAATAGTCGTGAACAGTCATAGATGATATTAAATATGAAATATATTCAGAGAAGCAATATGTAAAGTGGTTAAGGTGTGTGTGGGGGGGGTGGGGGTGAGTGCGTAGTCTTGTAGTCCTTCATCAAGGTCCTTGGACATATTACTTAACCCCTCTAATTTCCAATTTCCTAATCTATGAGATAAACATCATCATGGTACCTACCATATCATTGTAAAAATTAAACAAGAAAATACATGTCACTATATTAGTACAGAACCTAGGACATATAAGAACTCTATGAATAGTAGCTATTGTTTATAATTATGATGGAGAAAAAATAAATTAAAATATATATGATTTGATTTTAGGTTTTAAAATGTGTTAATGAGGAAACATCCGAAGTCTCTTTATGTTTCTTTAGTGGAAATACAAACTTTCTATACTAAGTGGGAGAAATGAGTATGGCCATTCCTGGAAGCTGTTCTAAGAGAGCCTACCTGATCTGATAGCCTATGAGTTGAACAAAACATTTGACATTTTTCTATAGAAAAGAAAGTAAAACAATACCTTGGCCTTTCTTTTAAAATATATATACACCAAGGACTCTGCATCCTTGCCAGTTATCTGTAACACGGTCTGTTGAGACTGCCTAGCGTTGTCTGGAATTTCCAAGTCTCGGCACTATAAAAATAATTCACTAAAACCATCCTCCAAATAATTTTATGTTATGTACTTATTTAACACTGCACTTTGGACTACAGTATAGGATGGATATGCTGGGAATTACGTTGGGTTCAGTGAGAGTTAGTCATCTCTGACTCTTTCCAACCCCATGGTTGAGAGTCCGTATAAAGCCTGTTTTGTCATAAAAAGCAGCCCCTGACGTTTGAGGAATGGTGTTTATTGGTTCTTGAAACTTATTACCTATAATTACTGGAGCATACTGATCACAGCAAAGAGGGCAATTAAGAATGGCTAATGCAAATTCTGCAAAACAAGTTTACTGACGTTCCTGTTTAAACCCTCAAGAGCCCTTGAGGGACAAAAAAGTTACTTTCACAGGGAACTTTCAATTGCCTGCTCTCTAATGTCTAAACATAATAGGCTAAGTTCATTTTTTCTCCTTGTCTGTTGGCTAAAAGACCACAGAAAACTGATCCTCACTTAAAATCAAGGAAAAAAATTACAAATTACATTGCTTTTGGTTAAATTCATTTTTCACCTCAAGGATTGAGCTCCAGGTCATCACATCAATATATACTTTTTAAAGTCTGAAATTTTTTTACTGAAAGGCAATTCCACTTTAATTATCATATGGGATGCATATTTTGGTGTTAGTCTTTTTCTCTTTCAATGAATTAAAACACACAGAAGCACTACTTAAAAATCATGCCAGGAGATAACAAAGGTTGAATCCTTTGCTCCAGTGATCTTTTGTTTTGTGAAACCAGCTTTTCCATATCTGAAGGTATCACTCAAAAAAGGACTTTACTGAAGTGTTTTTAATCATTCTGAATGCAGCCATCTGAATATAAGCTCCCGGATACCAGTGCATTTGGACTTCCCATCCAATTAGACTATTTGATTCATACTAGAAAATCATGCAGTTTCATTTTGATTGTTCTCAATTAAGAAGATTGTCAGGAGGCAATTTTTATTGTCCAATTTTGTTTTAATCAAGAGAATTGTCCATAGGAGATGATTTCTGTGTAAAATATACATGGAGCAAATATGACCTCTTGCTCATGACATTTTTCCATGATCACATTGGAGATTTTTTCAGGGGTACACATTATGTTCTGCTGCCCTTTTCACATCATTAAACTTCAGACCTGTCTGTGAAAGCTGAAGTGTATTTGGGAACCAGGTAGCGCTGACTCATTGGCCATGATGAACAAAACCACCAGGAAATCCCTAGATTTTTCTTCCATAGATTTGAGTATTCAGGTTTGCCCTGCATAAGCCCTCAATTTTAGAAAATCTGTCCACACTTTTCTAACTAAGGACAGGGGAGATGAAAAGGTGATCTACTGATGACATATGCAGAACTTTACTTGGAAGAGCAAGGGTTCTCTTCACCCTGCCAGTCTGCTCTTGGCCTCAAGTCATCTGTAAGTGTCTACAGTCACACCTTTACAACCATAGGAAGCAAAGTGGGCATGGCTGTAACTACATTAATATTTTGATGAATCATATTTACCAAAACAACTTATTTTTAATTGAGCAATAATTTGAGTTATGGTAAAAATCAGTATATGTTTAAGAAAAACATTAAGCTTCAATTTGAAGAAATAGATACATTTTAAGGGCCATCCTGTCTACATTTGTTTCTTATTTATTTACATCTTGCCACTATAGAACACCAATAGGGTATCTTGTTTCAGATTTTAGAAGTTATTTTTTAAATCTGCACTTGTTTTATTCTCTTTCAATTATGTTTTAGTATCTTATGCATTTAAATCAATTTCCAAAAACTCCTTTGTGGTTCAGAAAGAAACATAGAATGTTAAGCCTGAGCTTACTCCAAGAGAAACTGTCATGCGAATCACACACATAATTTAAAATTTTCTAGTTGTCACATTAAACTAAGTAAAGAGAAATGGGTGAAATTAACGTCAGTCACGTGTGCATACATGTTCACTCATGTCTGACTCTTTGTGACCCCACGGACTATGGCCCATCAGGCTCCTCTGTCCATGGAATTCTCCAGGCAAGAACACTGGAGTGGGTTGCCATTTCCTTCTCCAGGAGATCTTCCCAACCCAGGGATCGAACCCGAGTCTTTTGAGTCTCTTGCATTGTCAGGTGGATTCTTCACCACTGTGCCACCTAGGAAGCCTATGTTTGATTACATTAATATATCCAAAATGTGTAATTTCAACATGTAACCAAAATAAGTTTTATAAGTATTTTACTCTTATTGAGTCTTCAAAATCCAGTGTGCATTTTACACCTATAGCACATGTCAGTTCATACTAGCTGCATTTTAAGGGCTTAGGAGCCACACGTTGCTATGACTGTTGTGTTGGTCTTTGCAATTCTACTCTATAAAGGAACTTACAGCTATCATACTCGGGGTTGAAAGAACCACAACCCTCAACCGTGATGCCTTTGACCTTTTAATGAAAACACGAATATTCTAGAACTACAGAGCATACTCATAGTTATAAGTAATAACAATCCAACCCTGCTCCACCTAACCGCACTTTAAAAAAAAATGGTTTATCACTTTTCTTTCATTACAAGTGAAACACATGTTTTCTATAGAAAAATTAGAGAGTACAGATTACAAAAAGAAAAATTTAAATATCTCTAATCACTCCTTAAGAACTTCTAACATTTTGTTGTGTATCTATTTAGAAGTTTTTGTGTTTTTTATAAAACAGTTTCATAATGCATATACTCTTTTGTAACTGCTATTTTTAACCTAGTATTACATTTTAAACATCTTCTCATGTTCTTTTTATGCAGCATTTAGATAAATTTTAATGGCAAAATAATATTTCCTTTAGTGCGTGTACCGTAATTTATTTAATTGTCTTTGGACATTGCAACTATTTACCTATCAAAAAGTTTGCTGTCACAAATGACTCTAGGCTTGTATTTTGCTCATGTTTGAAGTGAGGGAGCAGGGAACAATTTTATAAGTAATCCAAAGAATAGGAAGATAGTTGAAACCTGCAGCTATTTATAATTAAAAAAATTTTTTATCTGAATAGTTTGAATAGTCAGTTTAGCATGCATAAAGGATCCTCATGTAACTTACAGAAAAACCAGACACATGTCTCAAGACTGAATGCATTTTAAATACTTTTAATGCTAATGAAAGAATGGCAATTACAGTCTCTTCCTTTTCTCCAAGTAGATGTTCTCAAAGAAAACAGCTAAACACCATCTCTTTTATGTTATAGTTTGTTTTTTGAGTCATCATCACTGTTGCAATGAAAACATAAATCCAAACTCATTTCATTTTCTGATAGTCAGGAAAGCTAAAGATCTAAAGGGTATTTTCCTGAATATAAAATATATACTTCAAGTGTCTCATTTTCAGGGTGTGGGAAAAAGCAAAGAAGAGATATTATTCTTCATATCTGAAAAAAAGAACCTGAGGCTCAGAGAGTTTATAATTTATCTAAAGTCACAGAGATAGTTATTAACAGAGTTAGGATTGGCCAGCCCAGTTAAAAGGCAGCTAAAATCTCTCCCTTGTTGTACTGATGGATCACAGGTGGTAAAATAAACCCTGGTTATGCTGTATGCAGAAGAATCATTTCTAGATTGCCTCTTTATAGGTTATTAAATTCTGTTATTACCCAAGTTTTCAAATAATTTTGCAACCAGGACAGAAATAATAAAGGGAAAGAGAACTGTGGACATGAAACTTCTGTCATTTCGCAGGTGCTTATTAAACCAGTCCTGTTACATTTATCTTAGCTTGTTGAGGTTTATGATAAAATGTGGCTACTATTAGCAACACATGATGTGCATAAAATTCATAGCACAATATGTAACTGGGTATTTTGATTATCTGTTATTGCATTAAAATTTAGAGGCTCAAAACAGCCATTATAGGCTCTTCCTTGGTGGTCTGGTGGTTAAGAGTCCACGCTTCCAATGTAGGCAGGCACAGATTTTATCTCTGGTCAGGAAACTAGGATCCCACATGCCATAAGGCAGGGCCAAAATTAACAAGTAATCATTACAGGATATCTAAATCACATCAGAAATTGGGATAAGATGTGGCTGAGGCATTCTCATGGCAGCATCAGAGTTCATTTAATGGTATTCATGTGACAAATGGGTGTGGTTGGAGAGCCCAAGGTGTCTTCCTTCACATGTCTGTACTTCATGAGGATGGCTGAATGCTGGTCTTAGGTGGGACTGGGACTGCAGTGCCTACACGCTGAATGACCATTTCAGGGTAGTCAGACTTCTTTCATGATGAGTCATGAAATATCCTTCTAGGAGAATATTCAAAGACAACCAGGCAGAGGCTGCAAGACTTCTAATCCAAGAACAAGAACTTCAAGC
The DNA here is from genome assembly GCA_006410875.1 of Neotragus pygmaeus. NCBI lineage: Eukaryota > Metazoa > Chordata > Mammalia > Artiodactyla > Bovidae > Neotragus > Neotragus pygmaeus. The sequence goes on along the minus strand of SJYV01052401.1, from coordinate 466,314 downwards.
CCCAAGAACACCACTTCCACCACATTCTTCGGTCAAGTGATCACAGCAACCCCAAATTCAAAGGGAGGAAAATTTGTGGCCATCTTTTTACTATCACAGTGGACATCAATAAATCTTTTTTTCCCTTCAGGGACAGGAAATATGATCCATAGCAAAGAGAAAAATCAGTTGATACCAACAGACCTGTAATGACAGAAATGATGGAATTAACCAGCTGTGAGACAAAGGGTCAGTTATAAGTCTTCAAAACAACCTCAAGAGAAGAAAAGAAAACATGACCAAAATGAGGATAGAAATGGAAGATACAGAGCAGACCTGAATGGAATTCTTTAATATAAATTTATTTTAATTGGAGGCGAATTACTTTACAATATTGTAGTGGTTTTGCCATACATTGACATGAATCCACCATGGATGTACATGTGCTCCCCATCCTGAAGCCCCCTCCCACCTTCCTCCCCATCCCATCCCTCTGGGTCATCCCAGTGCACCAGCCCCAAGCACCCTGTCTCATGCACCTAACCTGGACTGGTGATTCATTTCACATATGATAATGTACATGTTTCAATGCCATTCTCCCAAATCATCCCACCCTCACCCTCTCCCACAGAGTCCAAAGACTGTTCTGTACATCTGTGTCTCATTTGCTATCTCACATATAGGGTTATTGTTACCATCTTTCTAAATTCCATATATATGCATTAGTATACTGTATTGGTGTTTTTCTTTCTGGCTCCAGTTTCATCCACCTCATTAGAACTGATTAAAATGTGTTCTTTTTAATGGCTGAGCAATACTCCATTGTGTATATGTACCACAGCTTTCTTATCCATTCATGTGCTGATGGACATCTAGGTTGCTTCCATGGCCTGGCTATTGTAAACAGTGCTGTGATGAACACTGGGGTACACAAGTCTCTTTCAATTCTTGTTTCCTCGGTGTGTATGCCCAGCAGTGGGATTGCTGACAGAAATGGTATGGACGTAACAGAAGCAGAAGATATTAAGAAGAAGTGGCAAGAATACACGGAGGAACTGTACATAAAAGATCTTCACGACCCAGATAATCATGATGATGTGATCACTAATCTAGAGCCAGACATCTTGGAATGTGAAGTCAAGTGGGCCTTAGAAAGCATCACTATGAACAAAGCTAGTGGAGGTGATGGAATTCCAGTTGAGCAGTTTCAAGTCCTGAAAGATGATGCTGTGAAAGTGCTGCACTCAATATGCCAGCAAATTTGGAAAACTCAGCAGTGGCCACAGGACTGGAAAAGGTCAGTTTTCACTCCAATTCCAAAGAAAAGCAATGCCAAAGAATGCTCAAACTACCGCACAATTGCACTCATCTCACACGCTAGTAAAGTAATGCTCAAAATTCTCCAAGCCAGGCTTCAGCAATANTGGCCACAGGACTGGAAAAGGTCAGTTTTCACTCCAATTCCAAAGAAAAGCAAAGCCAAAGAATGCTCAAACTACCGCACAATTGCACTCATCTCACACGCTAGTAAAGTAATGCTCAAAATTCTCCAAGCCAGGCTTCAGCAGTGAACTTCCAGATGTTCAAGCTAGTTTTAGAAAAGGCAGAGGAACCAGAGATCCAATTGCCAACATCTGCTGGATCATGGAAAAAACAAGAGAGTTCCAGAAAAACATCTATTTCTGCTTTATTGACTATTCCAAAGCCTTTGACTGTGTGGATCACAATAAACTGTGGAAAATTCTGAAAGAGAAGGGAATACCAGACCATCTGACCTGCCTCTTGAGAAACCTGTATGCAGGTCAAGAAGCAACAGTTAATATCATACTTATTTGCAAAAGACTGAGTATTTTTTGCCTAATATCAAGAATAAGATAATCTATCCAGTCTCATTTCATCTATTTAAAAGTTTCCCATAGTTCTAGACAGTTGGAAAAAAAATTAAGAGTGTATTTATTCATAGAAAAAAAAATCAACTATGTAGAAAATTCAATGAAATCTACAAAAAAAAGCTCTTAGAACTAATGAGTATGTTTAGAAAGTTTTCAGGATATAAGATCAATATACAAAACTCAATCGTATTTCTATATATTGGCAATAAACAACTGGAAATTGAAATTTAAAAATCAATATCATTTAGAATAGCACAATTAAATTTCACAAAAGATATGGGAAATCTATATGATTAAAACTAAAAAACCATTGCTGAGAGAAACTAAAGATGACTCAAATAAAATAGAGTGATTCTATGTTCATGAATCAGAAAACTCAATATTGTTAAGATGTTAAATCTCCTAAATTGACCTAAAGATTCCAATCAAAATTCCATTTGCCTTTTCATAGAAACTGACAAATTGATTATAAATATTAATATCATATTAACCTTTTACAGATAAATAATTAGCAAATATTTTTCTCCCATTCTGTAGATTGTCTTTTCATTTTGTTGTTTCCTTTGATCTATAGAAGCTTTTTAGTTTGATATCATCCCACTTGTTTATTTTTGCTTTTGTTGCCTGTGTTTTGGTATCATATATATTAAAAAAAATTCATTGTCATGATTTTTCCTTGCGTTTTTCTTATAGCCATTTAATAGTTTCATCTCTTCCTTTTAAGTTTTTAATCCATTTCAAATAAATTATTGTGTGTGGAGTAAGATAAGGGTCAAATTTCATTATTTTGAAAATGTATATATAGTTTTCCCAACACTACTTACTGAAGAGACTGTCTTTTCCTGCATTGTGCATCCCTGGCAGCCTCGTCACAGATTAGTTGAGTGTATATACATGGGTTTATTTCTGGACTCTTGATTCTGTTCCATTGGTCTATGTGTCTTGTTTTAAGCCATACTGTTTCCATTACTATAGTTTTATAATATAATTTGAAATCAGGAAGTGTGATACCTCCCACTTTGTTCTTCTTTCTCAGTAATTCTTTGGCTATTCAGGGTCTTTTGTGGTCCCATATAAATTTTAAGGCTGTTTTTCTTATCTCTGTGAAAAAATAGCAAAAAAAGAAATAATCAAAATAAAATGGACAAAGAATCTGAACAGACATTTTTGCAAAGAAAATTTACAATTAGCCAATAGGTATATGAAAAAATGCTCAACAGCAATAATCATCAGGGAAATGCAAATAAAAGCCACAATGAGATATTACCTTTAGCATGGATATCCTCAAAGAAAAAAAAAGATATCAAGTGTTGTTGAGGGTGTGGAGAAAAGCGAACTCCTGTACACTGTCCATGGGATTATAAATTGGTACATCTATTATAGAAAGCAGTATGGTATATTCTCAAAAAATTAAAAATAGAACTACCATATGATACTGCAATTCTATTTCTTAATATATATCCAAAAGAAATGAAATCAATACTTCAAAGAGCTATTATTATATATAAAGTATCATATATATGCTTATACATATATACATTAACAAATATATATGTACACACATAATAGAATATCATTTGGGTGCACGCCAAGTGCATAACACTCAGTCATGTCCAACTGTTTGTGATCCTGTGGACTGTAGCCAGCCAGGCTCCTTTATCCATGGAATTTTCCAGGCAAGAATACTGGAGTGGGCTGCCTTTCTTACTCCAGAAGATCTTCCTGACCTAGGGATAGAACCTCCTTCTCCTGTGTCTCTTGCATTGACAGGCATCATTCAGTCCTAAAAAAGAAAGAAATCCTGCCATTTGCAACAACATGTATGAGCCTGGAGACACCTGCGCTAAGTGAAATACTGTAACCCTGATATAGTAAGACAATTGTTATATGACTAACTCATATGTAGAATTTAAAAATCAAATTCATAGAACTTTCAGTTGAACAATGGTTTTCAGGGGCCAAAAGATGGGGAAAATGGGGAAATATTGGTCAAAGAGTACAAATTTTCAGTTATAAGATGAATAAGTTCTTGGATTCTAACATATACCATGGTGACTAGATTAATATAGTTAAAAACACTGTATTATATATAATATAGTCCAGGTTCAATGCATGAGACAGGGTGCTCAGGTCTGGTGCATCCCTGAGGGATGGGATGGGGAGGGAGCTGGGAGGGAGGGTCAGGATGGGGAACACATGTACACCTATGGCTGATTCATATGAATGTATGGCAAAAACCACCACAATATTGTAAAATAATTAGCCTCCAATTAAAATACAGTTTAAAAATAAAAAAAAACACTGTACTATATACAAGCAACTAAAAATAAATGATCCAATCAAAAAATGGGCCAAAGAACTAAACAGACATTTCTCCAAAGACATACAGATGGATAGTTTTGAAAAGATCTTAAGTGTAGATCTTAAGTGTTTGCATAGCAAAAAGTAGTGAGGTGTTGAATGTGTTAATTAATCTAATTGGGGTAATAATTTCACAGTGTACATGTACATTAAATCATCATGTTGTATGCCCTAAGTACATATAATTTTTCTTTGTCAACTATACCTATGTAAGTTAGGGGAAAATAATATAGAACCATAACAGATCAAAAATAATTGAAACAACTTTGTAAAAGAATAGAGAACTAAAATGACCTCATTTTAAAACTTAACACAAAACTACAATAATCAAAACAGTGTGATATTGGCCTCAAGGTAGGCAATATCAACAGAACACAATATGGAGTCCAAAAACAGACATATATATCACATATATGGACAATAGATTTTCAACAAAAGTACAAGAGAAATTCAATAGGAAGAGAATAGTCTTTCCAAGATAGTATTGGAACAGTTGAATATTAATATGCAAAAAAGTACCATATACAAAAGTGAACTCAAAATGGATCATAGACTTAAATTTAAAACCTAAAACTACAAATTTCTACAACAAAAAATAGGAGAAAATCTTTGCAGCTTTGGGTTGGTCAATGTTTTCTTAAATATGACAACAAAAATCCAATCAATGAAAGAAAAAGCTGATAAATTTTTTTTCATCAAAATTGACGCTTTTATTCTTCAAAGTACACTGTTAAGAGGATGAAAAGGCAAGGGACAGACTAAAAGAAAATCTTTGCAAGCATATGCACAAAATATAAAGAGCTATCAAAACTCAATAAGAAAAAACTATTTTTTAAATGTCCAAAAGATTTGAAAAGACACTTCAACAAAGAAGATACATAGATAACAGGTAAGCAACTGAAAAGATGCTCAACATCATCTGTCATTCTAAGAACATGCATCTAAACCACAATGAGATACTTCTATGTATCTATTAGAATGGCTGAAATTGGGAACACTGACCACACCAAGTGGTGATGATCCATGTGGATTTGGAGCACACAGAACTCACATATATCACAAACAGGAACATAATATGGTACAACCACTTTGGAAAACAGTTTAAGATTTCAAAATTTAAACATATATGATCCATTCATTCTTTACCTAGATAGTTACCCAAGAGGAATGAAAACACATGAAACCAAATATTCAAAGCAATTTTATTTGTAAAAGCCAGAAATTGAAAAAAAAAAATGTCCATCATGGGCAAATGGTTAAACAAATTGCATAACATCTGTACAATCCTTATTCAACAATGAGAAGGAATAGAATGTTGATACAATAATATAGATGCATTTCAAAATACTAATGCTGAGTTAAAGACAGGCAAAAAAGAACACATGCTGTATGATTCTATTCACACAAATTTTAGAAAATGCAAATTAATCTATAATGACATCAAGCACATCAGTGGTTGCCTGGGGACAATAGGAGTAGGTAAAGGGGGTGGAAGAATAGATTTACAACCCTTTGGGGAAACTTTTAGTGGTGATGGATATGTTCATTAGTTTTATCATGGTGATTGTTTCACAGGAGTATACATTTATCAAAACTTACCAAACTGTACTTGTTTAAAATGTGCTTCAAGGGTAACTCCAAAAAGCTGCTAGAAATGAAAACAAAAGTTACAAAAGTACAAGGGATCAGAAACAGTTTAAAGCGACAGTGTATTTTGCTCTTAATTGTTCTGTTATGTCATGTCATGTCATGTTGTGTTTTATGTTATGTCAGGAACTTTTAAAAAAGATATTATTTGTAAGAGTGAAGGAATCATGAAAGAAGTTTCCATGAATGTGTGAAAAACAAGTTAGGGCTTCAAAGCTAGTGGGGAGGAAGCCAGGGACTGGAGGAAATAAGACTTAGGCTTCATGCATGAAACCTGAGTTCCTTGGGTTCATGTGGAGGCAAAAGATGGGGAAAGAAGTCAGGAGTGGATGGGGTTTGATGGTTGTTCAGAAAGGGAGGAAGATCAACCAAGGAAACCCTGCTATCAACTCTCACAGCCTAAGAAGAGACCCCTTGGTGGACAGTGACAGAGACAAGCTACTAGGAGTTTACTAATCCAGCTTACCCTAAAATCCCAGGGCTTTGGGAAAACTCCAAGAGAAACGAAGTTTTATAAATTTTCTGAGTGAGTGAGATCAGTATCTACAAATGATTTTGATTGTAATCCCCTCTTGGAAAGAAAAACATCTGAGCTGTGCTTACTGAATAGGGCTGCTTACTAGTAGATTGCATGCATGTACTCCTATACTAGTATATTGTTGATTTTCAAATGGGCATTAATAAGTAGAAATATATAAATGGCTCAGGAAAGTACTCAGTGCTCTGTGCTGACCTAAAGTGAAAGTGAAGTCACCCAGTCGTGTCTGACTCTTTGAGTCAGATGGGATTCTCCAGGCAATAATACTGGAATGGGTTGCCATTTCCTTCTCCAGGGGATCTTCCCAACCCAGGGATCGAACCCATATCTCCTGCATTGCAGGCAGACTCTTTAACCTCTGAGCCACCAAGGAAGCCCCAAAGGACATCCAAAATAGAGGGAATAAAAGTATATGCATATGAAAAATGTACTTAGAACAAAAAAATACTATTTTCTAAATACTTTAACTTTTAATACTAATATTTTAATATTAATACTTTAATATTTGGCAATGTGCATGTATTATTTTTGAAATAAAAATTTCAATATTAAAGAATGTATATGTATAGACAATTCACTTTATTGTACAGTAGAAACTAACACAAATTATAAGGCAACTATACTCTGATAAAAATACATTTTAAAAAAGTAGAAATATAAAAAGTAAAAGGCAAAACCAAAAATAAGAATTATAATATTTTATTCCACATTTCAGATCATCTTGCATACCAGGGAATCACACCTCACTTAGGAGACCACAGAGTTAGATTAAGCATTCTAGTCATGTCTGGGCTTTTCTGGTGGCTCAGATGATGAAGAATCTGCCTGCAATGCAAGAGATCTGGGTTGCATCCCTGGGTTGGGAAGATCCCCTGGAGGAGCGCATAGCAACCCACTCCAGTATTCTTGCCTGGAAAATCCACCTGGACAGAGGAGCCTGGTGGACTACAGTCCATGAGGTCACAAAGAGTCAGACAGCACTGAACAATTAAGTGTACAGTCATGTCTAGTGGACAGGGAATAATCTGATGTGGTAGACTGTGACAATAAGAAAAATATAAATATTTGTGATTGCAAAACATTGGAAGAGATTGGCCTAGCCAAAGGAGAATAACTAGTCAAATTTATGTGCATTTGACAGACATTAAGCAACTGTTTAAAATGATGTTTTCAAAGAATATTCCCAACCATGTAAAAATGTTCATGATGTGGTGTTACATGAGAAAAATCAATGTATAACACTGAGAAAGATTTCAGTTTTGTGTATATATATATATATATATATATATATAATCTCACAGAAAAATCTGGAAGAAATTTATTGAGGGTGGTTAAATTGTAGATAATTTCATGTTTCTACTTTATCCTTTTAGTATCTTGCAAATGCTCTACGTGAATGCTTTCCACTTTATAATCACAAAAACACAATAATTTTGTAAATAAAACATTATAAACAAATAACTTCACCAGGCAGTAAAAAGTGGTGACACTAAGGAATTCCGATGAGACATTAAGAAGCTTGGAAAGATTTTTAAATAAAAAATCAGAACACTAATAGTCACATAAAGGATTCTGGGTTCTCAGTAGTCAGGCTTCAGGGACCTACCAGCACTAAGGGATATCTGAACACTCCATTCCTCTGCAAACACCCATCCAGCTGATGGTACAAGGGGCTCTGGGCAAGACTCCAGGGATAGAAAGATGCACCAGATGCAGAAGGCCCTGCCCCGGAAGTGTTTCCCAGTCATTGCTCTGTGTTCCCATGCTGTGTTATCACAAACACAAAGCAAAAATACTTTTCTTCCTTTACACAAGCTGGCTTTCTTTGTTTTTCCATAAAACAAGATGATTGAGTGATAGTCTGGCCACTGAAACCCAGAAAAGCATGGCAATTAGAGCTTGTAGATGGGCAAATCAAATGAAAATATCAGACAGGCTGAAAGGTTAGGGTCTTCATTCTGAAGGTTGGGAAGGGAAGGGATTTGGATCCACAGAACCTAGAACCCATAGGGCACTGACTTCTTACCAGATTCCAAAACTCTGTAACTAGGAGATGTCCTATGAAATGTGATTCAGGTTTAGCTCCAGACATAAAAGGAAGCAATTTCTCTCACACCGAGTAATAAACAGATTGGAACTTATTGGAATTCATCATCCTCAAACTTCCCTGGTGGCTCAGACAGTAAAGCGTCTGTCTACAATGCAGGAGACCTGGGTTCGATCCCTGGGTTCGGAAGATCCGTTGGAGAAGGAAATGGCAATCCACTCCAGTGCTATTGCCTGGAAAATCCCATCCACAGAGGAGCCTGCTAGGTTACAGTCCAGTCCATGGGGTCGCAAAGAGTCGGACACGACTGAGCGACTTAACTTTTAAGAGGCGGAGCTGGCAGGAAATATAAATGCCTTCCAAAAGCTTTGGACAAATTTATGAGTGATAGAATCATAAATGACCTCTCTTGCTCACTTCCTCTTGCTCTCTTTCACTCAAGCAGACTCCATCCTTAGAAACTGAGCCAGTGTTTGCCCTGGAAGATTCTGCTGAGATATCCCTTAAGGGCCAGGCAAGGTCACGGTAGGTCCCCACTCTGTGCTCCTATATCCCCCTGTATGTAACCAGTCATTGCCCTAACCACACAGTATTATAATTCCCTGTTGATGGGTATGTGGCCTCAGTAGTTGTGATACCAACAAAGGTAGCACTGAGTCAGAGCTCAATTGATGTGGGTTAAAAAAGAGTGTTATATGGAGTCTATACTTGCCTGACTTTTTGCGACCCCATGGACTGTAGCCCACCAGGCTCCTCTGTCCATGAATTTCCCAAGCAAGAATACTGGAGCGGGTTGCCATTTCCTTCTGCAGGGGATCTTCCAGACTCAGGGATCAAACCTGGGTTTCCAGCATCTCCTGCTTTGTCAGACAGATTCTTTACCACTGAGCCACCTGAGAAACCCCAAGCACTGCTTTCCCTCAGGGCAAAATCTTGAGAAATGTGTACTAGCTGGAGTGTTGATTTCTTTCAAGTCCTCACTTTCCACTGCCCCATGTATTCCCAGAGCAGAAAATATTATAGAAAGGTAGAATACCCTCTCAGAGGGACACCACCAAGTGAAATCCTGCAAAAACATCTCATAGAAGAAACAGCTCTTAGAAATTCCTGGGGGACTGATGTCTGAAAAACTCTCATCCTACCCCACTTCATCACCTCCTAGACTTGCTCACCAGACAGCTCTCTTGTCCACCATTGTGAGCTTCTGAGCTCTGATTTGCAAGTCAGTTCCCTGGGAATTTCATGATAAAATACATTCAGCTCAGTTATGTCAAGGGCACAGTCTCCTGTGTCTCCTCTAAAACCTTGTTTAATAACATTAGTCTCCCCATATGTGTGCCAAGATTCTTCAGCTTGAGGCTGGAAGGATTTTAATTTACTTTTCCATTAATGGTTAGGATCCATGCTAAACCTGTAAATATTGTTTCTATAAATTCACTGCAGTGCTAATTTTTAATGCAAATAAATAAACAGAGTGAGCAACTCAGAGACAGTTTGCCCCAATGGAGCTTTTGCAAATCGTCCTCATTTGGCTTAGGAGAGAAGACAGTGGAACACTTTATATTCTGGTAAGTTGCAGTGATCAGCTATGGTCCAGTTCCTTCATTCTTGGGATTTCTCAAGGATATATGGGAGACAGGAAAGATAAATCAAAATAGAGATCATAATACCATACAGTTGCTAAAGTTGGAAAAGATCTTAGGGATTTTCTACTAAAACTCTCTCTTTTGTTTTATGGGTGAGATATGTGGTCATAGAAAGAGTAAAGCCTGCCTCGGGACATATGGCCCAAGAGAAGCTGTGCGAAGTCCAGAAATGGCAGCCTACTTTAGGTTCCCAAAAACATCAAGGAGTGCTTTTATTGGCATAGCCCCTGTGGCTAAGTTTGTGATTTCAGCTGCCAGTGACCCACCAGGGTCATCACATGGCACAGATTATCCTGGTCTGTGCTCACTTGAAATTTTCTACTCTATAGATTCCATACGTCTATTTAAACATATGGACTTCCCTGATGGCTCATACATTAAAGCGTCTGTCTACAGTGCAGGAAACCCGGGTTCATATGTTTACTCTGATTTGGGGTTCCCAAAATACAGTCACTAAAATTGCTCAAAATCTATAGAGGTAAAACATGAGGTCTGCCAAGAATCTTAGGAGCCCAGAACCCAGACTCTGACCAGGACTCAGAGATCCAGAGTGCGATGAGCCCAGGCCTTAAAGTGCTCTAGATAGGTGGGTCCTCTAACAAAAGAAGAAAAGGGCACAGAAAAGCCCAAGGTAAAGTTGGCACCCGTCATTACCAGTCTAGAAACCATGAAAGCTGAAATATTTGGGTTGCCCCTCGTTGGCTGGGAGCGACCACTGAGCACAGTCTCCAAAGTGGCATTTCTCAACAGTTCTCAAAATAATAGGTTATAACAGTGGCAAGGAAAGGCATTATAGAAAGTAGGCTTGAAATATCAGATTGACCATCACTGGCTAGACTGTGAGATGTCTACAGAAGGTGGGCTGCAGGCGATGGCTTCTCCATGTGCTCACCTTTCCACCACCCAATAGCGCCTCCTCTGCCCTCTTAGAACCACCCTCTTCTGGAACTGGGGGAGGTGAAGAGTGTACAGTCAGAGAGAACAGGATACAGTGAGGATCTGAATCTTAAAAGAGATTCATTGGTGTAGAAGTCTACCCCTGCAGTCAGGCAATGATTCCCATCAAGCAAGACTCAAAGAATGCACTGAGCAGGAATGGCCACCACCGTGCCCAAGGCTCTGGGAATCTAATGACTGTTGCGAGAAGACATGGGCCACACAGGGTTCATCAACTGGTGTTTGTGGATATGTCTTGGGATCCTTTGTCACTTTAATGACAGCGATTCCCAAGCATGGCTGAGTGTTCACTGGTCTGGGATTGCAGGCTGCTGAGAGGTGATAGGAGGGGAAGAAAGATTGGTTAACAGCTGCACAGAGTGGGTCCAGGCTGGGGCCTCTGCTTATCCAATATTCAGGACTGAAGCAGGTCTTCCTTCCTGGGGCTTAGCTGTGTGATCCTTAGAAAAATATTTACACTCTTCATAGGGGAGAACAAATCTGATTGTATTAGTTATCTATTTAATAGTGCATCCAGATTCAATTCCTCTTTTTCATTGTATTTAATTTGGGGGTGAATTTATTGGTGGTGGGGAAGTCCTTCAGATTTCAAACTGAGAAATAAACTGCCAGTCTAGGAGGCTCTGAGATCTCTTTGTTCTTGTTGGTTTACAGAAAGCAGAAAGACCTTGGGAGCAAGAGAAAAGACTACAGCAGGACTGAGCTAGCTATTATACGACCCTCTATTACAGTTTTCTACAGATAGAAAACTCATCTTTCTCGAAGAAGGAACTCAGAAAGGAAATGAAAAAAGAAAAATCCACTGAGTCTAACATTTGTCACATGGGATATTGTCGTATTTTCTGGATAATACATTGGCTTCTACTTTTACAGATGGTTCTATAGTTTGAATAAAGACCAAAAAAACAAACAAACAAACAGAAAAAAAAAATCCCACGCTCTGGGTTTTTACTCTGGAAAGAAGTACAGGAAGAGACAGACTAGACCATAATCAGGTAATCAGGAAATATGTGATTTTTCAGTTACTATTGATATTTTGAACTATGAAAGTATAGAGACCTAAGTATATGGCCCTGTGCTTTATGACTCTCAAGTGTGTGACTGGATATAGGAACCTGGGTCAAGAACTTGGTTTGGGTTGGACAGGGAAGTTGAACTGCTCNCAAACAAACAGAAAAAAAAAATCCCACGCTCTGGGTTTTTACTCTGGAAAGAAGTACAGGAAGAGACAGACTAGACCATAATCAGGTAATCAGGAAATATGTGATTTTTCAGTTACTATTGATATTTTGAACTATGAAAGTATAGAGACCTAAGTATATGGCCCTGTGCTTTATGACTCTCAAGTGTGTGACTGGATATAGGAACCTGGGTCAAGAACTTGGTTTGGGTTGGACAGGGAAGTTGAACTGCTCTATTTAAGAAAGTAGTCAAAGGATAAGAATGGATTGATTACAGGCATGGATTTAGCAAAGAATACTGAGGCACTGATTTTGGGGTTTCCCTTCTAGCTCAATTGGTAAAGAATCCCCCTGCAATGCAGGAGACTGCTGCTCGATTCCTGGGTTGGGAAGATCTGCTGGATAAGGGATTGGCTACCCACTCCAGTATTCTTGGGCTCCCCTGGTAGCCCAGCTGGTAAAGAATCCGCCTGAAATGCAGGAGACCTGGGTTCTATCCCTGAGTTGGGAAGATCCATTGGAGAAGGGAACGGATACCCACTCCACTGTTCAGGCCTAGAGAATTCTATGGATTATATCCATGGGGTTGCAAAGAGTGGGATATGACTTAGTGACTTTCACTCACTGAGGCACAGAATCCCATGCGACCATGCCCTGAGGGAGTCCTCCATAATCCCCCAACTCTGCATTTCCTGAAGGCCACAATCCTGTTAATCCTCCCCTCCCCATAAACATACTCCCCAGAGCTCCTCCCCCCATGGAAATCCTGTCCCCACCTCTCAAGNCACAGAATCCCATGCGACCATGCCCTGAGGGAGTCCTCCATAATCCCCCAACTCTGCATTTCCTGAAGGCCACAATCCTGTTAATCCTCCCCTCCCCATAAACATACTCCCCAGAGCTCCTCCCCCCATGGAAATCCTGTCCCCACCTCTCAAGTGTCCCCCTCCCTCTGGCCTGCAGCCAGGGTATCCAGGCTACTAACCTCCCACCCTAAACACCTACTACTCCCTTCTCCTCTCCACACCCACCACCGGGCCTGGCGAACCTTCTGCCAGTTCCTGGATACCTGAAATCAGGGCCAGGATTGGAAGAAAAGATGAAGGCAAAGGCAGAAGGCAAAGAAAGTTCATAGACACGCGAGGCACCCAAGGCAGTAAGCATTGCTTTTCTTCCTGCACCAACTACAGGGCTATGCCTTCCTGCCCACATGTCCAACCAACCTGTCTCTCCAACATGCTTCTGATGCTTTTGTGCAATATTATGCTGGGGGAGATAACCCTATTCCCCAAGTCTGAGACACTCATTGTTGGTCCTAACTGAAGAGGAAAAAAATGGAAAAAGGCCACTGGGCCAGTATGATTATCCTCTCTCTTCTCAATTGACCTTGTAGCTGCCAGGTTCAGAAGATTAGCAGTTTTTGAAAATAGTGAACCTTTGAGCTATATGTGGAAGACAAATTTTAAATTAATAAACTGTGATGTATCACATCTTGGTAATTGGTGATAATTGAGGTGACAAAAGTATATTAAGAACATTGTTCCATTTTTTCTTAATGGTTGCTTAGCAGAGTGTTTTAGGTTGCGAAAACTCTTTTCCCAGCAGGCTTGTATTGCCTATACTTACCGCAGAGTCCGCTAACAATGATAACTGCCTTATCTGCATTCCTCAACCTGTTATGATATATCAGATACTACTACTTTCTTTTTCCAGATGCTAATCCCAATAAAACTATTTCTCCTGGNGCTGCGATTCATGTCGCAAAGAGTCGGACACGACTGCGCGACTGAACTGAACTGAAAATAAAATGATGGACGATAAAAGAAGGAAAGTTAACGGAGATGCTCAGATGTCCAGGCAGATCTGAAGGTCCTGAGGAAGATTCCTCCAGGGAGTCTGTGCTGATAGTCTCCAGTCTGGATAAGCGTGCCCAGAATTCCATCAGAGAATTGATCACTCCAGGTGTTAATCTCATTTACCAGCCTATATCTCTCACTACTGTGAGTTCCTGGAAGCTTGGGAGCAGGTCTGATTGGTCAGTGCTCATTTACTAACATATAAAGTAAGTGTTCAATATATATTTGTTGAACAAAAGCATACACACACACATAAAAAACCCCATGGACAGAGGAGCCTGGCAGGCTACGGTCTATGGGGTCGCAAGAGTCCGACACGACCGAGCGACTAAGCACACAGTACAAACAGTCAGGGAGCCGTCGCATCTCGGGGGAGGAGAGAGATCAGCAGGAGGTTTGTCTGGGACAGTACACCGTCCCACCTACTATTCTGACATAGTATTAATAGTACCCTGTTTTAACTCACAAAAATATCCTGTTTTGGATGATAGATGATATGGTTACCCTAGTGATTACATACAACTTACATGCTAAGAAGAAATCTGAGGAAGAGGTTGGATCTGATTTTTCCTGATTATAAAAATAGGATAAGCAATAGGGAATCATTGCTTTTATCCTACTGAATAAATGGTTCCTATGTGTTGTCTTCGCAACCAAGCTATGGCAGCCTTCTAAGGAGGTATCATTCAGTTGGAGAAATTGGAACTTCATTTATTATGACACGTCCTGAATGACTAAAACCTTAAGAAAGCTTTGCCCTTCCTAAGAAATTCAGGAGAAATTCTGGAGCAATGGATAGGATGCAAAGTTAGGAAAACAAGTTTGCCACCTTCATAATTAAGCTCGTCCCTCAGATTGCTCAGCTTCACCCACCTTAAATCCCCATAATGTCTACACAATAAATTCTTTTCAACATCCTCAATGGTTTCCTCTCTGTTAGAGATATGATATTTGGATCAAAATAATTTATGTAATGTTATCCACAAGTGGCAAGGGCTTGGGAGATCTGAAAAATCAAAGGATTATTGGTTAGAGAGTAGATAATTTGAAATGGAAAGGACAGGACCCTTAGAATACTCATAACACCAGTGATAAAAACNGGATCAAAATAATTTATGTAATGTTATCCACAAGTGGCAAGGGCTTGGGAGATCTGAAAAATCAAAGGATTATTGGTTAGAGAGTAGATAATTTGAAATGGAAAGGACAGGACCCTTAGAATACTCATAACACCAGTGATAAAAACTCAGGTGGAACAGTCAGCACTCCTCTTACAAGCATTGCATTAATAAAAACATTTTACTGGCAGATTCAATTCAAACTATACGCCAGGGGTTCTTAACCTTGCCTTGTACTTCAGAGGGGCTTCCCAGGTGGCACAGTGGAAAAGAAATCTCCTGCCAATGCAGACCTGGGTTCGATACCTGGGTCGGGAAGATCCCCTGGAGGAGGGCTCGGCTCCCCACCCAGTGTTCTTGCCTGGAGAATCCAGGGACAGAGGAGCTTGCTGGGCTACAGTCCATAGTGTCGCAAAGACTCACACATGACTGAGCACGCACACACATACCTTAGAGTCATCTGGGAAGCTTTTTAAAAATAAAAGTATTTGACCATCCCTTATATACTCTGAATTAATTATCCTGGACCAAGTCTTAAGACATGTTTCAAAAGCCTCCCAGATGGTTCAGCTGTGTGGTCAAGGTCGAGAGGCTCGGCTCCGCATACAGGTGGGGACCATCTAGTAATCATTCATTTTCCCAGATCTCATGGAAAGGCCTCTCAGGAACACACAGTCCTTGAATTTGGCTGCATTAGTCATTCTTATTACAGAATGGAATTTAAGGAGACTATATGAAACATCATCCCTTGTGTATTCTTCATGAGTTGTATTTATGGGTTTTTTTTAAGTACTTAGAACTTTGTGTTGCCTTTCATTTACAAAGTTCAAAACAAACCTTGAGTTTTCAGCCTCATCAAAATAAAAAAGCAAAGTCTTGAGAGAGTATACAGCCACTACCGCAGGGAATGCTCCAAAAGAGAATGGTAGCTCTTTCTTCATCTTTGAAACTACATCTCTACTCTCATGCTGTTGGGTACTTCATTAAAGATGCTTCTTATTCATTTGTGTATTCTATTCTGCCATCTTTCACTTTCTGCTATTTCGAGTAACTCGCCTATTCATTCATTTACTCATTCATTCACTTAATCACATATTTATTGGAAGTCTACTACAAGACAAGCAATAGGAAAGGTACTCGACATTCAGTGTCCACCAGGATCAGTTCTCCATTTCAGAGAACCGGCTGTCTAATGAGACAACATAAATCAAATATCATCCAGGCACTTGCAAAGTTTCACTGTGATAATTAGTGGAAGGAGAAGTTCGTGGTGCCATAAGGCTATCCTATGAGAAATTTGACCTAATCAGGAAATTTGAGGAAAGCTTCTACAGGAAGTATCGGTTCAATGAAACCTGAAAAATGAGTAAGACCAATGAACTGGGAAACTTTTAGATAAAACAGGATCTAAAAAAACTACTTTTAACATAATTAGGGAGAAATCATGAGGGTTGTACATGTTTAATGACCTGGGATGCCCCTGAGAAAGCGGTTACATCAGAATTAATGGTATATTTGAAGTTCATGACCTTACTAACTTGCTACTTTGTCTTTTGTTTTTGTGACATTCAGCTACTTGTCAATAGATGCAACTCTGCAGCAACTGGAATCACATTCCTTCTACAATTTAAGTAAAGTGACTCACATGTAAGTACAATGAAAAGTGCAGCATAAATCCAGGCCGCAGCCATTGTTTTGGGGGGGGGCGGGGAGGTTGTCTTTTTATTTTTTTAGTTAGGAACTTTGTATTTCTACGTATCAGGCATTTGTCTCTGAAAATCCAAATTGTTGTTGTTGTTTAGTCATGAAGTAGTGTCCAGCTCTTTGCAACCCCATGGACTGCAGCACACCAGGCTTCCCTGTCATTTACCATCTCCTGCAGTTTGTTCAAACTCATGTCCATTGAGTCACTAATGACTTCTAACCATCTCATCCTTTGTCACCCCCTTCTCTTCCTGCGTTCAATCTTTCCCAGCATCAGGGTCTTTTCCAATGAGTCTGTTCTCACATCAGGTATTACATCTCACATCAACCTTGAAAGATTCCATTACCAATTCTCAAGTGTTTCTCTCTGTTTAAGTATTTGCTAAAATACAAAAGATTTTGTTAAACTGAGGAGGAACATACATCCACAACCCTTTTTTGATTGATAATTTTGGGGATCCAGATCTCAATAAGAGCTGGTTTCTAGAACATGGATCAGAATTTCTGCTAATGATTAAATTCTTAACTTGCTCTCACTCTCAGTTTATGTTAATTCATCCTAATTTTCACTTCCATGGCAGAAGTTAAAGGCAAAATTAGAAGTCCTCTTCTTAAATTGTCATTTCTATTGCTGCTGTGTTTTAGATTTTATTGGCAGGGATATCAGTAAGTCTAAATATTTACTGGCTACCTACTAGATTCCAGGTTCTGTGCTAGTTTCTGGAAAATTAACATTTCCCCCCCTCAATTAGGAAAGAGAAATGTAGCCTTGTGAGATTAAAACAGGAGTGAAGAACTCTTTTGAGTTGGTCAGAGTGGGGTAAAACCTTGGTTTCTTTGCCTGTCATTATCTAACCTTGATGTTCCCTGATGGGTAGTGGTTAGGTCTCAGCAATCTTATTATCTATCCTTGGAAAAGTCATGTAATCCTTCCTAACCTCAGTTTCCTCATTTGTAAAACAATGGGAATAAGAGCTCCAACTTAATATGCTCATTATAAACACTGAACGACACGATGCACGTAAGCACTGAACACAGTGCCTACGCACAAAGGGCTTCCCAGGTGGTTCCGCGGCAAGGAACCCGCCGGCCAGTGCAGGAGACTCAGGCTGGATCCCTGGCTCAGGAAGATCCCCTGGAGGAGGAAACGACAACCCACTCCAGTATTCTTGCCTGGAAAACTCCAGGGACGAGGACCCTGGCGGGCTACAGTCCATGGGGTCGCAAGAGTCGGACAGGACTGAGCGACTGAGCATGCCCACACACTACCACACATCAACCAATACACTTCACATTCTGTTTTTATTTCTGTGGTGCCTTACAAGCTATAAAAAGTTTTATATAAATAATCACATTATATTCCTTTAAGCAGCCCTGTATTGTGAAATATTAACTCTTTTCTTGATGACAAACAAAAGTACTTATCATCTATAAATAGTGTTCTAGACATTATGCTGAATATTTACAGACTTTATTTAACCTTCAAAAACCCTGTGAAGTAGAGATTATCATTTGTACCATTTAATTAAGAAAAACAAATGTAGAGATAAACATGTTATCCTAGGTCACACAGTTACTAAGGAAAAGGGCCAGAATTTTCACATCGTAAGTATCTGCCTCAAATATTATTTCCCTGAATACGACAGTGTGCTACCTTCAAGAACACTGAGGCTCAACTTCGTTCCTTTATATGGCTGCATAATATAGCTAGTGGGAAGCTTCCCAGGCAGCTCAGCTCGGTGCTCTGTGTTGACCTAGAGGGGTGGGATGGGGACGGTGGGAAGGAGTCCAAGAGGGAGGGGATGTATGTATACACAGCCGATCCACTCTTTGTATAGCAGAAACTAACATGACATTGTAAAGCAGCTATATCCCAATAAATATAAATAAATAAACATGCAATCTAGGGGGGAAAAAAGAATACTATAGCCCAGAAAGTTGTCTCCAGCTATATTAGGCTAGTTCAGTTCAGTTGCTCAGTTGTGTCCAACTCTTTGCGACCCCATGAATCGCAGCACACCAGGCCTCCCTGTATTAGATTAGCCATCAGTCTGAAAACAACTAGAGGAACCAGAAAAAAAAAATGTTTAAAGAGATTCGAATGTTATGAAGGGAGCAAAAACTTAAGGGGAGAGAAGGAGATCCCCAACACAGCATTCGATCGTTTTCCTCTTGAAGAATTTCCTGAATTGTAAACAACAGCTGAGGGTTTAGGGAAATGACCAGAGGTTTATGCAGTATCTTAGGGCTAGGGAAATATTAATAATTTTATCAAAATTAATTTACCTAATTCTTAGTCCCCATTTCACATCAGTAGAGTACAATGTTTAAAGTATTTAACAAAATTCTGGCTTTGCCAATATATTCACATCTTGTTTTAAAGTAGTTAATTAGTTACTACTTCCCTATACTTCTCAAAGCACATGACAAAGTTTCCCTGATAGATGTCCAGTAATTACTTAATTTTAATGAATCTCTCCACACTCTGCTAAATAGAGAGAGCAAATTTAGTCAGAGAGGCTTGCCTCCATTTTTTTCCAAACCCACTGCCACTTAAAAGCAGACTTCAAAAAGAAAACAAACAAACAAAAACCCTGAATATAAAATTTAAGTAAAAGTTGATAAGGATCTGGGACTGGCTACGAACTAGGCTTTGGCCGATATTCTCATTCAGTTTCTTGTTTTAAACAACACAGTCTTACATATTGTTCAGTCACCAAGTCATGCCCTACTCTTTGCGACCCCATGGACTGCAGCATACCAGGCTTCCCTGTCCTTCACTATCTGCTGGAGCTTGCTCAAACTCATGTCCCCTGAGTCAATGATGCCATCCAGCCATCTCATCTTCTGTCGTCCCCTTCTCCTCCTGCCTTCAATCTTCCCCAGCATCAGGGTCTTTTCCAATGAGTCAGTTCTTCCCATCAGGTGGCCAATGTATTGGAGCTTCAGCTTCAGCATCAGTCCTTTCAATGAATACTCAGGGTTGATTTCCTTTCAGATGGACTGGTTGGATCTCCTTGCAGTCCAAGGGACTCTCATTGTATTTGAATTTCTTTGGAATCCAGCTCTGCTGCTGCAGCAGTCCAGAAGCTGCTGGAGCAGCTTCTCATAAGTTAAATTCAGTCTCTGTGCTGAGTGAGAGTTCGAAGCTTTCCTAATACCCTTTGGCCCCATCTAACTTTGCAAGTGAAAGGCCAACTCGACTTTATTGTTGCCCTCAATTCTTTCCCCGCTTGGCCTGCTTTTCATTCACGGACTGGAGATGTTTAGGGTGTGGGCAAATATCTCTAAGGCTGATGATCACAGTCAAATGCTGGTAACTAACGCCTAGTGAATAATCAAGGTGGGGAGCGGGGATATGACAATGGAAGAATATCAGTAGTTGGAAAAAGTTCCTTCATAGGAGGGTTTAAACCTTCCTTTCCCCCTTCTTTGGCTGCTCCCTCCCCAACCTGAGAACTCCTTTCTCTCACCTTGCAGATTTCCCTTGTCCTTTGGGTTTGGACTGTGTACTAAGTACCTGCCATAATGCCAGCTTCTCTGTTTTGGCTCTTAGTGAGAATTAACAAAGATTTCTCAGAAGAAGAAGAAAAACCCAGAATCTAGACATATGATTGGTGGTAGTTTCTGACTCTTGCGACCCCATGGACTGTAGCCCACCAGGTTCCTCTGTCTGGGGGATTTTCCAGGCAAGAATACTGGAGTGGGTTGCCATTTCCTTCTCCAAGGGATCTTCCTGACCCAAGGATCAAACCCATGTCTCCTGGAGTGACAGGCAGATTCTTTACCACTGAGCCACCAGGAAGCCCTAGACATATGGTTAAATGAACCTAAGCTAATGCTAGACTATTCATCTGCTACCTTGTGAAAACACTGCATACTGAGCATAATGTTAGACTTCTCATCTGAATCTCCATTTTATTTGAAATCCAATGAAAGAAAATTAATCCATAATGAGCATTTATATTTCTTTTAAGGTCTGGTTGATGATTTCCTATAAACATCATTTAAAAAAAAGAGGGGGGGAAAGAAAGAGTTGTATTTGGAGTTAGAATCCCTATCTTAAGGCCCAGAGTTGCCTCTGTGTGACAGAAGATCAGTCACTTAATCTTTCTAAGCGTCTCCATCATTTTTGTCTACAAAATAAGGATGTTACGTGCTTCACTTCAGTCGGTTCTTCTATTCCCTCACTGGTAGAAACTTTCTGAGTAATAAGTATACCCAATGTCTTCTTGCCTTTTAATCTTCCAACACTAGGCTTTTCTTTCCTAACTTTTTATTTTGTATTGGAGTACAGCCGATTAACAATGTTGTGATAGTTTCGGGTGAAAAGCAAGATCTCAGCCATACATATACATGCATCCATTCTCCTCCAAAGGCCCCTCCAACCCGGGCTGCCACATAACATGAACAGAGTTCCCTGAGCTACACAATAGGCCCTTGTTCCAATCAGTAAGCTTCAAGATCCTCAAATATTTCCCTGACACAGCCAAATTACCCCTTTTTGTAAAGGAGCATACTTGAAGATTTAAGCAGACTATTTGGCACTATGTATTAAAATTTTTTATATGGAATATATATTGCTTTGTTTTGCTCTTTTAAAATTTGGGATTTTTTTGCATGCCTTTTATTATATTTTTTCTTCATTTGAACAAGATAAAAGTGAAAGTCACAAAGTCCTAGCCTGTAAACACCTCCTAGCCTGTAAACACCTCCCACTATTAACTGTGTGCTTTGTATTTTAACAGTTTTATCCATGCTTACTGTATAAGTTTGGGTAGGCTAATTACTGTAGGAAATAGACAAAGTTTAACCTGTGTAAACCCTTACAGTAACTGAAGGGTATTTCTTACTCACAGGACAGTACTGGGTGGGTGAGCAGATGGCAGGGCGGCCCACCTCCATGCAGTCACACAGGGATCCAGGCTGTTGGTCCGGAGGCCATGCAGTCACGCAGGGATCTAGGCTGTTGGTCCAGAGGCACTGACATCTTCAGCTGTTGTTCACAGTCACCCTGTAGGGCTGTTCTATCCCAACCCACTGTGCTGCAGTTACATGGAGATTGCCTCCCTCTTGCTTTCCCCAGCTTCCTGGAAACATCTAGCCTCCTGCATGCTTGGGCCATAATTGCAAATTCAAATTCACCCTCACAGGCATTCTTGGAACTCACTCAAATTTGTACTCCTTTTTCACCCTTCTTCTCTTATCACACGCTTCTGGTACTTACCCTACACCTCCCTTGTTTTTTATGAAAAGGTTATACCAGCTGCATTCACTTCTGACATTTGTCTTCATTTAACTCAACTACTGACAGTTCACACCCCTTTCTTGCTTTAGCTGAGGTTTTATTTTTCTAGCTTTATTGAGGTATAATTGCCTTATGAGATTGCGGAAGTTTAAGGTATACAATGTGTGGATTTGATGTACTCACATATTGCGAAATGATTCCCACCACAGCATGAACGAGCACCTCTCCCTGTTACATAAAGGCCATTTCTTTTTTGAGAACATTTAAGATCTCTAGTAGCAACTTTCAATGATATAACACAGTATATTAGCTATAAGCATCATCCTGTACACTGGAGTCTCAGAGTTTGCTAGTATTATAGCTGGAAGCTTGTACACTTTAGCCAGTATCTCCCCAGTCCCCTGCCCACAGCCCCTCTCCGAGTTTGGCAGTTTTTAGATTTCACATATAAATGATTTCATACAATGTCTATCTTTCCCTCAGCAGAAATTTTTAAAAAGTCATTTGTGAGGAAGTGTTAACTTACCTCAGAAAGCGGCTTCTCTTGCCTGGTGTTTTCTTTTGCTATCTCTTGTCCATCTTTCCTTTTTTCCCCACTCTTACTGAAAAATCCATCTCCTCTTTTGTGTCTCCCCCTCTCCGCCACCTCTTTCTTTTCTTGCAGCCGCCATGTTGGTTGCCANCTTTCCCTCAGCAGAAATTTTTAAAAAGTCATTTGTGAGGAAGTGTTAACTTACCTCAGAAAGCGGCTTCTTTTGCCTGGTGTTTTCTTTTGCTATCTCTTGTCCATCTTTCCTTTTTTTCCCCACTCTTACTGAAAAATCCATCTCCTCTTCTGTGTCTCCCCCTCTCCGCCACCTCTTTCTTTTCTTGCAGCCACCATGTTGGTTGCCAGCCTCATTTAATCAGCTGTAGCCAACAGCGGTGCTTATTTCCCTTAATTCTCTCTCTGCTTCTAAAGTGGATTCAGCAGGGCTATACTCTTTCACTGTGACATTCTCTTGGGATACTCACTTAAGTTCGCTTGTTCAACAATAGTCACTCATGGAGCAGTTTTTCAGACTGCAAACCACACTTTGAGAGTTCTCAAACTCTTCTAACTAGTTTGCAGTTGACTGACAGCAGTTCAGCCCCTCCCCCTAAATGGAAAGCTCTGGCAAGGAGTTTATTGCTCCCCACGAAGAGCACCTTGACTCAGCAGAGGCTGATGGTCTTAGAGGCACAGCGGGGGTGGCCAGGAGCCTGCACAGAGGGGCAGCCTGCAGCCCGTTTACCCAGCATAGAGGGAGTATCAGGGACACAGGACGCTTAGTTTCAAGTCAGAACAAAATGTAAACAGTCTGGTTTAAAGTGGGTCCTTCCCTGCAGGGTCTTGGTTGGGTAAAGATCATGACATGATAATTTAGGATTAGTAGACACAATGAGAAAATGATGAGGCGAGGGTGTCTAAGAGTCTTGGGATATAAACTGTAGAAGTGTTGATGGGTCTTTCAAGAAATTCCCACAATGAACAATAAAGTTATTTTCCTGGACAAAATGATGCTAATGAAGAAACGAGACGGGTAAGGTCACACTGACAATAAACAGTAAACAGAGCTGGGAGATGGTGTCTGTTCTCAGAGTTAATGCCACGCTCTCTTTTCCAAGAGTCTGTTTTATGTTTGCTATACTTCGTCAAATGTCAAACCTTGTGGGGGGTTTTGCTTATTTGTTTTAATTTTTACAGATATTGCAGTGACCCCTACATGAGGTCTCCAGTGTCGGCTCCAGCTTTCATTCTGCTCAGGTGAAACCCAGTAACCAAACTAACAACCTACAGGGCCTTTGCTGCACACACAGGAAACCTCACACAGACACTGCTTCATCTGCACAAGAGTCTTACGAAAGAGGCGCTAATGTTGTCCCTGTTTTACAAATTAGGAAATTATGGCTCAGAGAAGTCAAGGAACTTGCCCAAGGTCACATAGCTAGAAGCGGCAGGGCCGAGATTTGACCTTCAGTTCAGTTCAGTTTAGCTGCTCAGTCGTGTCCGACTCTTTGCGACACCATGAATCGCAGCATGCCAGGCCTCCCTGTCCATCACCAACTCCCGCAGTTCACTCAGACTCACGTCCATTGAGTCGGTGATGCCATCCAGCCATCTATCTCATCCTCTGTCATCCCCTTTTCCTCCTGCCCCCAATCACTGCCAACATCAGAGTCTTTTCCAATGAGTTTCAGCTTTACCATCAGTTCTTCCAATGAATACCCAGGACTGATCTTCTTTAGAATGGACTGGTTGGATCTCCTTGCAGTCAAAGGGACTCTCGAGAGTCTTCTCGNTCCATGGGATTTTCCAGGCAAGAGTACTGGAGTCGGGTGCCATTTCGAATTGTATCAAATTGCAATGCATAAAATTATGGAAATTTTCCTTCAACAAAACTATTTTTTTAAAATCCCAGAGGCCAGATGCTGTCTTCTAGCTGTTACCAGCAACCATTAGATGCAGGTTCCTTTTAGGAATCAAGCCTCAGGTGCCTTTCAGAAGGGGTCAGACTACAGGCCTTACTAAGTTTTCTTATGTTCTTCATGTAAGCCTGGGGAGGGGGGCCTTTAAACTCTTAACCAATTTACACATGTTGTATACATTTACTTCTATTAATACCAGTGAGAACCTATTTCTAACAGGCACTGATTTCACTGATGCTAGCTGTGTGTTTCGATAGCATGTACATAAACCTAAACAGATGAGTTATAGACCTATATATTATCACATGTGCTGAAGCGTTTTAAATAACTGTATAGGAAAATAGCTTCTCTGATAGCTCAGTGGGTAAAGAATCCACCTGCAATGCAGGAGACACAGGAGACTCAAGTTTGATCCCAGGATTGTGAAGATCCCCTGGAGAAGGGAACAGCATCCCACTCCAGTGTTCTTGCCTGGAAAATCCCATGGACGGAGGAGCCTGGCAGGCTCCAGTCCACGGGATCACAAAAGTGTCAGGCACACCTGAGCGACTAAGCACCCGGGAAGATAAGGGCCTCCCTGGTGGCTCAGTGGTAAAAAATTCAGCTGCCAATGCCAGAGATGCGGGATGGGTCCCTCAGTCAGGAGACTCTCCTGAAGAAGGAAACAGCATCCCACTCCAGTGTTCTTGCCTGGAAAATCCCATGGACGGAGGAACCTGGCATGCCATAATCCATGGGGTCACAAAGAATTGGGCACAACTTACTGATTAAACAACAACAACGACAGGAAGATAAACCCAAGTGAACTATGAATACTCGTTACCTCTACTGCCTCTGAAATAGCAATGCACAGAGGAACCTCACCGGCCTTATTCCCGTGCTGTTATTCATTACATAATCCATGCAATCCCCTGCTCCCCATGGCCAGGTTACTTGTTATTATCAATAGTAAAGATATCTGCCCTCAACAGACCACTGGAGAGATTTTTAAACCTAAAAGGAAAAAAAGTCTCTGAGGCTATGGATAAGAGAAAGGTCCCCCCCAAATTTAGATGGATTGAAGCAAAGTTAATGATTGAAGAGGGCTGAACAGCTGTTGTGTCCCGGAGAGAAGCAAAAAGTAGCTTTTTGTTGGTGGGACTGGTTCCTGGCAGAAAAAGTCCCTGGGCACCAAGGAAATATGTATTCGTCTCATGAACCTTTGTTAAACCTGATTAAGACTGTTTTATCTTTCACAGGAACAGAAATGACTATATTATAGTGACTATGTTTCTTGTAACTTTTACAGAGAGATTCGGAACACCAGAAGTTTAACTTACATAGACTCTGGCGCCCTAAAAGAGCTCCCCCTTCTAAAGTTCCTGTAAGTATTAACTCCTATCCCATCCTGCCTCTTTTTAAAAAAGAGAATTCTAATGTAGGAATATCCCCGGGATAATGTGGACCTGGGTCATTTTAGCGGTGAGTGGTTGGGTGGCCTGGGACACACCGCATCCTGTGACTTACTCCCCGCCTTTTCCCTTCAGGCAAGGTGTCAGGTGAAGTGAGTCACATTTTTAAAACCTAATCAAAGGACTTCCCTAGTGGTCCAGGGGTTGAGAATCCACCTGCCAAGGCGGGGGATATGGGTTCAATCCCTGGTCCGGGAAGATTCCACCCATCACAGGGCAACTAAGCCCGTGCTCCACAAGAGAAGCCCCTGCAATGAGAGGCCCGCACGCCGCAGCTCGAGGGTAGACCCCGCTCGCTGCAACTCGAGGAAGCCCGCCCTCCGCAGCAAAGACCCAGCGCAGCCAAATAAAATGAAACCTGTTCAAAAGTCGGCACCTAGTGCTGGGACCAGGGTCCGCCCCAGGAGACATGAGAGAGAAAAGGCCATCATGCACTTACGGTCTTGAAATGAATATACCCTCTGAGAGTCCACCAGTCAATTATTGTTAGGGAACAGGTATCGCAATATTAGAACGGCTGTTACACTAAAACAAACCAAAAAAGGCGACACTTAATCTCCTGGAGGTCGGGAGCGGCCCTCAACAGAGAGGGCCAGCACTTTCTGCTTGGGTGACACCGCCTCAGAGAGCGGGGCCCAGCGTTTCCGTCCTCTGTTGTACTCCACTGCCTGTCTGCTCAACCAAGCGTGCTCAGTGCCTATGTGCACACGCTCAGGTCCTCTGGGCACCCTCCCTTCTTGCCTCCTTTTCTGCCCACGTGGCTGTGAAAGATTAGGACGCGAAAACGTTAGGAAGGACAAAAACAAGTTAACCTTCATCCCAATACCCAGAAACAATCACTATTCACATATTAGTTCATTGCCATCTAGGGACTTTAAATAAAAGTATATATTCAAATATATTTCATGCAATAAGTCTTCAAGGATGAGTAGAGGTTACCCAGGAGGGGAAGAAGAGAAACACAGGTGGGTGGAATAGCATGACAGACGCAAGTGTGGAGCTGCGCGGCTTATTGGGGGAACGGAAAAGAGTTCAGTGTTGAAGAGGCAGGGGTGGGAGACGCCAGGGGAACCGAAGAGGACACAGATGGATATGTGTCTGATGGGGTATCTGGGAAGTCATAAAAATTTGCTGAGCCACAAGGGAAGCCCAATAAAAACTTACAGCACAAGGTAATTGCTCCTGTGTGGACTCTGAGCTTCAATCCTTTAGTAACTCTTTCGTTAGTAGACATCAGTTTCCCTAGTCTGTGCAAGGCTTGGTGGGGAACATGCTGGATAATAAAACGTTGTCCTTGCCTTCAAAGAAGCTTACCATTTTTTAAAGGAAGATTTATATATGGAATTGAAAAGTTCCTCTCCTAGAAGAATAGTGGGAAGTGACAAATGAGAGGTACATACCTTTATCTGGGGGTGCAGGTAATTACAGGAGACATCAGAAAGGAGATGGACTCATTTGGGGTTTGAAGTATAAAGAGATCTTGGTCCAAGTCCCTAAGATGGCATTTCCAGCCCTTTCCAATACGGTCCCCACTTAACTCTCAGGCTCTTGCCCCCTGCTCTTCCATGTGAACCGCTGTTGCAATTGAATGAGTTTATTTACCATTCTTCAGATATACCTTATGGAATGTTACTTCTCTCCTTGGTTATTTGGAGCTTCCCATTTGCTTTTTTGAGACCTCAGGCTCCTGCTTGCTCTTCAAATCATGTGCCTTCCCCTCTAGGAATCAGGTCAGAATTTGCCTTAGAAGGGGCACCATAGGGACTAGAGTTTTCTCTGCTGGAGACTTTCTGTAAAGGTTTGCTGGCAGTGACGAGTTCTTAGCATGGCAAGTCAAGGCTCTCAAACAAAGCACAACTCTGGCTTAGAGGTTAAAGCATCCGCCTGGAATGTGGGAGACCCAGGTTCGATCCCTGGGTTGGGAAGATCCCCTGGAGAAGGCAGTGGCACTCCACTCCAGTACTCTTGCCTGGAGAATCCCATGGAGGGAGGAGCCTGGTGGGCTACAGTCCATGGGATCTCAGAGTCTGACACGACTGAGCGACTTCCCTTCCTTCCCTTCCTTCCACTGCCTGTGTTCAAGGAGCTACAACAGTGTTAGACCAACTAAGTCTGGGAGGCATCTGGAGCCTGAGCTTATATTCACACTGTTTTATGCACATTTTTATCTTGACATTTTGCCCTGATGATACAAGCTTTGGAGAGTGAAGACATTGTCTTTGGCTGATTTCCTTCTTTGTCTGAACATATTTTTATGGTACTGCTGCCGTGGTATTCTCAAGAGGCTGCCATGGGAGTATCATTCATGGTAAAATAACCAACACAATATAAGGTAGAGTTTGCAAAAGGGAGCCTGGTTTGGAGTCGGTAATTAGATTGTCTTCCTGTTGCGTCCTTCCCTTATTCCACCCTCCCTTCCCCCGACACATGCATCATATCCTCCAGTTAAAACAAGGAAATCACACACACACACACACACACAAACCTGAATTCCTGTTCCTAGGGATCCCACGTGGCTCAAACAATCCCCAGATTTTCCTAAATACAACAGATGTATTGACGCTGGTGGACTGGGTAAATTCTCATACTTTGAGGAGTATCGTCTGGAACTTGCCATGGTCTCTCAGATAATTGACAAAGGAGTTGGGATTTGACCCTAGTCTGGCATCAGAACACATACTTTCAGCTGTTACATTATTCTGCTTCCTATGTGTTGGTTTTCTTACCTTGTTTCTATTCTTTTTTTCTTCTTTTTCATGTACTGTAGTGGCATTTTCAACACTGGACTTAGAGTATTCCCCGACCTGACCAAAATCTATTCCACTGATGTATTCTTCATACTGTAAGTGTGCACAGAGGCAATATTTGGCAGTATTTTACTTGTTGCTAACAAGAATTAGGGTGCAGCCATAGATGTTGGTTGGAACCATGTGAAGCAGTTTTTTTCCAGGAGGAAGCAGTGATCATCTGTGACAATCGCCCTGATGCATGAAGTCAGGCGAGGACCGAGAAATGCCCGTTGGGTTTAGTAACACGGGGCACTGTGATTCTGAAAAGTGGGACTCTCTGGGTGGAGAAGTCTGTTTGGAGTGAGCTCAAGAGAGATTCGGAAGGGGGAATTAGAGACCGTGAACTCTTTCGGGAAGTTTCACTGTTAAAAAGAAGCAGAAAAATGTCTCAGTAGTTGGAGCACATGGAATAAGGAGAAAAGGGTCTCTCTTTTTTTTTTTTCTAAATGGGAAAAAACTGTGGCATGAGCGTTTGCTGATAGGAGTGATTGAATAGAAGGAAATCTGATGATATTGAGGAGACTTTATTTTTCACATAGCTTTTCAAACACTGTACCATGTGTTATCACGTTTGGTCCTCTTAACCACATTACGAGGCATAAAAGGACGTTATAGTTGTTATCCTATACAAACGAAGAAGCTGAGGAATAGAAAACCTAAGGGATTTGGTCTGAGGAGGGTCCCAGGAGCGGTCATGAGTGGTCTCCAACCACTTCCTGGGACTTCTGATTGGGGACAAATGCTCTTTTCCAAAACCCGTGACATAGTCAAGTGTCTTACTAATTGTACAGGCATGAAAGGACATATGCAGAGAGAGTTACAGGTTGAGTCTGTACTGTGGAATCAGCAAAATATATCAAGAAAATGATAGGATCCAAACTCTTGGGATTTTGCTAGGAAAAAAAGAAAAAAAAAGCCCATGCTCCTTTGCTGCAGAAGAGCTCTGTTCAAAATATAACCCATCTTCCAGCAACTAGAACACAGAAAAGTTTTCCAGGAGCATCTGCCTGGCAGTGTTTTTCAAGTGAATGACACTTTAATAATAATCATGAAATGAAACCCATCAATCCCATTCTACCGACCCTTTTTGGGGGTTCCATACACTGAGGAAATGAGTTGCTCTGGATACAGTATTTGTCATGTGAGTCCTCCCTTTGCACATGAGGACTTTCAGGAACCTCAGCCCACACTCAGAGCTCACTGGCTCACTGCACATGTGGGCCTCTGAGTGCATGTCCACCCAGGTCAGCTCTCATCACCTCACTGGACCTCCGAGCCACCAGCAGCTAAGAAGAGTCAACAACACCTAAAAAGAAATAAGATAAAATGGAATCGTGCCAGGTTATATATTTAGGTGCAAATATACAGCAAGAGCCCAGCTCCAGAGGTGTTTTTTTTCAAGTGTTTTTGTTCCTCTCTTGCAGTGAAATTACAGACAACCCTTACATGACTTCGGTCCCTGCGAATGCTTTTCAGGGCCTGTGCAACGAAACCTTGACACTGTGAGTATGGCCAGCTCCACTCCTCCAAATCTGGAACTTTTATCTGGGTCACTGTCATATTCCCGCGCCATCCAGGAATCACGCTGCCATACATGATGGTGCTCCTTGGCCTGCCAAGGGCTACCCCCAGTTAAAAAGAGTGGCACCTTATGGCACGGTGCTCTGCAGCGGACAGAGTGGTTTAGTCAGCAAGACAAAGGGTCGTCTCTGACAGCAGCGGCCCGCACGCTCTCTCTGGGAATGGCCATTCGGGTTTTCCAGGCCACATGGCCTTGGTGGCAACAGTTCAGCTCTGCCATTGTAAGGCGAAAGCAGCCGTCCACATACATAGACTAATGGGCACAGCAGCTATGTTCCAGCGACACTTTATGGACAAAAGCAGGCAGTGGGCCAGATTTGGCCTGCAGGCCTTATAATACAATATCATGTATCCATTATCTCAATTGAACAGAGGAAGAATCAGGTTAAAGCAGAGTTAAGTGACTGTCCCAAGGTCCCTGAGCAAGAAAACAGCGCTCCTAATGAGGGCTTTTAATGCTTTGGACTCATAATTCAGCTGTGTCATTACTAACTATTACTAAGCTCCTATGATGGGATATTGGATAGAAAACATAGTTCTTCTCTATATCAGCATTTTTTTCCAGAGTTTGAATGGGTTCTGCTCTTGAGTTGTTCAAAAGGAAATGCTTTACTGGGGAAATCTGCAAAATGTTCTCAGGAAGGAGATCTCATAGGGGTATAAAAGATAAGTTAATTTCCCAGGCCATAAAGAATTCCCTTCTTTGGTCAAATTAATCACAAAGTAAAGCTGGGGCCTCATCAAACGATCCCCACCTGACTGGTCTCAGTACCACTGTTCACGTTCAGGCTCGGTGGGTATTTGGCGTGGATTGTTATCCAGCTTCCTTTCTTGGGTCACACTGCATCCTCATCAATGTATCCAAACCTGATCGGATTATCCTCCAGCAAGACTGACCCAAGACTCCACACAACTCTTTGAAGGGCTGTTTCGAAGCAGTGTCGGGCCAGCAATCTTGACCCTGTGAAGCAATCTCAACCTCTGGAACTCTACTCAGAGTAGAGCATTTCAGTTCATCCTTCTCCAAACAGGAGAGCTTTCTTAAAGAAACAAGAGGCTCCTTAGCCACCATTTCATTTGACCACACAGCAAAGACTGGGGTTTAGTCTGCTCAGTTCCAAACCCCAAGGCCATTTGCATCTCCTGTAAAAGCTTCCCCTGTGCCATTGGCCACGCATCATACATAAACACCAGTCTCAGTTTCCTTATAGAACGTTACCTCCACCTTCTGGCGTTTTTCTCTAAGGACTCATATCACAAGCAGCCCTCTCCATTGGAGCCTGGTCTTTCTCTCACACCCAGCGTGGGGCCTGATAGGCATTCGATAAACCTCTGAATGAGGGAACCTCAACTTTCCTGAAATCTAGAAGTGCAGATGCCACGGCTGGTCCACTATCATTTCAGATGACTATTTCTACATTCCTGCAAAAGCCCTTGCTTCTTTGAAGCTCATGCTCAAAAAACTGTAAACACGAAAGGGTACGTGTCCAACAGCAAAATTTGTACCATCTTCCTGGCAGGATAGAGTTTCAGTGAAAATTTGCACCTTTGGTTCCTTCTTTACTTTGTTTTTCTTCCTCCACTAATTTCCCTTTTTGAGACCTACATGTCCAGTAAGATTGTTATTTGGTCTTCTGAAATGTAACTCCAACAAAGAACATTTTTATTGTCTAGGTCTCTCAACC
The DNA here is from genome assembly GCA_006410875.1 of Neotragus pygmaeus. Lineage (NCBI taxonomy): Eukaryota > Metazoa > Chordata > Mammalia > Artiodactyla > Bovidae > Neotragus > Neotragus pygmaeus. The sequence continues at coordinate 434,186 of SJYV01052401.1, read as the reverse complement.
AATTCTGGATAAACAGAAATGCCAAAATTAGGAGTTCTCACATCTTCATTCAAGAATTCTAGTTCAGGAAAAATTAACTTACGTATAAAAATTACTTACCTTTCCCAGCTCGGTGCTGAGCGTCCCTGTGCGTTGCAGTCCTTACACAGGACACCTTCGAGCTAGAATTAAACTCACTATGTAACTGTTTCAAACAAAACAGACCAACAAACAAGATAAGTTCTCCACAACTACCTAAGGTAAATCTAAGTTCTCAGGTCTCAGAAGACCTTTGAACACGGTCTTCTCGTAAGCATCCACACCTCACTGTGTTAAATGTCTGGCTACCCTGTGCTCCCAGAAACCTCTTGATGAAGTATCAATGGATCATACTTTGACAGACAAGGAGAACTGAGGATAGCTGAGGTTGAGAAGTTCTCAGGATCACCTACTATGAAGTGACAGACCCAGGTCTCATTCTAGATTTGCAGGCTCCTGCGTGCTTCTTCTTGTCGTGTTTCCAGAGTTCACAGGAGGCAGACCACAGTCGTTTCCAGACTTCCCCTAAATCGCCACCAGCTGTGCCTGACTGTGGTGCTGACAGCCTTCCCTCATCTCCAGCCGACAGCTCCCCGGAAGCCCCCGCTGCAGCCCTGGGCAGATCAGACCTCCCATGGCTTTGCGCCCTTTTGGTGGGTGGGAAGAACTGCTTTTGAATTTAGAAATCCTGATTCTGGACAGCTGTGCATCAGTGCGGCTTTGGTAGGTCACCTGCACCTCTCAACCTGACTAGGAAATGCAGGCGACAATGCTTCAGTCCAGCCCTCAGAATCCCTGTATAAATAAATTAATTGTAGCACCATAGCAGCAAGTTAAAAACATTAAAATTTCCCCAAAGCCCAAGGTCTATCTACTTTCTTAGATTTGTTTTTAAAGGTCAGTTTAATTCAGTTCTCAACCATTTAATTAAGCATTTAATCTGTGGTAAGCCCTGAGGATTAAAAACATGAATATAAATGTGAAATAACATTTTAAAATATAAAGCCTACGCATGCAGATGCATGATGTCTTTTAAAGTGCTCTTCTTGGAAAACAGCACTTATTCGTCCACCTTTGACATTGGGTTAACTCCTGAAACTATTCTTTGAGTGTATGTAGAATGTTCTCTAAGAAGCCTTTAATGGTTGCAAATCTTTGTTCATCAAAGTGAGTCTGCTTCTGAGAAACAGGAGCCAAGTCTGGAGGATGGGGACTCAAACTAGAAAATATTATTCCACGTCCCCAAAAAGACATACAGTGAAGTTTTCTTGTAGGGCTCGTAGATGGGATCTGAGAAACTTCATGCACATTTCTGGCACTGAAAAAATGAAGCCTGACCCAAGGGCCAGCACTGCCCCTCATAGGTCCCTGATTTCTTCTCTCTCTGTTGATTATAGGAAGCTATACAACAATGGCTTTACTTCAGTCCAAGGACATGCTTTCAACGGGACAAAGCTGGATGCTGTGTAAGTCAAGGGTTGCCATGAAAACCACTCTTTCCCCTACACCTCCAGCAGCCCCAAGGACCATTCAGTGGGTCAGAATTCTGCTAGAGGTGGGTTCCCCCAGAGCATTCCTCAACCCCAGGGTGAGTTAGAGCAAGACTTGGGGATGATGTTAAGAAACTCTGCAAGAGCCAGCTTTTAGTGGACGCTTACATTGACTCCAATTCTAAATCCCAAAGCTTTTGTCTTTAATAAAATGGAGAACTACAGTGTCACCTTCAATTACCTAGTAGTAGTGTGTGTGTGTTTGTGTGTAAATATTCATCTACTAGGTTTCGAGGCAGTCCTAGCACAGGTTTGAGAAGAATTTTCAGACAGCATTTCAGAAGGGAGTGAGTTTATTAAGAAGAGCAAAGATAAAGTGAGCACAGCAAGCTAACCTCTGACAGACCAGGGAAAGCTGACAGTTTTCGTGGGTCGGTAGCCAGTTTTTATAGCCTCAAGACAAAATTCCTGCTGGAAGGTTGGTGTCAGGTGATTGGTTGGGGTGCTATAGGGTGCCTGCTGGAGTGAGCATCTTTGCCTAATTGGGAGTCAGGGAGCTTGTTAGTGATGATCAGGGGGCTTTGGGCAAGGTTACAAAGGGGCTTGTCAGCTTCAGAGGTGTCCTTGGTTCTGTGGCCTTGGTGCAAAGCTTGGCACCTGTGGCCTTGAGGGCAGGACTCTAGGTCCATGAAGTAAACGAGGGTCTTAATTAAGTCCAAAGGTATTCAGACCAAGAGGGTTTTCACTTAGTTTTTTTCTGACATGTTTTCAGGAAAGGTATCAGTTTATATTTGATTCATTCAGAAAGAGCTGAAAAGCCATATCCCGATTTTGCCTTCGCTGCAAATGAATTATGCCTAGAATAGGATGTAAGCAAAAAAGAGAGTCACCGACACGGGTTTCTGTCTTTGTTGTACTTTTCTATCAGGTCTCTGTGGTCCCCGGCATCTGTGCCAGGGCCTGCTTCAGCCCTACTGGTGTGTGATTTAACCCCAGGCTAGTAAATGACAACTAGCTTTTGTCGAGTCTACTTTCTACCGTATGGTGGGCTAAGTAATTTGTCGGGCCCTGCTGCTATGAAACAACTAGATCACACATTTAAAAGTTTTATATTTTATGCCATAGCTCCTAAGAGAGGGAAATGAAATAAAGTAATGAAGCAGTAGCTAAAATCACAGTGGGGGGTAGATAGAGAAGGTGCCGTTCCCTCCGACAGCTGCCGGCACCCATGGTGCCAGGAGATGAGATCGGCGAAGGGAGGCGAACCTGAGACCCCTCGGTTAATTCAGGGAACCTTGGATGAGAGCCAGAGTGGGACCACGCTAGCAGACCCTCGGGACTCCTGGCAGAAACAGATGCAAACCTCTGCAGAGGAGAGAACCCGAGGCAGGCTCCCAGGTGTTTGATTTGTTTTATAACAGTTAATTGAGTATTTTTAAACAATTGTATTTTTTTCAACTTCAGATGCTCTGTTTGCTTTTTAAAAATTTGCCAGTTCATTTCTGTAATTTCATCTCCCCCCCCGCCCCTCACCTTTAAACATTTCATGCATAGTTGTTTTATTCTGGAAAATGATTACTGCAAAATCTGAAGACCTCTGTTTCTAGATCTCTTGTGCAGTATGATGCTTCTCAAACTTTACTGAGCATATAGAGCGTTGGAGGTGGGAGGGTCTTATTAAAATGCAGAATCTGATTTACGTAGATCTGGGGTGAGCTCCAGGATTCTGCATTTCTAACAAGCTTCCAGGTGATATGATGCTGCTGGTCCACTAACCACACTTGAATGGGTAGCAGAAATAACCTGTACAATATATATTAATAAGTTCAAAGTCTTCATACCTTGGTGTTACTCCCTGAGTTCTATTTGAAGTTGGGTCTCACTCTTTACCAGGTTTTTGGATTTCTTAGTAGTTTTTATCAAGTGAAGAGCTGAGTACCTTTCTCTAGACTGTCTAGTTGTGGGCTCATTCAGGTTGATGTTAGTCATTTGTTTAAATATATAATTACAGGGACTTCCCTGGTGGCCCAGTGGTTAAGATTCCACTCTTCCACTGCAGGTAGAGTGAGTTCAATCCCTGGTTGGGGAACTAAGATCCCACGTGCTCTGTGGTGTGGCCAAAAAAACCCCCCAAAAAACCCAAAACATAATTACAGGGTAAGTCTGAAAAGACTCAAAGGAGTAATGTGAATACTTATACATCAAACTTATTTATAGTATTGGAAGGACCCTACTTCTATCTTAACTTTATGTATACATCTCACACAATCCTTCATTTATTTTTATACACATTTATTGAACACCTTTTATAACCCTGTGTGTGTTAAGTTGCTTCAGTCATGTCTGACTCTTAGCGAGTCTATGGACTAGCCCACCAGGCTCCTCTGCCCTTGGGATTCTCCAGGCAAGAATACTGGGGTGGGTTGCTATGCCCTCTTCCAAGGCATCTTCCCAACCCAGGGATCAAACCCACATATCCTGTGGCTCCTACATTGCAGGCAGATTCTTTACCACTGAGCCACTGGGTAAAGCCCTCAATGATCCTGGAACTGTGCAATACCAAGACGAACAAGACCAATGCACTCCCTGCCTGCACCAGACACACATTCCAGTGGCCTCAACTTGAGGGCAGCAATATCAAGGGTCAGAGTAGACTGGGGAGAAATGGACCCAATCCAAAACATGCATTTCAGATAGAAAATAATGCTAACAATCCTTGCTTGGAGACCGAAGCATGCTTTTCTGTAGTTATCATATTAAAAAATTATTAGCATTCAATTTTAATATTGCATGAGTTTAACCAAGTATTTTTCCTCTTTATACCTAGAAAGCCATGACCCTTAGGGCAATAATCTTCCCAATTCAAATTTTCTATGAATGAAGTGGGGAAAATAATTAAGTCAGTTTGTAAATACTTAGGGTATAGAGACTTCAGAAGACTGTCACACCGTTAGGGACATCAGGGTCATCACAATGTTAGCATTAAGGCAACAGAGAACCACATTTGCAAACGCTAGAAAGGGACAGTGAAGAACCTTTCAGTTCGGGAGATGAGAGCTAGTCACATGGCTCTGAATTATCCACCATATCCAGCTGAACCCAGATTTGCCAGAATCCAAATTACTTTTCTGGAATTCTGGATAAGAAGGACAAGAAACCAACCTTGAATATATAATAATTCATTTCTAAAACTTTTGTTTTTCCATACGCAAATGATTGTAATCCTCAAAATGAGGATCTGTGGACTTCCCTGGTGGCTCAGACGGTTGAGAAATGTCTGTCTACAATTTGGGAGACCCGGGTTCAATCCCTGGGTCGGGAAGATTCCCTGAAGAAGGAAATAGCAACCCATGCCAGTATTATTGCTGGGAAAATCCCATGGACGGAGGAGCCTGGTAGGCNCAGAAAGAGACACATAGACTTAGAAAATGAACTCATGGTTTCTGGGGGAAAGAGATAAATAAGGGCTTTAAGAAGGTCATGTACATACTGCTATATTTAAAATGGATAACCAACAAAAACCTATTGTATAGCTCATGGAACACTGCTCAATGTTATGTGGCAGCCTTAATGGGAGGGGGGATGGTGAAGAGTGGATACATATATGACTGAGTCCCTTCACTGCTCACCTGAAACTATTACAACACTGTTAATCACTATACCCCTGTGAGAAATATTTTTGGTTTTAAAAAAAAAACACACATAAAATGTTGGGAGGGGGAGAGTAAGAATTTAGAGCTTTAGAATACATTCAGATTTATATTATTATCAACTTAAAATATATTGGTATTAATGTAAGTTGTTACATGTAAGCCTCTTGGGAACTTCAAGCAAGAATGTATAATAGACATATTATAAATAATAAGAAAAGAATTTGTGTACCACTACAGAAGGTCATAAAAGTGCAAAGAAATAGAGCAAGAAAATAAAGGTACAGGGAACTATAGAACAGCTAGAAAACAATTAACAAAATGGCCATAAGTATATATCTATCAATAATTACTTTAAAAGTAGATGAACCAAATTCTCCAATCAAAGGGGATATGGTAGTTGAATGGATTTTTTTTTTGAAAAGACCTTTCAATATGCTGCCTACAAGAGACTCGCTTCAGATATAAGGACATACACAGTTTATATAGTGATGAAAAAGATAAGATATTTAGTGCAAATGGAAACCAAAAGAAAACTGTACTTACATAAGACAATAGTCTTTAAAACAAAGACTGTAGTAAGAGACAAAGAAGGACATTGCATAATGATGCAAACGGCAATCCATATGATGATATAACATGTAAATATTTGTGCACCCAAAATAGGTGCACCTAAGTATATAAAGTAAATATTAACAGATCTAGAAGGAGAAATAGTAATTCAAAAGTAGTATGGAACTTTAATATCTCACTTACAATTGATACAACATCCAGACAGGAAACCAATAATGAAAGATTCACCTTAAATAAAATGCTAGACCAGATGAACTTAACAATATTTACAGAACATTTCATTCAAAGGCAAAAAAATAAACATTCTTGTCAAAATCACATGGAACATTCTCCAGGATAGATACTTGTTAGGACACTAAACAAGACTTAAAAATTTTTAAACATTAAAATCGTATCAAGTATATTTTCTGACCATATTGGTATGAAAATGCAAGACAATTAAGACAAGAAAACTGGAAATTTTACAAATATGTATAAACTAAGCAACACGTTAATGAAATACCAATTAGTTTATGAAGAAATCAAAGGAGAAATCAAGAAATATCTTGAGACAAATGAAGATACAATATATAAAAACATGCAGCAAAAGCAGTTCTAAGAGGAAATTTCATGAAATAAATACCTACCACAAGATACTAGAAAAACCTCAAATGAACAGCATAACTTTACATGTCAAGGGACTAGAAAATGAACAAACACAATCCAACATTAGTTGAAAAAAGGAAATGACATAAGAACATAAGTAAATGAAATAAAGGCTAAATAGACTACAGAAATAACTGATGAAACTAAGAGCTGATTTTTAAAAGGTAAAGAAAGTTGGCAATGGTTTTGTTAGAATTACCAAGAAAAAAAAGAGGACTCAGATCAAGTCATACATGAGGGAGGAGATATTACAACTGACTCCACAGAAATATAAAGGGTGGGTTTCCCTGGTGGCTCAGACAGGAAAGAATCTGTTTGCACTGCAAGAGGCCTAAATTTGACCCCTGGGTCAATAAGATTCCCTGTTGAAGGGAATGGGTATCCACTCCAGTTTTCTTGCCTTGAAAATTCCATGGCAGAGGAGTTGGTGTGCTACAGTCCACGGGGCTACAAAGAGTCAGACAAGAATGAGCAGCTAACACTCTCACTTTTCAGGAGACTAGTATAAAAAATTGTACATCAACAAATCATACAACCTAGAAGAAACTAATAAATTCCTATAAATATGCAGCCTACCATGAGTTAATCATATAGAAACAGAAAATCTGAATTACTAGGAAAGATATTGCATGAGTAATTTCAAAACTTCCCACAAGAAATAGTCCAGGACCAAATGGTTTCACTAGTGATTTGTACCAATCATTTAAGGAAGAATTGATACTATCCCTCTATACTCTTTCAAATGACACACACACACAAAAAGGTGGAAACACTTCCAATTTATTTCAGAATGACAGCTTTACACTGATGCTAAAACCAGACAAAGAAACCACAAGAAAGGAAAATTACAGTCCAGTATTCATGGGAAATAGATCAGGAAACAGTGTCAGACTTTATTTTGGGGGGGGCTCCAAAATCACTGCAGATGGCGACTGCAGCTATGAAATTAAAAGACGCTTACTCCTTGGAAGGAAAGTTATGACCAACCTAGATAGTATANGGACATGAGTTTGGGTAAACTCTGGGAGTTGGTGATGGACAGGGAGGCCTGGTGTGCTACAGTCCATGGGATAGCAAAGAGCTGGACACAACTGAGCGACTGAACTGAACTGAATTGAACTGATCTAGATGTAGGTATTCAGTGAGGATGACCATTGTGTCACGAAATATGTAGTCTGTTTCTCCCAATTCCTAGTAAAGATTAAATGGCTAGCATGGGATAAAGATAAGAAGTATCTGGTTAAAAATATTTTAGGGTTTGAAAGTTCATATTCAATCATAAAATAAAACAAAGATTTTTTTTTCCAATCAGTATTTGAAATCTAAACTTAATCTGTGTTCCTGTTATAAAACTAAATGTTCCATCTATTCATTCTACCCTAAGTTCTTAATTCCTGCTTGATAGAAACTAAATTTTTCTTAGCTTTATTCTCTTCCATAAAAGGTATCCTAATAATGCAAGGTAAAAATCAAAATAGTAATCATGATAAAGAGGCCTGGAACTGGAGGAAGATAAATTAAGGACTGAGCTGTAGATGGAGAAAACAGAGGTCAGGTTTCCATAGTAATAACAAAATAGTACTGACTTTGTGATTTTAACATGGAGCTGTTGCTGCTAGCTTCAATGAGAATTGTGCTTTAAAACTAATGTAAACACATCAATATTCTATAATTACCCTACTAGTGTTCAAAAATTTTATTGATGTAAAATATTTTAACTTCTAATTTAAACAAGTGCTCATCGAAAACAGTGATTATTCCCCATTATCGGCCTCATGTCAGTGTGCTGAAATTAGCAGATTTGACCTCACTGAGACCTATTTTTTTTAGTGTAACTGAAGAACATGATTGCAGCCAAGTTGGACAAATTCCACATTGAGAATAAGCACTGATGCCTCAGCAACAGTTGGGTAATTAGTTAAAAGTTCATGAAAGTGATGCTGGTGCGCGAGAGTACACAGTCCTGTGATTTCATACGGAACCAAGCACACTGTCATCACTCAGATGTGAAATGAATAATAATACCAGCATCCCTTGCTCAACAGACGTTGAACTGCTCTCAGTCGCAAGTTAAGTCACACATTCATTCCTTGGAACCTCTTTTCCACCCCTCCATACCATCAGGAGAGCATTGCTTACCTCAGAACATTTCATTCTCAGTATAGTATTTTCTATCGTCAAATTCTAGCAACAAGCTACTAACTGACAGTAAACATTTGGGCAGGAAAAAAATACCATTTTGATGGGCTACAGGTGTACTGAAATACCAATCATTATGGACAGAGAAGTCAACACAATCCCTGTACTAATTAGCATCACACATTATTACAAGCAAAACCCCACAGCTTGGAGCATTGGAAAAGATGATCAGAGCGAAGATAACAGGATCAGGCAGCTATCATTTCTTCTGGAGTAAGTATTTGAACAGCTTGCAGGATGTGCTCCAAGGCTGGCTCTTACCTCTGCCTATTGAAACCTTGAGCATTTTCTCACCTGTTACTGTTTACAGTCAGGTATTAGACAGCAACACCGACTCAATGGACATGAATTTGAGTCCATTCCAGGAGATAGTGGAGTACAGAGGAGCCTGGCATGCTGTAGCCCATGGGGTCTTCAAGAGTCAGACCCAACTTAGCGACTGAAGAACAACAGTCCTGATTTCTGCCACCAAAAGGACTTTTATGGAGCACTGAGGGCAGGGCAGGGGTAATCTTCAATTTTCCAAGTAACTGATGCTGTGAGAGGGAAACATGGTTCCCCACAGAAGTATTCCCGTGAGAATCTCACAGCATAAACAGGTACCCTACAGGGATTGCAGAAATGCAGGCTGAAATTCTACCTTGGAGCCATGATGTATCCTAAAACACCCCAGAGAACAAAGCTTAGTGGCACCCACAGCTTGCCTTGCTGCAACGTCATAACCTCTCCCTCTGACATGTCCTCGCTTAAACATAATGCAGAGGGTGCCTTGAGCTGGGAGGCGCCCAGCACCTGTACCTTCATATATTTATTCCGCTTGTTTTTACTGAACGGCTGCTGCCTGCCAATGCCAGCCATGCCTGCAGTGCTGAATTCATCAGTGGATAGTCTTCCTGACCATCTTCGTTTTCCTGACCATATTGTTCTTCCGTAACCGTGAGATACACAGCACTTAAATCAGCGCGGGGCTTCTTAACTCCACTCCCCTTCCCCACACTGGCCCCCATATGAAAAAATCAGATATATCTTTTCTAGGAGGAACTTAATTTCTTCCAAGAAGTTCTCCAAGAGGCATACATACTCCAAAGAGTAAAAAGGCATGGTATACATGCATGGTGCAGCGTCTATCTTATTTTTAAAGAAGATACCAGTCCTTTTCAAACAAGCCCTTCCCAGTATTTAGAAATCCTTTCAAAAAGTCTTTATTTTCACCTCAGACTCCAAGACTTTCTACTCTTTTTAGTCTTTTACATTCACCGTGTCTGTGGAAGAAGAGTTTAGCTGATCACACAGATATACCCTCCATATGAAATAATCATCGTCTGGAGTAGGTTACCCATGTAGCCCTACCAAGATTTGTGACTGATTTACCCAAGCTGGCTTACAGATTGTGGATTCTGGAGAAATTAGGATAAGTCAGGGTCAAAGACTCAGTTTAAGCTGACGTTCCCTGTGAACATTATTTGATGCATGGGGCTGACAGAAGTCCACACTTCTTGAGTATCAAGGCTTCTGCAAACGTACTTCCCCACCCCATCCACTTTGCTTCAGAAGTAAGGTAGAATCCACAATCTGAACCCAAGGTTAACACTTCGTGGCATCATCATCATCTGTGATAAGAAGATAGCCTCCAAACTGCCAATGGCAGAGTGGGGGTTCCATTTTTAAGCACCTCGTTATTTCTAAGGGATGAAGTGTACAAACAATCCTTGGTTTTAGAGAAGGCAGCCTCTCCCCAAAACTCAGTTCATCTCCATTCAAGTTGGCTGCACCCTCTCTTCATCCGGGTGCTCCCCTCCTGGACTCTGGCTGGCTTTCCCAGTTTAAAATCCTCTGCAGCATTTCTGGTAAACTGTAGCACTTATCAACCAGCCTCCTGATCCTTGGGGGCATATTGAATATCCGATGAAAACACTGCAGAATTGGACAAGCAATTATTTAGTTTTACAATAATTTCTACTGATTAGAGCAAGCTGATTTTCACTTGCGGCAGTCAGAGATGAGGAGGAAAAACTGAGATGAACTCACCAATCCTTACTTGATTTTCAGCAGTCTGGGAACAGAATGTGATCTGCAAATTGCATGGTCCAAAGAGTACAAAAGGGGACGCGAGTCACTGTGGCACTTGTGCAGAGTCAGTTGTCTTTTTACAAAATCATGCTGTTCAAGATCTTCTCTGCAGTTCTTGTTTCTCCAAGGTGGCTTTTGTCTGCTCTAGCTATCACTGACCATGAACTCTGTAGACACGTTGAGTTGAAGGAGAGTCAAACAGTGTTCAAATGAAGTCCTTGAGTGAGACTTACATGACAGCCATTTATTCAGAAGGCATAGACTGGCTGCTGTAACCTCTTACTTGGGTTTTTGTACATATATGAGGTTAATTGATCCCGTTCCTCCATTTTTAGACTTCACAGTGCTCTGGAAGCTTGATATCCAGCCGTTGCCTGAAGAGGCCACATCTGGACCATACCCTATGGCATTTGTAAACAAGGTTGCTTATCACTGCCATCTGAGGAGTCAATTGGCCAACACACCATATGATGATTGATTCTCAATTACTTTTTCCTTACAGTGAAAGTTTAGCATGGCCCACCTCATTATTTTGAAGGAAAAGTGCATTGCTTTTTTGATTCAATCCTTTACACCTTCATTCAGGAGATAGTTACAGAAGCCCTGAACCTGGCATTGGTGATACAGCAATGAGTAAGACAGCTTACATTCTGACTGGGGAGACAATGATAAGTAAACAAAGAAGCAAGATAATCACAGACTTTGGTGATGCCGTTAGGTCTGAACCTCCATTTGGGAAAAGATGTATAAGATCACACAGCATATCAAAAAGCAGAGAACTCACTTGGCCGACAAAAGTCTGTCTAGTCAAAGCTGTGGTTTTTCCAGTAGTCATGTGTGGATGTGAGAGTTGGACCACAAAGAAGGCTGAGCACCGAGGAATTGATGCTTTTGAACTGTGGTGTTGGAGAAGACTCTTGAGAGTCCCTTGAACTGCAAGGAGATCCAACCAGTCCATCGTAAAGGAGATCAGTCCTGTGTGTTCACTGGAAGGACTGATNTTTTTCCAGTAGTCATGTGTGGATGTGAGAGTTGGACCACAAAGAAGGCTGAGCACCGAGGAATTGATGCTTTTGAACTGTGGTGTTGGAGAAGACTCTTGAGAGTCCCTTGAACTGCAAGGAGATCCAACCAGTCCATCGTAAAGGAGATCAGTCCTGTGTGTTCACTGGAAGGACTGATGCTAAAGCTGAAACTCCAATACTTTGGTCACCTCATGCGAAGAGCATTGGAAAAGACCATGATGCTGGGAAAGATTGAAGGCAGGAGAAGGAGACAACAGAGGATGAGATGGTTGGATGGCATCACCGACTCAGAGGACATGACTTTGAGGAACTGTGGGAGATGGTGAAGGACAGGGAAGCCTGTGGTGCTGCAGACCACAGGGTCACAAAGAGTTAGACACGACTGAGTGACTGAACAAGGACAACATTGTATGGAACCGCAGTATTTGTCCTTTGGTTAACTCCTCATCCCCCATCCAGGAGAGGGAGACTTGGTTGGTGGTTGGTAAAACTCTTCGTCCAGCTGCCCCCGTGGAGACCCTTCTGTGGCTCTGAGGCTGCCCCCTCTTCTTCCAGGTTCCATCCTGGACAAAGGACTGGAGGGGCGCGGACAGTGGGCCAGGAGGGGCCGGGGGCCCGAAGCTCATGGAAGCACTGCTCCTGCTCTGCCTTCTGGCCGGCGACAGACGCTGCCTCCCCCAGCTCAGCCACAGACACGGCCACCCTCCCTGTCCTCAGTCTCCCTCCGAGATTCAGAGAAAGGGAGGAACAGCCAGTTCACTGGGGGGAAGTTCCTCTCTGCGGGCTCTGGAGAAAGCATCCTTCTGACTCTAAGTGTTCATGGCATACTGTTCCTTTTTTTAAAAAAAACTGAAGTATAGTTGATTTGTAATGTTGGATAGGTTTCAGGTGTATAGCACTGATTCAGTCAGAGATATATATAGATATAGTTTCTTGGATTCTTTTCCATTATAGGTTATCCCAAGATAACTGTACCAAGTATAGTTCCCTGTATTACACAGTAGGTCCTTGTAGTTTATCTAGTATCACACTATTCTTTTTTTTAACTGTTTATGTTGGCGTATAGTCAATTAACAATGTTGTGATAGGTTCAGGTGGACAGCAAAGGGACTCAGCCATACATATACATGTATCCATTTTCCCCCAAATTCCTTCTCATCCAGGCTTCCAAGTAACACTGAGCAGAGTTCCCTGTGCTATACAGTAGGTCCTTGTTGGTTATCCATTTTATATATACCAGTGTCATATTATTCTTATTAACCATCATCCTCAAGAATTTTGCATCATGAAGAGCAAGCACCATAAGCAGAAAAATGGAAGCATTGTCTATACCTAAACAAAGAATCTCCAAAGAGTCTCCACTGCATTCATGTTGCACCAACAGGTGACTACTCACTGACTCTAAACTGACTTGTCTATATGGTGAATTGTTCTAAACACGTGTAAATTGAGATCATTTATAATAAGGAGATTATAAATATATATACATATATATAATCTAAAAGGAAATAAAGATATATATAGAAAGAAGATGCTTATATCTATAAAGATATATTTATCTAAAAAGAAATAAAAAATATACACTTACATATATAATACTTGGTTCTTTTCAGATAACTTTGTTTTCTAAAACAGCTAGGAGAAAAAAGCCAGTTTCAAAATACTTGAAAGCTTTTATCCATTTAGAGGTAATTTTGTTTTTCAGGCTCACTTTATGACTTAAATTGCTTCAAAATTATTTTCCCCTCAAATGCCAAAGTGTTTGCAAAATGGAAAGATCAAAGTGTCCATCAAACCCCTTCCATTGAAGCTATATTCTATAATCTTAGCAGTGTAACCTGCCAACGCTCAGAATTGCCAGAGAAAATGCAGACTACCCAATTAAATGTGAATTTCAGATGAATAACAAATTAACTTTCACTATAAGAATGTTTCAAAAATTACATGGGAACTATTTATACTCAGCAACTGACACACACACATACACGCAATTTATACTAAAACATTATCCATTGTTTATCTTAGTATCCTGCATTTTCACTTGCAAAATCTGGCAGCCTTTTCCCAAATAAAAGATTTGAATCTCTGCCAGTCTCCATCACCACTCACCACCTTCACCACCTTCACTTTAACACCTGATATAAGCCCAGGCAGCAAAAGTAAATGGAAATATTGATAAGTATTGAGAAACAAAAATTTAGTTGGTATTGAAGAGGATAAAAAAACACAAGTACCATTGGCCAGGTAAATAGGGAATTGGGAAACTTATATAAAATCTTTAAAATATGTAAACTAGAGCATAAGCATGTTCACTTTCACAGACTTCAGCCATAATGATGCATCTAGGCCTTGCACAACTGAAACCTAGGATATTTTGAGTGCTTAAGACAGAAGGAGGTAAGATGTTTTCTAAACCCCTCTGTGTGTGTGTGTGCGCGTGCACACACTCAGTCGCTGTTTGTGACCCCATGGTCTAAACTCCTAGAAAACAGTTAATAGCTAAGGAGACCACACTCACATTTTATTTTGGCATTCATATTAATTTGCTTAACCTCGCCTAATCCATTCTCTCGGTGTGTGTGTCTCTTTCTAGTTACCTGAACAAGAATAAATACCTGACAGTTATTGACCAAGATGCATTTGCAGGAGTTTATAGTGGACCAACCTTGCTGTGAGTAAGACATACGGAAGAACACTTGCCTTTTGGTGCAGGGGAGGGAGGGGCCATTAAGATGATTACCTGATGATGTTTATGGGGAGAGAATGTTGTTGTCTTGGATAAAGGTTTCTGCTAGTGCTTTTCTGCCCAGCCGTATAGGCTACTGTTCAGAAGAAAGTCCTTGTTCTTTGAGACTCAGAGGGTCCCACACTCCACTGTGCCATCCTGATGCCTGATGCCACCTTGGTGCGGACATTCATGAAGGCCCTCTTATGGGAAAAAAAGACATTTTTGAGCAGGTGACATTTGCAGGCATAAGGTCTAGAAATAGGCAGAAGATACTTAGTCTTTGCTGAGAAATGACTGTTCTTTGCACAGTGCATGGCAGTAAGAAGGAAGAATATAAATAGCTTGATTCACATCGGGGAAAACTTACTAGAAAAGATGAGATGTGAACATTTTTGTAAAGCAGCATAGAAAAAATTGTATGTGTGCATTTGCTCTGAATTATACTGATACCTCTGTATCTAATCATGATCAAGTCCTGTTGATTCTGTCTCCCACAAGCCTCTTTATCAGGGCCACCTTCTTCTTCCCCTTGGTTTTGTCTTAGTTTAGGATTTCATTCTTGAGCAGTCATTCCATCCTTGCCAAAGTGGAACACAGCCACTCCGGAGAAGCACAAGACAATCCATCAGAGGCAAGAAGTTTCCATGTATAAATAAGAGGTTCCATCAAGTAGGGAATGGGTGCAGCCCAAGGCAACAGTGGGTGGTCCACAGTCTTGAAGACATATACCCTCACTCTTTCATTTTTAACAATTTTACTTCACTTTAAGATTGAATGCACCCCAGTTAAAAGGGTTTATGGCCTTACTTTCTTAACACACAGTCTGCATATAACAGGGCAAAGTGACCCTGAAAATCTCTCATACCTATACTGGGGTTCATTAATAACTCATGGCAAAGTACTTAAAAGTATTACACATTTTTCTTCTTATAAAAAGACAAGTGAAAAAATTGTATTGACCTTTCCATGATTTTTTTAACCTTGAAGATATTTTTTAAAGACATCTTTAACTGCTCCTTTGAGATAAAAGGTAATATTTCACTAATGAATGAGGAAACTTGTTGCTTTTCTAAAGAAATGTGTGCTTTGGAAAGAGTCTTAGAAACAGGTATTTGGAAGCATTTACAGTTATGTAATTTTCCTGATGAAAACAGTGAATATCACTTATAAAAATATTTTTAAAAATCAGAAATCAAATATTAACATGTTTTAAAACCTTTTGAATTGAGTTGCAATGGGTAAAATCCACATGCATAATATATGAAAATGAAACATCTTTAGATTTAGTTTGCAGAAACTACTGACATCTGAGACTATGAATTTCAATAAAAACATATTTGATCACTGAATAGGATTGAGAGATGAGAATCTTAATTTAGTAAGTACAGCCAAGCCTGCCCTATTCCATTTGGAACCATCTGTCTTTGTGAGGTAACTTTCAACAATACTGACAACAATATAAACCAAAACCAAAATAAACTGACCCAGAAGCAGACCGTGAATAGCAGACCGTAAACAGCTATTAACAGAAAGGGTTAAACAACAATTTTCAAAATCAGTAAAATATATTTAAGGACATTTTTGGTGAAATATTTTTAAAAAGTATTATTTGTCTTTATCCTATCCTTTTAAATGATCGGTTGGGCTTTGCTCGTGGCTCAGATGCTAAAAAAATCCACCTGCAGTGTGAGAGAGCAGGGTTGGATCCTTGGGTCAGGAAGATCCCTTGGAGAAGGAAATGGCAACCCACTCCAGTATTCTTGTCTGGAAAATTCCATGGACTGTTTCTTGAAAAGATAAACAAAATAGATAGACTTTTAGCCAGGCTTATCAAAAAAAAAAAAAATGCTGTGATAAAGAGAATATACTAGAAGCTTATAGAGAGAAAAATCCTGTTACCTCTGAAGCCTGAAGAATCAGAATGCCATCCAATCTTAGCAATAACATTGAAAGTTAGAAAACTACAGAGTATAGCCTTCAGATTTTGAGAAAAAGTAGTAATTTCCAAACTATCTGTCGAAGGTGAAGGTTAAATAAAGACATTTTCAGATGTGCAAAGTCTCAACAACTTGATTTCCCAATCCCCTTTTCTGGGAGCACAGACCAATAAAGAGAAAAATGAGGAATTTAGTGGTCCACACAGGGAAGAGGCAAATGGAATTCCAGGATGACCAAAAGGGAAGTCTTAGGAATTTTGAGACCAGATTGTCTACATCAATGGTGAAGGAGGGCTCCAAGAGAAAGGCCTACAAATAAACAGGGACTAATAGATTATCGGACAAGGTCGACTTTATGAAAAACTGGGCTGAGAGATATTTTAAAAAAACTTTACAGCATGTGACAAGACTCAGCAAGAGGTCCTTCAAACCAAGATATGCAAAATTTTTAAAAAGGAAGAACAGACATCCTGTGAAGAAACAAAAAAAGTTACACAAGAAATAAAATGAAATCACAGTGTGCACAGTTGTAATAGCCATAATACTAAATGTAGACAAGTAATGACCATAACCAAATATGTCCTAAAAGTATTTCCGGAGAGTAGAGGCAAGTGTCAGGAGGGTGTATGTGGGAGATGGAAGAGAGCTAAAGGGAGTCAGTGGGTGAATCAAAACCCAATAAATCAATAAATATTTTCAATTATGGAAAAAATACTGAAAATTGAAAGTGGTTGCTTCTGGGACATCTGAAGAAGGCAATGGCACCCCACTCCAGTACTCTTGGCTGGAAAATCCCATGGACAGAGGAGCCTGGTAGGCTGCAGCCCATGGGGTCACTGAGGGTCAGACACGGCTGAGCGACTTCACTTTCACTTTCATGCATTGGAGAAGGAAATGGCAACCCACTCCAGTGTTCTTGCCTGGAGAATCCCAGGGATGGGGGAGCCTGGTGGGCTGCCGTCTCTGGGGTCGCACAGAGTCGGACACGACTAAAGCAACTTAGCAGCAGCAGCAGCTTCTGGGACATCAGAAAGCAGAAGGCAGGCAAGAGCTGCCCAAAGGTCTGCTGTGTGTGGTAAGTTTTCAATGTAATTTGCTTTATAAACATAGGTCCATGCATTATTTTAATGTGTATTTAGGTTAAATTTTAAAAGAATGCAACAAAAGCGTAGAAAGAGAGGATATGGAGACTGTAGCATTTGACAGGCCCACAGGAGGAACCTAAGAAATGAATGAGAGTTTAGCCTCATTCCTCAAATTCCAAGCATCTGTCTTAAAAGGCATCTCTTAACTAACTTTGTAACATATTTTAACTCTTGTCTTAAATTTTTTTTTCAAAATCTTCATTACTTTGTTTCCCCCGTAACTTTCCGCCATAACTAGACTTGAAGAGCCTAGAGGGAATCGACTGTGTCTCATACTTTCTGTAATCCTCCCACTTCAAAAAAGACAGCAAATACTCTATAAGTATTTGATAAATTATAACTGAATATCAAATAGCCATGTTTTGGCTGTGATTTGGTATAAAAGCCCAAGCTGAAAAATCTTAAACTCTATCTGAAGAGAAGAGAATTAGAATATGTGTATACCTCATAAAGGTATTTGTGAATGAATACAATCATCTCTGTTGACAAAAATAATCAAATTTGCCCAGTTAGTTTAATACCTTTTTCAAGGTCACTGCTTTAAAAAGAATCTAACTTAAAACAGGTGCAGCATCTAAAGTGAGATCTTATCTCCAATCCTTACTAGTTTCTTAAAAGCCTTTTAAATTTAGTTTTATAACATTTTTTACTCATTGATTTTTTAATTGACATATGATCTCATTTTCCACTTTTATCCTTTAAGAGGAGCTCTTGGTGTTTAAAGTCCCAAAGGAAAGAACACACTGAAATGTAATGCCTTCCATGATAAATAACCAGAGTCCTCCAAGGTCTAAATTACGTAACTCGCTCTAATAAGCATTTAACTTACTGTTGATAATGACTGTATTATAATTGTCCCACTTACTATTATAAGTAACTCCCAAGAAGACAGGATCTCTGTGATCATATCCTTGAGCTTACATTATGGGTATCAACAAAAACAAACTTTAAAAATAAACTGTTGTTGCTATTAGCTGATCAGATTAAGCATTTGAAAATCTAAGAGTCATGGCAGTTCCATCTGGGTTTAGAGAAAAATAAACCTTTCGTGTATTTCTTTTGACTCAAATAATGCTCTTCACAAGGTCATAGTATTAGATGGCTGAAAAATTGTGGCAGGGTTCTTTCTAGCATGCCCAAAAGTCCACAGGCAGGTAGAATACATGATTTTTTTAGGTTGATCCTGGGCAAAATTATTTTTTTATTGAGGTATAATTCATATATACCATAACATGCACATTTTCAAAGTGTACCATTTGAAGAGTCTTGGCAAAACTATATTACCCTATCTCAGTCAAGACTTAGAACATTTTCATCTCCTAGAAAGTTCTCTCTTGCTCCATCTTCCATAGACAATCACACATTTTTTATTTTTCTGGTGTAAAAACTAGGAGTGAAATTGTCAGGTCACAGGATAGGTGTATATTTAACTTTTACAGGAAATACTGTCAAACTGTTTTACAAATCATTGTCTCATTTTCTAGTCCCAACAGTGAAGTATGAGCTTCTTACTTGCCAGTTTACAGTCTTATCAATCTTTTATATTCTAGCCATGCTTGTGGGTGTAAAGTAATATCTCATGGTGATTTTATTTTGTGTTTTCCTGATGATGTTGAGCATCTTTTCATGTATTTCTTAGCCATTTGTTTATTTTCTTTTGTTAAGGGCCTGTTCAAATATTTTTTTAAAATGAGTGGTTTGCCATTCAATTTATTATTGAGTTGTGGTCCTGCAGAAGAGTTTTGACCAGAATGAAATTAGTTTTAGCCCAAACTACCAGTCCTCTGTCATTCCTAGTTTATTCTCTCTTTCTGTTTCTCTTTTCTTTTTAAGGAGAGATAGCTAATCTAACACAAGGTGTTCATTTACTCACTTATTCTGCAGGCATTTTAATGAGCACCTACTGAACCCCATGGGCATTATAAGAATAAGACACAGTCTCTGCCCTGAACAAGGTCACAATCAAATTCAGGAGAAATATGAATAAGTAACTGTGAGTTTAATGTAAAAAGGATCATAAGACGTATTTGGAGAATCAAGACCCCATTTCTGGTTAGGATGATCAGCAAAGGCCTTTTTAAAGGAGGTGGTGTTAGTGATGGGCTTCAGATGAGAGCTAAAATGGCAACAGACAGAGACAGAAATGATAAGATGAGGAACAAAGGTAAAAGCCTAAGAAAACGCTGGATATATTCTAAGAGCAATGGCAACCAAAGAACATGATTTGGGCCAAAGGACAGTGTCTGAAAAGTGTGCTGTGTTGAAATCACGTTGTGGGAATGTGGCCTCTCTCAGCGGGTAAGGGTGCCCACTGAAGGATTATCATGGAATATCAGTCACAGTTTTCATAATCCAGTACAGTTCTGCGGTCCTCTTCCACTCACCCCGTGCCTTGTTGCCTTGGCCCCAATCGTATTAGCCCTGGGGAGCTGGGTCCCAGCAACACTGGGACCTCGCCTCTCTACCTCCTGGCTATTTGGCAGGCACTTGCCCCCCTTAGGGAGGGAAATAGAGCCCAAAGACCTAATCGGCCTCGTGTTCCTTGTCTTCCTTTCTGGAGCAGCTCTCTCAGAGAGGAAGGGGACCTCCTAGGTGTGGAAGACCAGAGGTTTGTCTGCTAGGCTGCCCTGCACTGGGCAGAGAAATGAGTTGCAAAGACAAACAGATTTCTTGCCATGCCTGGCTTGGGCACCCAGCCAGACTCATGGCAAAGGCATCAGGTTGTTGGGGAAGCAATCAAAACCATCCTAAGTCTCCAGGGGCCTCGTCTCCAAGGGCCCAGCAAAGGAGAGGGCCTGCAGCCATTCTGTGCAGTCTGTGAGAGCTGCGGGGAAGGTCAAGGGAGAATCTGAAGAGAAAGAGTAGAAAATTACCTTTCTAGAATTGTGTGTGTGCTGGCTTCTTGCTAAAAACAAAAGGATGGTCTGCTTCAGCCCTAGGACTCTTTGGACCAAAGGAGTTATGTCAGCCACTCAGGATACTTTCTTGTTGTTGTTCAGTTGCTAAGTTGTGTCCAGTTTTTTGTGACTCCATGGACTGAAGCACGCCAGGCTCCTCCATCATCTCCTGGAGTTTGCTCAAACTCATGTCCATTGAGTCGGTGATGCCATCCAACCATCTCATCCTNACAATAAAGGACAGAAATGGTATGGACTTAACAGAAGCAGAAGATATTAAGAAGAGGTGGCAAGAATACACTGAAGAACTATACAAAAAAGATCTTAATGACCCAGATAACCAAAATGGTGTGATCACTCACCTGTAGCCAGACATCTTGGAGTATGAAGTCAAGTGGGACTGAGGAAGCATCACTACAAACAAAGATAGTGGAGATGATGGAATTTCAGTTGAGCTATTTCAAATCCTAAAAGATGATGCTGTGAAAGTGCTGCACTCATTATGCCAGCAAATTTGGAAAACTCAGCAGTGGCCACAGAATTGGAAAAGGTCAGTTTTCATTCCAGTGCCAAAGAAGGGCAATGGCAAAGAAGGTTCAAACTATCACACAATTGCACGCATTTCACATGCTAGCAAAGTAATGCTCAAAATTCTCTAAGCCAAGCTTCAATAGTACACCAACCAAGAACTTCCAGATGTTCGAGCTTGATATAGAAAAAGCAGAGGAACCAGAGATCAAACTGTCAACATCTGTCGGATCATAGAAAAAGCAAGAGAATTCCAGAAAAACATCTACTGCTTCACTAACTATACTAAAGCCTTGGAATGTATGGATCACAACAAACTAGAAAATTCGTTAAGTAATGGAAATACCAGACCACCTTACCTGTCTCCTGTATGCAGGTCTACAAACAGCAGTTAGAACCAGACATGGAACAACAGACAGGTTCAAAATTGGGAAAGGAGTACGTCAAGGCTGTATATTGTCAACTTGCTTATTAACTTATATGCAGTGTACATCATGCAAACTGGCGGGCTGGACAAAGCACAAGCTGGAATCAAGATTGCCAGAAGAAATATCAATAACCTCAGATATGCAGATGACACCACCNAGTCCTCTGTAGGAGGCAATCCACTCCAGGATTCTTGCCTTGAGAACCCCATTGAACAGGATCCTTGATTCCCTTCAAATCCATATTTATTGATTAGTAGAATCTCTTACTATCATAGCCATTGATATCAGAAGAGGGGATTAAGGGTTTAGTCAAACAAATCTCTAATGATAAGGTTACTTTTTACAACTATTGAGAAATTTTCAGAGTACTTCCCTACTAGGGAGATGACTCTGGTAGAAGGATGATGGAATTACCGCAAAGATCCTCAAAGTGGTACAAATCTTTGGGTTTCTTCAATTGACTAAAAGCCTAGCTACTATTATCCTCAAAAGATGTTCACTTGATCAAGTAGAGGTCTGACAGAAAACAACAAAATTCTGTAAAGCAATTATCCTTCAATAAAAAAGTATAAATTTTTAAAAAATGTTTACTTTAAATAAAGTTCTTCAAAGCAATGGAAGCCACAGTTGAGTGCAGTGTCCTGAAATGATCATTCATTTTACACTAGGGGATTCAGTCTTGTATCTATGCCAAGCCAAAAAGTAAACTAGGATGACTGCATCGCTAAAAAAGAATAATTCACAAATCCATGAACTGTTTCTTATAACTCAGTTTTGTTCAACTGTTTAAGGGCTTTTCACTTTGATCAAAATTGGTAGAACATAAAAGAACTTTTGCTGAGTCTGAATTCTAGGTAGATAACACTTGAAGTTATAGAGGAAAAAATAAGGAAAAATATTTCTAAACCATATAAATTCTGAACAGTTTTATTAACTAATCAGTGCTCTTTAGCCAAGAGCCTTCAACAGTGATGAGTCTTCAGAATGAAAAGCAAGTAGGAGAACATTTGTTTTGCAACTTTACATTTAAATAAATCTACTTTTTAGTGAGTGCCTACTAGTGCCAGTGCTGAATATCTTAAAATTTTATTTTCTTTTATATTAGCAGTCCCAAAGGATTCTGACCTCTCCAAACTACTCCTTTCATAATTTCTGGTGATTTTACTCATATCAAGTCTCAATTGTATGATGAAAGAAAAGAAATGAGACTGCATAGTGCCACACAGATAAAGTAAAAATGATGTATACCCTATTTTGTAGCAAGTTTTACTCATGATCTTATAATCAACTAAAAAATACTGACAACAGGTCAACTGATAGGAGGGGTGAATCAACCTGGGATTATTATATAATCATTATTATTATATAATTATTATATATTATGTAATTATATAAGCAACCTGGGTTATTTATCCAACAAATATAAATAAAGAAGCAGTTTATGGTGTATACAATGAGGCACTCAATTCTTCCCAAGTAAACAGGGATGAGTACTAAAATCAGTGGCAACCCACTCCAGGACTCTTGCCTGGGAAATCCCACGGACAGAGGAGCCAGGTGGGCTACAGTCCACGGGGTCACAAAGAGTTGGACAACTGAGCAACTGAGCTCACAGCACACATACTACATCTTTGACTCATCTGGAGGTTTTTACTCTTGAAAACAGGTGGAAGGAAATAAGGTAGTTAAGGGTTTTCATTCTGACACACTATCTCTGCCAAGTCTCTGAAATCCATTTTGTTAATTATGTTCTGCTTCTGAGTCTAAAAGAAATAAACACCCTGAAAGAAAGTGGACTTTTCTCGCCTCCCAGGCGGTGCGCGGGCTGACGGTGATGCTCATTTGACACGGGTGTTGGCGGTGCTGGGGCACAGGGGGGAGGACTTTGCAGGGGCGGGTGTTTGTGCTTCAGCATTTGACTCCTGGCAGTAAGTTCCCACCACCTCCTTCTGTTTCTGTGTGGAGGAGCCCCAGCCTTCCTGAATTACAACGTAGTGGTTGCTGTTGTTCAGTCGCTCAGCCATGTCTGACTCTTTGTGACCCCATGGACTGCAGCATGCCAGGCCTCCCTGTCCATCACCAACTCCCGGAGCTTGCTCAAACTCATGTCCGTTGTGTTGGTGATGCCATCCAACCATCTCATCCTCTGTCGTCCCCTTCTCCTCCTGCCTTCAATCTTTCCCAGCATCAATCTTTTCAAATGAGTCAGCTTTTCACATCAGGTGGCCAAAGTATTACAATATGGAGGTAGTTTTTTCATTGCAGGATCTATAACGCTGAGACAATTAACTCCATGAGATTTCGTAGGTCATGGAAGCCAAGGGCTTAAATGAAGTGCAATCATGCAACCTCAAGAGGGAGAAGGTAACAGTGATATCTGAGTTACAAAGCAATTTTGTTTGTATGCAGACTTAAAGACGGGTCATTTATGATCATTTAAATCTTTAGACACACATTTTCCTAATAATAAGGGCCAGTTTTGAGCTTCAGTGGTGTGCTAGGTTCTTTACAGATGGTCTATTTACCTTGAGTCGTTTTAACTATTCAATAGTAGATGTCGTTATCCCTATTTAACAATAACTCAGGTGCAGAGAAATCAGGTGAGTTCCCAAGGTCGTAAACGGTGATGTTAGGATGCAAACCCAGCCCTAACGGAGGAGCATCATCAGTTCCTAGAATATCAGGTCAACCCTTTTCACTCAAGGTTATTCATGTGCCTGTTGTAATTTCCGAACTTCACTTCATCCTCTTCTTAAATTTCTACCTAAAAAACTCCAGTTCTTGAATATCTGACTTGGAAAAAAAAAAAAAAAATCCTCACAAAGTCCTCAGAGACCTTTTGCTGTTTGCCCCCCACCTATGAGTCATTATCTGTGATCCCTTGTCCCATGTCTTCCCTCACTCTCCACTCCAGCCACACTGAACCGGCGCCTCCAGGCATGTTCTCACCTTGGGGGTTATGCACACGCTGTTTTCTCTACCCAGGAGGCTCCTTCCCTGGAGATCCACGGGCTTGTTCCTCCACCTCCTTCAAGTTCTTCCTTAAACGTGAGCTTCTCAGGCCTTCCCTGAATTCTCTAAATTTGAAGCTGCCCATCAGCCTTCATCCCAGTTTCCCACTTTCTTTTTCTTCGTGATACTTAGCTCCACCCAAACTTCTAGACATCTTAGATGTCTGCTGACTTGTTTACTCTCTTTCTCCCTCCACTAGTATATGAATGCAGTGGGAGGAGGGATTTTTGTCTGTCTTTCCCCACGGAAAGGCACATAGTGGAAAATTCTTAAATATTGGATAAACAATAATTTTGAACCAAAGCAATAGATGGGGCAAGAATCGTTGTACATTTCTGTTCCTGGGTTGTTTGTCTTGGCATTAAACTTCCAGGAAGAATGCTTTTTTTTTTTCTGAATTGAAAATGAGAAAAATCTTCATTTTCTGAAAATGAACAAGCACAGCAGTGAAGTAATGCACGTGAACAACATGCAAATTCTTGTTGCAAGTCAATCCACACGTGAAAAAAATGAAAGGCGTTTACTTGTGGGCAATGGCAGCTTGGAAGGATCCTTAGAGTAGAATATCTAATTTTAAAATATGCTGATCATTGACTCATGTTATAGAAACATAAACAGTTTATATAAAATGAAGTTGGGACTTCCCTGGTGGTCCAGTGGTTAAGAATCTGCCTTCCAATACAACGGACGCAGGTTCGATCCCTGGTCAGGGAACTAAGATTCCCACATGCCACGGGGCAACCAAGCCCGTGCATAACTAGAGAGAAGCCTGCATGAAGGCCGCACACTGGCTGGGAAAGACCCCGCATGATGCAACAAAGATCCCACGTGCCTCACCTAAGATCCAATGCAGCCAAAACCAAGCAAATAAACAAACAAACAAACAAAATATATATATATATTTTAAATGAATTTGAACAGATCCCCTCCTTCCTCACTGTGCTTCGGACAATTATTTCTCCTCCTCCTTAAAAATCTATCCTCAACCTTGAATCTTTCTTTTTCGTAAGGTTTTTAAGATAACATTTCTTAACAGTTAACATGTACATAATAGGAAAGCAAAAAACACAAGAAGCAAAAAACAAAGTTATTCATACTCACAAGCAGTTTACCATTTGACATGGCCTTCTAGGTCTCATTTGTGTATTTTCACAACTGAGCATCCATTTTTATGTAATTAAGATCATACAGTTATGGATCATGCTGTTTCACACATCATGAATATTTAACATTTCAAAATCCCAAAGCTATGAGTGTTTTGATAACCAAGAATACATTACACTGACTCAATCTGGAAGGAAAAAACGTAATTTTGCCTTTCTTGGCGACAAAAATTTTGAAGACAAAAAATGGCAATAGGCCTCTAGATAAACATATTGGCGTAACTATGACTAAAATACTACATTCCCTTATTGTTCAATTAAAAATGAGACACAAAGCAACAGAGTACACATAGGATAATGCTTCTAAGAAGATTCATTGTCCAATCTAAACTATGAAGTATTAGAAAGGAGGTATGTTTCTGCTGAATTATTTAACTATGCATTCCCATGGTACAGCCAGGAGATGCACTTACATCAGTGGTTATCATCAGAATATAAATATGAACACATCCACATACAGCCCTCCCTCTATACTTCCTTCTGCCCCTCAGTTGCCAACCTAAACGAACAAATCCTGACATACATTTCTCAGTGACAATTTAATAATTCCAGACCCAAGATGCTGCTTTTTTTTTTTTAATAAATGATAACAAAGGTATTTACAAATTGCTTAATTCATTACTTCTACTTTTTATCATACATTGTTACCTCAGGACATCTAAAAACCCTAGATATTGCAAAATAATGAACCTTGTCCACAATAAACATAAATGCTTCACGAAAATGCACATACAGACCTATGGTTATAACCTAAAACTGTCTTCCAGATAATGGAGATATTAGCCAAGAGCCTGTCCCCTCACCCTTCCTTTACTCCTCCTCTAGAATTTCACTAAGTACCAGACTACATCCAGCTCCAACCCTACCTTGATTCTGAAGCCCTCAGCCATTACCACCCAGATATCTTTTTTGTTGTTATTGGTGAACTCCAGAGTCATCCTATCTCTTTGCTGCTTGAGGATCTCAACTCCTGATGCACTGATTCCTCTATCCTACTTCTCTTGTAATTGCTGATGTAGATCAAGTATCTGTGCAGATCTCCTTCCCTATGCCTTGGCCTTTGAGGGACTCACTTGGTCACTCCAGTAAACATGTTTACCACTCTGCCTCTCGACGCCCCTTCTGTGGCCATAGGCCTGTCATTACCAAAGATTCCAGGCCCTCACAGTCTCAGTTTCAAACATCCTGCTGTCTTTCCATGTTTCCTTCTCGTGCAGTCATTCCTTCAATTCTTTGGTTAGGAGCTACAGTCTGTTGAAAAACAGTTTTTCACAACATGTGAGTTTCAAGTTAAGTTTCATCTGGGGCAAAATGAGGACCGCAACCCAGAAGACAGGTATGAGAAACTGCTCCGAGGAGGCGAGAGGAGGAACTAGGATATACAGAGGTTTTGCAACAAAGGGTAGGTAGTCGGGCACACCAACTTTGGGAACACCAAAGATTACTGTTAATGAAGGAAATCAGACATGTCAAGTTAAGAATATTAGTGCTTTTCTATGTGTGGAAAGATGCAAATCTGAACTCACTCCAATCACTCCTTTGACATGCACCTCAGTTGTCTGGGGCCAGTGTCCCGCACTTTCACATTCCGGGTCTCCTCGGGGCTCACTGTGGAGAGTGGCTGCAGTCTGATGGCTGCTGCATGGCAGGTATTCTTCCTTTCTGCGTTTGCTCAGGGTTCACCAGCTCACTGTTCGTGGTGGCTGCAACTGCTGGTGACTGTGACACCCTTTGGGCTTCCCTGGTGGCATTAGTGGTAAAGAATCCACCTGCCAGTGCAGGAGATGTAAGAGACGTAGGTTGGATCCCTGGGTCAGGAAGAGCCCCTGGAGGAGAGCATGACAACCCACTTCCTATTCTTTCCCAGAGGGTAAGGACAGAGGACAGAGGAGCCTGGACAGAGGAGCCTGATGGGCTACAGTCCATGGGGTTGCAAAGAATCGAACACGACTGAAATGACTTATCACATGCATGCATGTGACATCCTTTGTTTACTGATATGGCAGGAAACAGCTTCTGTCTTCAGTCAGTAAAGAATCCGCCTGCAATGTAGGAGACCCGGGTTTGATTCTTGGGTCCAGAAGATCCCCTGGAGAAGGAAATGGCAACCCACTTCAATATTCTTGCCCGGAAAATCCCATGGACAGACAAGCCTGGTGGGCTACAGTCCATGGGGTCACAAGAGTCAGACATGACTTAGTGACTAAACCACCACCATGGCAGGAAACACTCTATTTCTCAAGTCCATTATTAATATCTCACTGTCTTTCACCTCTCTCATATCTTCATTTCTTTCTTATGAAGATTAGTTTCCATCATCTATCATTATAAGCAGTGACTTGTATTCATAATCAACTACCTTGACCCTCTCTCTATCATCCTTGCCTAGAAAAACTCTACCTTGGTTAAATCCAATTACCCACCTACTATGGACTGGACTTTTGCAGGTGAGCTTGGCAAGCAGTTTAACTTTAAATCATTCACCCCAAGTAAACCCTAAGTGCTATACAGCAATAACATCCCATTTCCTGAGTTACTCTCCCTCTCTCCCAGATAAACACACCAGGCCTCCTCCCCTCTCCTCCATTCTCTAGACCTTCTCTCTCATTCTCATGCCCACATGATCACCTGGACTTCCATTTCATCTAAAATAAAATCAACCAGAAGAGAATTCCTCATGGTCCCACAGATATCCATCTTCCTGAATCTATGTCCACATCCTCTGTCTCCTCTCCTAAATTTTAAGTCATCTTTTAATCTTGGGCCCCATGCTCTCTCAGCAATCCAAGGGCATTGCTTCAGCAATCCTTGCCCTTCTGTCCAATAGCATCTATATTTTCCTCTTTACTGGATTATCTCCCATCAACATTTAAACATGCTATTGTTTCTCCCATCATAAAACAATATTTCTTGAGCCTATGGATTAAAGGATATCTGAGAGACATATCAGTCAGCTGCAGTTCTTAAATGAATATGGATCCTGACTCCATTGAGACAACTGCCTTGCCTCTTTTGGAACACTGATTATTTGGTGACTTTAAGCAACTGAATGCAGAGTTCCAAAGAATAGCAAGAAGAGATAAGAAAGCCTTCCTCAGNCAGTGTACAGTGCAGAATTTAATTTGGCTTTAAAATGTATGTGGGTGAGAAAGACTTAAAGAAGTCTAGTCTATAATATTATATGCCTTATCTTTTAACAGAAATTATCTCAAGATCCGTTAGTGACTTTTTCTCTTTTGTTTATTATATTTTTTAATTGGTCCCATAAAATTCACCTATACTTATCCTTTAGGATATTGCATTTTATTAAACTACATTTTCTCAAAATATCAATATATATTGCATTTTATTAAACATATATTTCCCCAAAATATCATTTTTATCTTTAAAGAACTATATTGAGATTGTCGTCCCAGCTATTGTCGTCTACAAGTGTTCAATTGCTAATGATCTGATTTCTTATAGGACATGAGAAAGAGATGAAATTTTCTGCATTCTAGCTATCTTTCTGAAGTGTCATCAAAATTATATATAATTGGATGTCACCAGAAATGAAGCTGACTTTGTCTTTAAAAAAATTACATTTAATAACTCCTATTGTTACTGGAACAGTTTTCATAATGTCAGCTGCTATATCTAACCAACCATATCAGTGTATGGATTATTCCATATATGTGCTATTTCCCAAAATGAAAAAAAAAAATCTCCTCAAGCTAAATACACACAACTTTGCATAAATGTTTAGAGATAAAAGAATCTTTATTAAATTATCAATGTTTGAATTTTTAAAACATCAGCTCTTACAACTATAAAATGAATCTGTCTCCTATAAGTTCTCACTAGGGCCCTCCAGCCTTTGTTTTGAAGGAGGCAAATGCTTTCATTTCTTTGAGTTGTATATAAGGGCAACCAGGTTCTGTCTGAAGAGTCTGAGTTCACCTATTAGTTATCTGTGACTCACCTGTGCACATTTTACTGCTTGGGATTTGTGACACGTTAGACTGACCCTGGATTATTTACACATTCTTCAAAATGTTTGTCTCTCTGGAAAATTGAACTTGCAAGAAAAGTGAATTTTGTATTAAATGAGGTGTTACTCTCTAAGAATGAATGTGCATAAATACGGCAACACTCTAGAGGCACTGTGCATTTTTTTTCTTAGATAGGATGAGTAAATGATCATGATAAATAATCTGCCTTATCTATGAAGAAAACATGNAG
Source organism: Neotragus pygmaeus (assembly GCA_006410875.1). Taxonomy (NCBI): domain Eukaryota; kingdom Metazoa; phylum Chordata; class Mammalia; order Artiodactyla; family Bovidae; genus Neotragus; species Neotragus pygmaeus. Next base: position 404,457 of record SJYV01052401.1, on the reverse strand, counting down.
GGGACGACCGAGGATGAGATGGCTGGATGGCATGACGGACTCGATGGATGTGAGTCTGAGTGAACTCCGGGAGATGGTGATGGACAGGGAGGACTGGCGTGATGCGATTCATGGGGTTGCAAAGAGTCGGACACTACTGAGCGACTGAACTGAACTGATCCACATCCTTGGTGATCTCATCCACTCATTTGTCTTTGCATACTGCCTGTGATACCTAAATAGAAATCACCGATCCAAACAGCTCCACCAAATTCCAGACTTATAACACACTGCCTACTTGACATGCCACTTGGATGTCTAACAGGCATCTTAAACTTGACTTGTGAAAACTAGATGGGGAAGTGGCACTTTCATTCTTCCAGCTGCAGACCATTAGTCATAGAATCATTCTTGCCCTTCCTCTGATACTCCATATCCAAATTCATCAGAAAATCCCATTGGTTCTACCTTTAAATCTATACAGACTCCAGCCACTCTCAGCATCTCCACAGCTACCGCTCTGGTCCAAGAAGCATCCTGTCTGTTGCTGGTCTGCTTGTTTCCACCCTTTGCTCCCTTTGGTTTACTTTCAAAGCAGTAGTCAGTTTGATCCTTTTAAGGTAAGCCAGACTATACCGTCCCTCTGAAGGCTTTTGCTCTCTCTCTAATGAGAAGACAAACGCCCCTGGATGGTCTACAAGGCACATGTGATCTGCTCCTTGTACCTTCTCTGACTTCTTGCATGTTTCCCACTCTTACGTCCCGCTGTCTCAGCTCCAGCCACGCCGGCCTCACCGCTTGTTTAAACAACCCTGGTACACTTTCGCCACAGGGCCTTTATACTGACTGGTCTCTTTTCCTGGAATACTTTTTCCCAGATATAATGTGGCTTTCTCCCTCAGCGCCTTCAGACCTTTGCTCAACCAGCTCCTCAATGAGGCCTTCCCTGACACCCTCCCCATCTCTAACTGTGTCCACCTCTCCAGCTCCTCCGTGAGGCCTTCCCTGACAGCCTCCCCCATCTCTGTGTCCACCTCTCCAGCTCCTCCGCGAGGCCTTCCCTGACAGCCTCCCCGTCTCTAACTGTGTCTACCTCTGGGCTCTTCCCTCCCCGACTCTGTGTTGCTTTACCCCGTGGTATGGATCATCATCAGCTAACATACTATGTGTTTTGTTTTTTTTTAATTGTTCTTCTCGCCCCCTAGAATGTAAGCACGAGAAGTGGGTAATTTCTGCACGCTTAGTTTACTGCTCTACCTGAGACATAGAAAACAATCCAGCAATCCTTATTAAATAAAGGCATATCCTATTTTAGAATTCTTTCAAACAAATAATGGCAGGCTAACTGTCTTGAACTTAAAGCCTCTAAGCCCTTGTTATCAATCAATTAATTAAACTGCTTTTTAAACAGTCAATTAACCTTTTTTCTGCTCTCAGATGCATTTCCATCTAGCAATTTACAGATGTGACTACACATTCATAATGAATCAGTGTCTACATGTTGACCTTAGAGAAGCCCACGTTGATTACAAGCAGACATAAAAGAGACTTGTAATTGCTGCTGAAACACTAGCGAGCCAATTAGTGCTTATTTAACTTGCAGTTGAATTCATCAAAGGTAAACTGTGTATTTGATCATGATAAAACATCTCTCACACACAAAATGGACATTGTTGCAATGTTTGGCAATGCTAGAACACATAACTGCTAATGAGAAGCAATTTGTTCTTGCTGTGACGTCAAATATCAGTTGGCTTCCCCCCGCCCCGGCCCCCCCGGCATCATTAAAATTTGGTGATATTCTTCCCCGGGACATAACCCTGCAGGATTCATTCCCTCCAAACTCAGGTCCTGTTACTTTCATTAGACACTTAACTTGAGAAGGTTCCCATGACCTAGGCAATTAGACTTCAAACTGTCTGCCAGGCTTGGCTCAGCTGCATGCTGTTTGTGAGTAAATACTGGCTGGAGACAAATTCTCTTGAAGCTCAGTGCCCCTCACTTGATGAGCTCTTTGTGGAAAGTGCCAGAGTCAGACAGGGGAGAGCAAGGCCCTCCAGCTTGTAGACTTCACTCCACATGGCTGCGTTTGCAAAGGAATTCAGGTCCCTTGCCAGCTGACAGCTACTCTCCATATTCTTCTCACTCCAGTACCAACACTTACAAATTTTTACTGTACCCTGAAGGGTTTATTTGAGAAAAGGTACACTGCTAGGAAATTCTGAGTTCAAAGTGGTCAAATAAAAATGTAGGCAAATGGGAAGAGATACAGCTTCAAATAAAATGATTCCTGCCTTGGTAAGTTAGAGGATTTCCGCAGCCTAAGGCTCTTTCCCCATCAACTCCAGATTTGGAAGTTATCCAGTGTGGCTCAGCACTCAACATGTGTTCATTCTCACCTCCTGTTCATTTCTACATGTGAAATGGGAGAGTGATTAAAAGTCAGTGATGATGCATTGAACCAAAGCTTTTTTTTCCCTCTTGAGATCCCCTTAAGAAATGTAGGAAAGAAAATTTTAAATGGAGGAAAGAAAATTTTAATATACAGAAATCCACAAGGACAAAGAGGACAGATGAGGACAGGTGGGTGGTCTAGAGAGCTACAGAATTCTGGGAGGAAGGCAGAGAAGAAGGAGGGCAAAGCTTAAAGTGCCCACAGGAAGCCACATTCAGAGGCAACTGTCTCACCCTGCAGCACCTCTGAAGGGTGTGTGTGGGGGATTTAGAGTGACATACAGGGCTAAAAACAAAAGGGCTAATTTTATGTCTCTGTCTGGAAATGAGGGTTTCCCAGGTGCTCAGTGGTAAAGAATCCACCTGCCAATGCAGGAGACACTGGTGGGGTAAATCCCCTGGAGGAGGAAATAGCAACCCACTCCAGTATTCTTGCCAGGAAAATTCCATGGACAGATTTACCCGGTGGGCTACAGTCCATTGGGTCACAATGAGTTGGACATGACTGAGCAACTAAACAACAACAATCTGGAAATGGTAACCCTCTACCCTATTTATGCAAAATACCAGCTGCCAAGTACCTCCTCTCTAAGCTGGAGATTTGAAGTACCTTTTCTGAAGAAGTTGAAAAACTCTAAAACGAAAAAGACCTCCATGTTGACATTTTAGGTCTCAACAGCAGAATGGCCAGTTCCCTACAAAATTGCCCTAAAGCAAAGTCTACTGGTAGACAAGCTCCTGAGATCAGATTTTCAGTGCTTCAGCATGAATATGACAACAAGGAACACCAGTCAAAGAATGCTATTAACCTCAAAGATGGAAACCAAGATCAACAAATATATGTGCAGGAGAGGGTCAAAGGCAGGGACGAGCCTGGAGCAACAAAAGGCATGCAGAGAACAGAAAAGAACATTTTACAAAGCAATAATTAGTGACCTGAGGTTAACCTGAGATGTTTTATCCCTATAATGACAATGATAATGATAGTTAATATTTATTGACAGCACACTGCGAGCCACTGCTCAAGAAGACAAGGAAACTGAGGGACAAAAAAATTAAGTGGCTGATAGTTTAGTCAGTGGGGAAATGAAAATGCAAATCCAGATAGTCTGAATTTAAAACCCCTGCTCCTGACTGCTGCGTGTGCTTCCTCAAACATGCTATAAAAAAAGGAAGATAAGACAAGAAAGCACTTTCGAAATGTGTTTGACAAAGATATATTCAGAGCCTTCTGTCTTCTAAGCACCAGTCTGGGTGCAAAAACTAACAGGAAACAGAACCAGCAGAGTCCCAGCTCTTGTCAAGCTAGAATCAAAATCTCCAAAGCCAGGCGCAAAAAGACAAATACCACATAATCTGTCTTACCTGTGGAATCTAAAAAAGTGGAATTCATAGTAACAGAGTAAAATGGTGGTTGCCAGGGGCTGGGGGATAGGAAGATAAGAAAATGTTGGTCAAAAGGTACAAAGTTTCCGTTACATAGCCTAAGTTCCGACAGTCTCAGGCACAGCCTGTTGTTTGTTCACTCCCTGAATTGCGTCTGACTCTTTTTGACTCAAAGGACTGTAACATGCAAGGATCCTCTGTCCCCCACTATCTCCTGGAGTTTGCCCAAACTCATGTTCATTGAGTTAAGATGCCATCCAACCATCTCATCCTCTGCCACCCCCTCCTCCTTTTGCCTTCAATCTTTCCCAGCATCAGGGTCTTTTCTAATGAGTCGGCTCTTCACATCAGGTGGCCAAAGTATTGGAGCTTCTGCTTCAGCAACAGTCCTTCCAAAGAATATTCAGGGTTGATTTTTTTTAGGATTAACTGGTTCGATCTCCTTGCAGTCCAAGGGACTCTCAAGAGTCTTGTCCAGCACCACAATTTGAAAGCATCAATTCTTTGGTGCTCAGCCTTCTTTATGGTCCAACTCTCACACTCCTACACAATCACTGGAAAAACTATAGCTTTTTTGGACCTTTATATGGAACTTTGTTGGCAAAATGATGTCTCTGCTTTTTAATATACTGTCTAGGTTTGTCATAGCTTTCCTTCCAAGAAGCAAGCATCTTTTAATTTCATGGCTGCAGTCATCATCCACAGTGATTTTAAAGCCCAAGAAAAAAAATCTTTCACTGTTTCCACTTTTCCCCCTTCTATTTGCCATGAAATGATGGGACCGGATGCCATGATCTTAGTTTTTTGAATGTTGAGTTTCAAGCCAGCTTTTTCACTCTCCTCCTTGAGTCTCATCAAGAGGCTCTTGAGTTCCTCTTCATTTTCTGCCATCAGAGTGGTATGATCTGCATATCTGAGGTTGCTGTCATCTCTCCTGCAATCTTGACTCTATCATGTGATTCATCCAGCCTAGTATTTTGCATGATGACTATAGTTAATAATACTATATTGCATATTTGAAATTTGCTCAGAGAGTAGATATAAAGTGTTCTCACCACACACACAAAATTACGTCTATGTAAGGTGATAGATATGTTAATTAGCTTGATTGTGGTAATCATTTCACAATGTATACACATATCAAAACATTACTTTGTATACCATAAATATATATTATTTTTATTGGTCATTTATTACCTCAGTAAAGCTGTAAACTTTATAAATTAATTAATTTTAAAAATTCAATAGAAGACATAGAATATATATTTTTATCAAGGAATTTTACCAAAAGATTCAATAAAAATAGTAGGATAAAATGATAAGAAAATGTCTAGAGGTTCCAGGACAGCCCTTTTCCACTTGCCAGGAATTCCCGGGAAGAAACAAAGGCAATGAGAGGCACAAGCTATCCTGGGAACAATGCCAAACATTGTCAAACAGGTGAACAGTACAGGTCTCCAATTGGAGGGACCCCCTCCACCCCAGGGTCCAGTACAATAAATGAAAATATATCTATATCTGTATCAAGGCACACTTTCATGAACTCTCACACCAGGGCAGAGAAGGCCATATAATCATTTCACAATGTATACATATCTCAAATCATGTTGTACACTTTAAACTTAGTATGTTATATGTCAATTATATTTCAATAAAGCTGAGAGAGAAAAGAAGGCTATAAAAGCTATCAGAGAGGAAAAACAAGTCAATGACCAAAGAATAAAAATATGAATGGCGTCATATTTAGCCAAAAGGGACACTGGGTACTGGAATTCAATAAAGTAAAGACTTAAGAATTCTAAAGGAAAATGATTTGCAATCTAAAATTTATAGCCAGGTAAAGTATCAATTGATACTTTCCCCCACATTCGTTAAGAGTGGGGGAAAAAATTCATTTTTTAGTCATACAGGATTCAGAAAATATCTTACATATATCACTTTTCTAAGATATTACTTGAAAAAATACTACAGAGAATTATCTGGCTGTCCAGTAGTCAGGACTCTGCCTGTTCACTTCCAAGGGTGCACATTCAATTCCTAGTTGGGGAACTAACATCCCCAAGCCATGTGAATTCAGGAGGAGACTCCCACTGCAGAGAGCAGAGACTGAGAGAAGTGTGAACTTCAATCTGTAGGCCACGGGTTTCAGGCTGGAAAGCAACAAGATGAGATTCAAGTTTTAGAAAGAACATCCTCTCCTAAGTCTGAAGGCAGAGTTAGTAGACATTTTCTGGGAGATGAGTTAGGAATTTTATGCAAAACTCTGTTGAAATGTAATTCAAACCTAAACTAAAGTGGTAGTGATAAGAACCATGACTTTGCAGACATATAAACAGCTGACCTGACATCTGATTTGGGCTCTAGCTCAATTGCATTTTACTGCAAATATTCTTGGCATGAATATTTTTTTTCCATTTATGTTCCTTTTTAAATTATTTGATGCTATACTGTGCAATATTTTATAGAACATAGTGTATAACTTTACATAGTCACGTCTTTCACTATTTCTGCCATAATTTGTAAACTGGACATAATGTCTAAAAAGGCTTTCATGTGTGTGTATATACACACACACACACACATATATCTCCTTCTTCTTGGACTCTCTCCCACCCCTCCTCAGTTCAGTTCAGTTCAGTCACTGAGTCGTGTCTGACTCTGTAACTCCAATGACTGCAGCATGCCAGGCCTCCCTGTCCATCACCAACTCCCGGAGTTTACCCAAACTCATGTCCACTGAGTCAGTGATGCCATCCAACCATCTCACCCTCTGTCATCCCCTTCTCCTCCTGCCTTCAATCTCTCCCACCCCTCCAGGTCATCACAGAGCACCAAGCTGAGCTCCTTATATTTTATAGTGGTCCCCAGTAGCTATCTTTTTCACAGGAGTGCATATACATGAGAGCATATGTATGTGGCATGAATATTGAGCAAGGACAAGAGAGAATCCACAAGGATGCAAGCCCCAGAAGATGGTAGTTGGTAGGCAGGAAATAAAGAAATGCCAGTAGGCTTAAAGGGAAGAATCATTCCATCATCTTGAGAGGAGAGGCGATGCTGCGTCCATTGAGAAGTGTAAGGACCTCTTCCCTTCCTCCCTGCAATCTCTAGATCTCTGCAGGGGAGCTGAAACTGTTTCTTAAAGAGTGAGGGGCTGCAGTTGTTCCCCTTGCTTAACTCTGGAAGGGCTGAAGGAGCAGACGTGAAGTGGCTTGCATCAGAAGAGCGCAGCATCTCAGGGCACTCTCGGAGCAGTGGGCTTAATAGATGCTTAGAGAGACGTCGAGTGGCTCCTGCCCATGAGGAGGGAGATGGCTCCAGATCGATCCTAGTATTAAGTGGATCTAGTTTGGGCTGCAAATGGCTTTGGCCCTTGAGACGAGGCTGAAGAGGAGAGAAAGGCCGTGGATCTGCAGGGCGCTGGCCAGCATGGGAGGAAGGGGAGATGTGATTCACAGTACGTTAGGAAGTCACTGCAAGGTTTTGAGCAGGAGCGTGACCTTGCTTCACTCATATGTGACGACTACCCTGGCTGCTGTGTGGAGAGTCGATTGGAGGCAAGTAACTGAGAAGACCACTATAGGAGCAAGAAGTGCTATTAGCTCGAACCAGAGAGCTCCCATGAGAGATGCAGATACATGGATTCCAGCTTTTTTGGAGATCAGATCCCTGGTTTCTGCCAGTTTAAATAGAGGAGCAGCAAGTTGGCATGGGGATGGGGTATCTGAAGCTAAGTTCAGGATGGATCTGTTCCGTTGGAGATGCCTATGAAAAACCCAAGTGGAAATGTCAAATGAGTTGTTGAATATATAAGTCAAGATCTGGACTGGAACTGTATTTGCTAGGTCCCTTGCTTAATAAATTCCAAATTGTGGCAAAGAGGGCGTTAATATCCAACACCTACGATATGCCAAGTACTAATTATGTTACAGATGTTTCATCACAAAGTTTATACACATTTTCCAAAAACACCCTCCCAATTCAGCCCCATTAGGACCCAGCTTGAAGCTACCTGGGACATGCTCACTGCAGACACTCAGACAAATAAGGGAATACATTCCTCACTCCCAGATGCCTAATGAGTTCCTGGAGGGGTCATTGCTCCTGCATCTATGTTCAAAGACTCCAGAGACCTGAAGATAAGAGGTAGAGGAAAGCTCCCAGGAGACTGAATCTAAGACCGCTAGACCCACATACTGGCTCCACCCTCAATCAGCTGGATCTCTGGACACAAAGGGATGTCTCGTTTCTTTGTCTGCTGCCTGGACCACAGACTGATTTTCAGAGTGCTGAGCTGCCTCTTTTCAGCAAATACCTGCCCCACTGATATCCTCACCGCTGAAACAACTAAGTGAAAGTGTTAACCGCTCAGTCGTGTCCAGCTCTTTGTGACCCCATGGACTGTAGCTGGCCAGGCCCCTCTGTCCATGGGATTTTCCAGACAAGAATACTGGAGTGGATATCATTCCCTTCTCCAGGGGATCTTCCTGACCCAGGGAAGGAAATCAGGTCTCTCACACTGCAGGCAGATTCTTTACCCTCTGATCCACCAGGGAAGCCCACAGGGAGACAACTATGGCAGTTTTAAAATAAGGCACCAAATTCTTGGATGCTCTTCCCACTGAGAAGGAGTGAGATAATGGAGGAGGACGCCTTCCCCGGGCTGGCAGGAATCTACCAATTCTCCTGGAATGCCCTCTCTCCAGATGATCTCTCTCATAAGTAAGCCACCATTTTGTGAGAAGCTTAAACCACTGGGAGAAGCCACATCTGCAATCTCAGCTGAATGCAGGGTTGAGCCATCTCAGCCCTGACACCAGAACATGCAAGTGAAGCAGTCTGATTGAGTCCCCATCCACTGAGCCGCCCTAACCACCGAGCCTGCCCAGCTGAGCCCCAGACAGCAGGAACAGACACAAACCATCCCTTCCACACCCTGTTCTAAATCCTGGCCCATAAAAGCTATGCTTATAATACAAAATGGTTTGATACCACTTAGTTTGGGGGTATTTTTGTCATGCAGTAACTGGAACGGTTATTAAAGTGGTTTCTCAAGAAATATCTTTAAAAATGCAGACACATTCCTTGGAAGGATAAACACCTTCAGATGAACACTCACAACCAGTGTATCCAACAGACAGCAAAGCAGAGAAAGGGAGCCAAGAGACACTCTCTTGTTTCACTGACAGAAAAGAGACACATAAGTGGCTTCCAGAAAACTGGAGGTAGAAATGTGACCACACCACAAAGACTGCACGGTTAAAAGAGAAAGGTATGCGTCAAAAGGACAGGCAGGAGAGCAAAGTCCAACCACATTCACCTCACAGCTGTGCTTCATTCTTCAACTCTTTCACTAGCTAGGAAGTTATTCATATATACCTGTTTTCCAAAGGTGCTTGCTTAATGTTAAAAACCACCTGGAGGTCATACAGCAACAAACACAAAGAGCAATTATTACCCTCCCAGGGAAGTTTGGGAAATGCCAAAATATGGATTTTTAAATTTTTAAAAATATTTATTTAGCTGTGCCAGGTCTTAGTGGTGGCACACGGGGTTTTCGCTGCATCATGAGGGACTTCTGTTGTGGTGCACAGACTCTCTAGTTGTGGGGCACGGCTCTGGAGCGCATGGGCTCAGAAGTTGCAATGCGAGGGCTTAGTTGCCCCATTCCATGTGGGATCTCGGTTTCCCGACAAGGGATTGAACCTGCGTCCCCTGCATTGCAAGGTGGATTCTTAGCCACTGGACCATCAGGGAAGTCCCAGAAATATGGAAATTTTAGATTAAATATAAAACAAAATGGTAAACATGATACCCTCCCCCAAGAATCACAGTTCCACAGTGAATAGAGTTAACACGCAAACCTCATGTTAATAAAACTCAAGTAGCAANATGGGCTGCCATCTATGGGGTCGCACAGAGTCGGACACGACTGACGCGACTTAGCAGCAGCAGCAGCAGCAATATGTCTCTAGCGTGCACAGAAGTTCATCAGTGTGATGGAGTTGTAACATGGATGCAGAAATGCATTGTTAACTTGAGTATAATGTAAGTTTATACTCATGTAAGGCCTCATGTAAGGTTAATTCCAAGTCCACACTCATTTGCTTTCTCAGATAGAGCTAATTATCAAATCTGGTAACCAAATACTTAAAGCATAGGGCTATTGTGTTGCTTAAAGTCAGGGAAGCAAATACTTTGTGAAAGAGGCATATTTTAAACATAGAATGCTTCCTGTAGTTTGTATACCTTGTTTGAAACTGTTTATGCATGCTCAAGGGAACTTATTTTTCACTGCAAATGGCTCCTCTGTTAGTTCCTTTAGTTTTCTTTAGTTGTGGCTCAGTGTAAGTCGGTGCCTTGATCTGTATGTGCAAGTCTTCAGATTTCAGCAACTTGATCCCCTTGACTGTGGACTCATTCTCCTATGAAATAGAAGATCAATTTAATGTGTGCCCAGTTTCACTGAGCGAGGACACCCTCATCTCTCAGATGGTGCAGTTATGTGTATGTGAAACAGGGAATGTGATTTCCATCAGTTTGCCACAAAAATCACCCTTAAACATTAACTATTCAGGGGCTTGAACAGATGAACTTGTGTACTATCTTACTAAGAGCTGCCTGTGTGGAATATTATGGGGTAAAGTTTTGAGTATTCTTTAGAAAGAGGTTTAAGAACTCTTGCTTTTTAAGAGATTTTTTAAATTATAGTATATCCATTTATGAGATTATTTGAACTCACTGAGTGACTGAGCTATAAAAGTAGTTTAAAAATTAACAGTAATAATTATAATTCTAAGAAGAATGAATTTAAGTTAAACATTCATTACAGACTTGTTTCTTAGTCTTTCCACATTTAAATTTTGCATAATCTGGATTGTGTCTTTTCACCATCCAACTTTAAAGGCAAACATAAACAAGCCCTTTGTAAAAACTCCCCAGAATTTTGATTCAAAGCTCAAGTTTGAAGTTAAACTCAAAAGGTAATTATTATTTTTCTTTGATCAAAAAATATGTGTCAGGCAAACATGTATTGAGTAATTAATCTTTTCTGTAATCACTTGATCATGTGGGCTTTTGATATTGAATAAATAGTGAGACCTTGTATAGTAATAGTACAAAGNTGTAAAAACTCCCCAGAATTTTGATTCAAAGCTCAAGTTTGAAGTTAAACTCAAAAGGTAATTATTATTTTTCTTTGATCAAAAAATATGTGTCAGGCAAACATGTATTGAGTAATTAATCTTTTCTGTAATCACTTGATCATGTGGGCTTTTGATATTGAATAAATAGTGAGACCTTGTATAGTAATAGTACAAAGTAAAATTTAAATACAATAAGGTAATCCCCTAAATGTGAATTTAGTAAGAATAGGTAAGTATATTCTTCCTGTTGTAAATGTATAGGTATAATATCAGACAATAGGAACTTTCATCCCTATTTCCATGTGTAAAATAATGCAAAACTTCTCTCAGCTGTTGTCTCAATTTTTTTTCTAGCAGGTATACATTTACATTTCACTGTAGCCTTAACATTAAGGGGAACATACAGCTTTAAGTTTTAGTCAGGATCCCAACCTATGAATAAATTCAAGATGGCAGAAAAAATAATTTCAACAGAAAACAAGATAATTTCTGGATGGAGTCAATGTGTATATCAATTAAAAGTTTAATTTTACTTGAATTCTAAGAGTTGGTTATAATCTTTTTTTCCCACTTTTTGAAGAGTTATTCTTGTCATCACTTGTGTCTGTGAACCATTTTGTTTTTCTCTGTCTCTGTAGATTCCACATGTGTCCATGGAGGAGGCTATATAATTATGTAATATTGAAAAAATAGTGTTACTCAACCTGGGTGAATTTTTATTTTTATTACTATTTTTATTTTAACTAAAAGTTTGCTTGGATNGAAAACAATAGAATGGGAAAGACTAGAGATCTCTTCAAGAAAATTAGATATACCAAGGGAACATTTCATGAAAAATGGGCACAATAAAGGACAGAAATGGTATGGACCTAACAGAAGCAGAAGATATTAAAAAGAGGTGGCAAGAATACACAGAACTGTACAAAAAAGAGCTTCACGACCCAGATAATCATGATGGTGCGATCATTCACCTAGAGTCAGACATCCTAGAATGTGAAGTCAAGTGGGCCTTAGGAAGCATCACTACGAACAAAACTAGTGGAACTGATGGAATTCCAGTTGAGCTATTTCAAACCCTAAAAGATGATGCTGTGACGCTATGACAGTGCTGCACTCAGTTCAGTTCAGTTCAGTTCAGTCGCTCAGTTGTGTCCAACTCTTTGTGACCCCATGAGCCGCAGCACACCAGGCCTCCCTGTCCATCACCAACTCTTGGAGTCCACCCAAACCCATGTCCATTGAGTCGGTGATGCTATCCAACCATCTCATCCTCTGTAGTCCTTCTCCTCCTGCCCTTAATCTTTCCCAGCATCAGGGTCTTTTCAAATGAGTTAGCTCTTCACATCAGGTGGCCAAAGTATTGGAGTTTCAGCTTCAACATAAGTCCTTTCAATGAACACCCAGGATTGATCTCCTTTAGGATTGACTGGTTGGATCTCCTTGCAGTTCAAGGGACTCTCAAGAGTCTTCTCCAACACCACAGTTCAAAAGCATCAATTATTCAGTGCTCAGCTTTCTTTATAGTCCAACTCTCACATCCATACATGACTACTGGAAAAATCATAGCCTTGACTAGATGTACCTTTATTGACAAAGTAATGTCTCTGCTTTTTAATATGCTGTCTAGTTTGGTCATAACTTTCCTTCCAAGGTGTAAGCGTCTTTTAATTTCATGGCTGCAATCACCATCTGCAGTGATTTTGGAGTCCCTAAATAAATAGCCCCCCAAAATAAAGTCAGCCACTGTTTTCCCATCTATTTGCCATGAAGTGATGTGACTGGATGCTGCACACAATGTGCCAGCAAATTTGAAAAACTCAGCAGTGGCCACAGGATTGGAAACAGTCAGTTTTCATTCCAATCCCAAAGAAAGGCAATGCCAAAGAATGCTCAAACTACCACACAATTGCACTCATCTCACATGCTAGTAAAGTAATGCTTAAAATTCTCCAAGCCAGGCTTCAACAGTACATGAACTGAGAACTTCTAGATGTTCAAGCTGGTTTTAGAAAAGGCAGAGGAACCAGAGGTCAAATTGCCAACATCCACTGACTCATACAAAAAGCAAGAGAATTCCAGAAAAAACATCTAGTTCTGCTTCACTGATGACACTGAAGCCTTTGACTGTGTGGATCACAACAAACTGTGGAAAATTCTGAAAGAGATGGGAATATCAGACCAGCTTACTTGCCTCCTGAGAAACCTGTGTGCAGGTCAAGAAGCAACAGTTAGAACTGGACAAGGAAAAATGGATTGGTTCCAAATTGGGAAAGGAGTATGTTCAGGCTGTATATTGTCACTCTGTTTATTTAACTTGTATGCAGAGTACATCATGAGAAACTCCGGGCTGGATGAAGCACAAGCTGGAATCAAGATTTTGGGGAAAAATATCAATAACCTCAGATATGCAGATGACACCACCCTTATGGCAGAAAGTGAAGAGAAAAAAACAGCGTCTTGATGAAAGTGAAAGAGGAGTGAAAAAGTTGGTTTAAAGCTCAACATTCAGAACGAAGATCATGGCATCTGGTCCCATCACTTCATGGGAAATAGATGGAGAAACAATGGAAATAATGAGAGACTTTATTTTGGGGGGCTCCTAAATCACTGCAGATGGTGACTGCAACCTTGAAATTAAAAGACGCTTGCTCCTTGGAAGAAAAGTTATGACCCACCTAGATAGCATATTAAAAAGCAGAGACTACTTTGCTAACAAAGGTCCATCCAATCAAAGCTATGGTTTTTACAGTAATCCTGTATGGGTGTCAGAGTTGGACCTTAAAGAAAGCCGAGTGCCAAAGAACTGATGGTTTTGAACTGTGGTGTTGGAGAAGATTCTTGAGGGTCCCTTGGACTGCAAGGAGATCCAACCAGTCCATTCTAAAGGAGATCAGTCCTGGGTGTTCACTGGAAGGACTGATGTTGAAGCTGAAACTCCAATACTTTGGCCACATGATGCGAAGAGCTGACTCATTTGAAAAGACCCTGATGCTGGGAACGATTGAGGGCAGGAGGAGAAGGGGATGACAGAGGATGAGATGGCTGGATGGCATCACCGACTTGATGGACATGAGTTTGGGTGAACTCCGGGAGTTGGTGATGGACAGGGACGCCTGGCGTGCTGTGGTTCATGGGGTCGTAAAGAATTGGAAACTACTGAGAGACTTAACTGAACTGAACTTCAATCCCATAGCTCCATGGAAATTGATCACATTAAGGTAATTCATGAATCCACGATACTAAACCCAATGGCCTGTTTTCCATCCTCGTGCCACTTGACCAGCAACATGTGGTACTTGATACAACTGCTCCCTTCCTCCCTATTGATGGCTTTTCTCCCCTTTGCTTTTAGGACACTGTATTATCCTGGTTTTCCACCCACCTCATGAACTGCCCTTTCTCAAAGACCTTTCCTGTTCTCTCTTCATGCATCAACTGCATAATGTCATGATAACCTGGAATTCAGTCCTAGGTTTTTTTGCCTCTTCTAGTGACATTTGTGCCCTAAGTGATCTCATAAGGTCACAAGGTTTTGAATGCTAACTGTATACAATGATACCCAAAAGTACATCTCCAGACCAGACCTTTCTCCAAACTTGTATGTCCATATACATCTGCCTCCATTCCAACTTCACTTGACATCTAACAGCCATCTCAAAGTCAATGTGTCCAAAACTAACCCCCTCATTTTCTATCACAAAAGCCATGTCACCTACAGCCTTTCCCATCTCAGTTGATTGCAAATCCTTCAAGACGCTCAGATCAAAATCTTAAGAGTCGTTCTTGATTCTTCTCTTTCTTTCCTCCCCATATGCAAATCATCAAGTCTTTTCGGCTTATCCTACAGAATGTATTTAAAATATGATCTCTTCTTTCTCATTCACTGTTAGCATCCGGAGTATTATCATCTCTCTTCCTTCAATTATTAAATTGTCTCCACTGTACCTCTCTGGTCTCCCTATAGACTACTGGTTAAAAAAAAATTTTTTAAGAGTATTTTGAGACATAAAAAGTATATCAAATCCAAGAACTCTTGCATACTCTTGCTGAAAATATAAATTGGTGCATCTACTGTGGAAAACATTTTGGGAGAAATTCCTTAATAGGTTACTTAAAAATATGAAAATAAAGCCACCATATGACCCAGTCATCCCACTTGTGGACAGATATTCAGAAAAGACTAAACCTCTCATTGGAAGGACTGATGTTGAAGCTGAAACTCCAATACTTTGGCCACCTGATGTGAAGAACTGACTCACTGGAAAAGACCCTGATGCTGGGAAAGATTGAAGGCAGGAGGAGAAGGGGACGACAGAGGATGAGATGGTTGGATGGCATCACCGACTCAATGGACATGGGTTTTGGTGGACTCCAAGAGTTGGTGATGGACAGGGAGGCCTGGTGTGGTGTGGTTCATAGGGTCACAAAGAGTCAGACATGACTGAGCCATTGACCTGAGCTAATTCTAAAAGATATATACATTCCAATGTTCATAGCAGCACTATTTATAATAACCAAGACAAGGAATCCGCCCAGATGCCTACCAGCAGATGACTGGTTTAAGATGTGGTACATACATACACAGAATATTATTAATTAGCAAGCACTAGTCATGTTCGACTCTTTGCAACCCCACAGACTACAGCCCTCCAGACTCCTCTGTCCATGGGATTTTCCCAATGAGAATACTGGAGTTGACATTTTTTTATTACTCAGCCATAAAAAAAAAGAAAGAATGAATGCCATTTACAGCAACATGAATGGACTTAGAGATTACCACACTAAGTTTGAAGTCAGTCAGAAGGAGAAAGATAAATATCACATGCTGTCACTTGAAATGTTTACTTTCTGCTCCTTTACAGAGCAATCTGCCAACCTTTGGTATATTCTCAACAGAACAGTTGTCGTTTTAAAACTTAGGCTAGACCTGGTCATTCCTCTGCACAAAGTAAGGTGCTCACCAGTTCTCTCAGAGCAAAAGTGTTACCGTAGTCCCTGAGGCCCCCTGATCTGGCCCCAACTGCCTTACTGCTTTCATTTCCGACTCTCCTCACTGTTAACTGTACTCCAGATGCTCTGCCTGCCTGCTGTTTCTGGATCACACCAGGAGCTCCCTGACCAGGCTCTTGGCATGGACTCATCACTGTCTGGAATGCTCACCTCCAAGATGTGTGCATGCTCAGTCATATCTGACTCTTTGAGTCCCACGCCAGGCTCCTCCATCCATGGAATTTTCCAGGCAAGAATACTGGAGTGGGTTTCCATTTCCTTCTCCAGGGGATCTTCCAACCCAGGGATCGAACCTGTGTCTCCTGCGTCTCCTGCATTGGCAGGCGGATTCTGTACCACTAGCACCACTTGGGGAGCTACTCCAGATAGCTCCATGGATAAATCCCTCACATTCATCCAGCCTCTGCCCAAATGGCACCTATTCAGAGTCCTGCCCTGACAACCCCACTTAAAATTGTAACTTGTTCCATGCTGCAACTGTAATCTCCCTTATCTTCTTCTTTTTTTTTTTTTTTTCCTATTGTGCTCATCACCTCCTAATAAACTGCTGGGTTTATTTATCATGTTATAATAAACAATAAATTCATCCCCATGGAAAATAAATGCAAAAAAGCAAAATGGCTGTCTGGGGAGGCCTTACAAATAGCTGTGAAAAGAAGAGAGGCAAAAAAGCAAAGGAGAAAGGAAAGCTATAAGCATCTGAATGCAGAGTTCCAAAGAATAGCAAGGAGAGACAAGAAAGTCTTCTTCAGTGATCAATGCAAAGAAATAGAGGAAAACAACAGAATGGCAGGAGAAGAAGGGGATGACCGAGGATGAAATGGCTGGATGGCATCACGGACTCGATGGACGTGAGTCTGGGTGAACTCTGAGAGATGGTGATGGACAGGGAGGTCTGGCGTGCTGCGATTCATGGGGTCGCAAAGAATCGGACATGACTGAGCGACTGAACTGAACTGAGAGATCTCTTCAAGAAAATTAGAGATACCAAGGGAACACTTCATGCAAAGATGGGCTTGATAAAGGACAGAAATGGTATGGACCTAACAGAAGCAGAAGATATTAAGAAGAGGTGGCAAGAATACA
>SJYV01052401.1:324003-384711 GCA_006410875.1 Neotragus pygmaeus | reverse complement strand
GTCATGCATGGGTGTGAGAGTTGGACTGTAAAGAAGGCTGAGCGCCCAAGAATTGATGCTTTTGAACTGGTGTTGGAGAAGACTCTTGAGAGTCCCTTGGACTGCAAGGAGATCCAACCAGTCCATTCTGAAGGAGATCAACCCTGGGATTTCTTTGGAAGGAATGATGCTAAAGCTGAAACTCCAGTACTTTGGCCACCTCATGAGAAGAGTTGACATTGGAAAAGACTCTGATGCTGGGAGGGATTGGGGGCAGGAGAACGGGACGACCAAGGATGAGATGGCTGGATGGCATCACGGACTCAATGGATGTGAGTCTGAGTGAACTCTGGGAGATGGTGATGAATAGGGAGGCCTGGCGTGCTGTGATTCATGGGGTCGCAAAGAGTCGGACATGACTGAGCGACTGAACTGAACTGAACTGAGAGATTCTGTTGATTTCTATTTGTTGGAAATATCCAGGAGCCTAGAACAATCCCTAACACATGGCAGATGCTCAATAAATATGTGTTAGATTTTAACTGAATTATCCTTAATGTCTATGAAATATTTAAATGATGCTGAGCCCTAAAATGCATACTTCAATTATAACAGTACATCTCTGGTATAGTGTAACTATTTAGCAATTTTCTGCTATGATATAGTTAGACATCTGCTGTGGTTAAAAAATCAGAGATGGCCTCATATAAATTCTTCTTAATGAGTATGAGAAAAAAAGATTCCACTATATATCTTTTCCTCTGCAAGAAGTCATTTGTTGAGGCATAAATCTAAGGAAGCACTTGGGATTACAAACCTGAAACTCCTGAAGATCACTGATATTCAGCCTAAATTTCCCTTTCAAAAACCCAGAGAATTGACCACAACTTCCAAGAGGGTTTGAATGGCTCAATTCATTTATTGAATATTTATTATATGCAACACATAAACATCAGAAATTTTTTTTAAAACTATGTCTCAGTCTTTAAGAAATTTACAATGAGAGAGGAAGAGAGATATCGTCACTGTAATAAAAACATTTGCAAAGAGTTTCTGGATGTTAGCATAAAAAAAATGCTGTCCAGTAGAGAGATACAATGCAAACCAGTATGTAACTGTAAACTTTCCAGTAACCACACTTTAAAAAGAAAGAGGTAAAATAAAATTTAATAATACACTTTAACCCCATATATATGAACTATTTTCATTTTGACATGTCCAAATAATATTAAGATATTTTACATTCTTCTCTCACTGTCTTCAAAAGTCACTGTGGACTTACGGCACACTGAAACTTGCAACTAAATTTTCTTCAGAAATACTTGATCCGTATTCAATGTTCATCAAATTTACAGGTTAAAAATAAACAGATTTTCGTACCCAAAGTGTTCTAAACATTTAAAAGTTGCCCATAACTGAATTACATATTGGTTTTTTAACTTAAAATTGAATTAATTCGAGCTTCTCTGGTGGCTTAGTGTAAAGAATCCATCTGTCAATGCAGGAGACACAGGTTTGATCCCTAGTCCGGGAAGATCCCACATGCCACGGGGCAACTAAGCCCGTGTGCCCTAGAGCCTGTCTCCGCAACCAGAAGAGCCACCGCCAACGNTGGTGGCTTAGTGTAAAGAATCCATCTGTCAATGCAGGAGACACAGATTTGATCCCTAGTCCGGGGAGATCCCACATGCCACGGGCAACTAAGCCCGTGTGCCCTAGAGCCTGTCTCCGCAACCAGAAGAGCCACCGCCAACGAGAGGAGCCCCCACCGTCTACAACTAGAGAAAAGCCCACACAGCAGCGATGACCCAGCCCAGACAAAAATGAAATACATACATAAATAACAGAATTTTTTTAATTAAGTAAAATCTAAAATTCCATTCTCAGTTGCAGCAGCCACATGCAAGTTTGCATTAGTCGCATGCAGCTAATGGCTACCATGGTGGATAGCAGCAGATTGAGAGCAAGCACAGTCAAACTTTTTCCTGCACAGGGCCAGAGAGTAAATATTTTAGGCTTTTAGAGCCACTCATATCCCTGCCCTGGACGATCCTGCCAGAGCAATCAGACAAGTCTTTAAGAAGACTTCAAGAAGGCCACTTATAAGCTGGGATTAAAGGATGAGTCCGATTTCAAATGTATAAATATAGGAGGGGGATGAGGAGAGCATTCTAGACTGAGGCTTAAACATAAGCCACTGCAGGGATGTGAACCACCACAGAACCAATAAGAAAAGGAACCCGAACACCTAATGCTTAGGCGTAGAGGACTGGGAGGAGGGAGGGAATGTGCAGGTTATTTTACCAGAGGCGTCCTCCAACCTTTTCTGCCCTGCAGAGGCTGACCCTTGGACGGCATCACCCACACCCTGCTGACCTATGGATTCCAGTTGATTTAGCAATGAGGGTGGGGTGGCCACCGGCTTCAGATCAGAATGAAGCTTTCCAGCTCTCTCCCTGTCTCCTGACTGTTCTGGTGGTGGTAGGTAAATGGTTTCGCTTCCAACTTCTCCTTCTCTCTTCTTTGGCTCCAAGTTCTCTCCAGGGTCTAGTATCATCCATTATTGCTTTCCCTATCCATTCAGCCCACCCCAGGGGTAGTAACAGCTTTGCTGTGGCTAACTCCTGGATTAGAGTTTCATCATCCCTGTTGCGTTCCTTCAGCCTCACCCATCACTCTGTAAATAGTTTAATCATTAAATTCTCTTCAGTTAAACCCTTGTAGTGGGCCATCTGTTTCCCACCAGCATCTTCACTGATTCAAGTAGCCTGAAGCAGACCATGAAAAGGCTTTGTATGTCAGACTGTAAAATTTAACCTCTATCCAGTAGACAGTGGAGAATATCAAGGCTCTCAGCATACAGTAGTGTGCTGTGCACTGCACAACCAAATGTGAAGACCTTGCCTCTTAAGAAAGGGGGTGACATGGTTAAGGAGAACACAGAGGAGGAGGCTGGTCTAGGAGATATTTCAAGGAGATAATCAACCTGACAATGCCACCAGTAGCTCAGATTATCACAGGCAATTTATGATACTAACACAGGCAAGAGCGGGTGTCAGTTTTAAACAGAAGTTGTCACAACTACGTAAGTCTGAGCTAAACAGCTCATATTCTCTCCAGTATTACAGAGTTCATCCTGTGTTCAACCTGTGCCCATTCTGCAGGATCCTCCTGCATTTCTGGCTTAGAAACCAGTTGTAGCAGAAGGGTCTTTAGCAGACATTTCCCCACTTATTTTCTGACGTTAGTCTGTGGTGGTTCTGGGAACCAAATAACAAAGT
Source organism: Neotragus pygmaeus (assembly GCA_006410875.1). NCBI lineage: Eukaryota > Metazoa > Chordata > Mammalia > Artiodactyla > Bovidae > Neotragus > Neotragus pygmaeus. The sequence continues at coordinate 381,451 of SJYV01052401.1, read as the reverse complement.
ATGAGGATGATTAGACACTTCCTTCAAGATGTGAAACCCAGGTCCTCTGACAAGTCAGACCCTGTAGCAGAGCTCCCCAAACTTGCCCTTATCATGCTGCACTGAGAATATCATCATATTGCCAAGGACACCACCTGAAGGGATGAAGCTGCTCTTGGCCAAAGGTGACAAAGATAGAGGCTCCAGCTGCCCCCGCCTTGGCCAGCTTCCCCAAGGGGTAAGCAGTTCAACCATCAGGCATATGTGCAACACACTCAAGACATATTAGTTGTGAAATTCTGCTTTAGAGCTCCAACTCCATTTGCACGAGAGTTTTTTCCTCTTGGAGCTCTCTCAGGAAGTATCATTGACCTCAGACAAAATCTGGTCCACTTGAACACTGGCTGTACTCACAGACAAATGTCCTCTCTCTCCCTTGATTCTTGGAAGCACAATCAAGGCCATCGCTAGCCCATGTTGAACTTTTAAACATATTAGAAGGCAGCCCTCTTGCTCTGGATGGAAAATGTGTGAGCCTAAAACTTGGTTCTTTCTATCTTTTTGCCTTGGTCTGCAATATAGGCCACGAGTAAGGCACATCCATGTTAACATGGCCCCAACAGTACCAGAAAACACCAAATTAAGGGGCTTTACTGCATCCCATAAGAGCATCATTTCATTTTAGTTAAAACTCTTTAGGACTATTTGTCACATCTGATAAATTGAATTGGGGACTGGGAGATTGTACTCCTCACTTCACCTCCCCACCACAGGTGGTTTAAAGACAAGCTTCCTTTCTCAAAATAGGTGGGACATTGGAATCCAGTCAATCTGAGGCCAAGTGACCTTGTGACCAGTCAAGGGGCAGGAATTGTTTTAAGGAGAATATCACACAAGATAAGAATGTTTAATAAGTTTCACTTGGCAAACTGAACACCAGACTTTCAAAGGACAGTCTCTCTAAACTTCTCATAAGAATTAGACTGTATTCCTTGGGTAGAACCAAACCCAATGATGTAGATCCCTTTGACACACCCCTCTTTTCTTCTTTTTGCATGCTGAGCTCCCCTGTCCAACTGTTGTCAAATCCAAAGCAACGCTATTCCAGCAAGTGTGATCACCATTTATGAGGGTAGGTGGACTCTAGGAGTTGTTGCTATATACGTACAGGTAAGTTAAATTTATGAGACAAAATATCGACAGACTTTGCCAATGAAATTAACCCAATATTTATCCTCAAATAATCAAATAAGAAGCAAGCTGCATAATTAAAAAATAATGAGTTGTTCAAACACATAAATAAGATTGCATTTAGGCATTAGGGTTCATGCTGACGGCTATCAGAAATAGTAGAATGTAATTAACTCGGAAAAACTGTCAATGATAAGTGATTTTTTTTTCCTGGCTGTTTTCTTCCTTGGGACCCCCTTCCATGTGGTACAGGACCAGCCCTCTTCACTTCTCTTTCTTCCCCAACCAGCCTCCGAAGTTTCCACAACCTCTTGGCAATTTTCATACACAGCAGTTCTGCTCTGCACTCCTTACCTCAAATCTTCTGAAGCCTACTTTTTAATGTCATTAATGTGCTTCAAAAATAAAAGGTCACCTTACTGTATAGCACATCAAACATTTCTCAGTGTTATGTGGCAGCCTGGGTGGAAGGAAATTTGGAGGGAGAATGGATACATGTATGCATGCTAAGTCGCTTCAGTCGTGTCCAACTCTTTGTGATCCTATGGACTGTAGCCCACAAGGCCCCGCTGTCCATGGAGACTCACCAGGTAAGAATACTGGAGTGGGTTGCCATGCTCTCCTCCAGGGCATCTTCCTGACCCAGGGATTGAACTTGTGTCTCTTATGGCTCCTGCACTGCGTGTGGATTTTTTACCGCTGAGCCACCGGGTAAGCCCAGGATACATATATATGGATGGCTAAGTCCCTTCACTGTTCACTTGAAACTATTAATATCACAACATTGTCAACTGGCTATGGATGTGTGTTACGTACGTCACTTCAGTCATATCCAACTCTTTGTGACCCCATGGACTGCAGGCCACCAGGCTTCTCTGTCTATGAGGATTCTCCAGGCAAGAATACTGGAGTGGGTTGCCATGCCTGCCTCTAGGGGATCTTCCCCACCCAGGGATCGAACCCGCCTCTCACATCTCCTGCAGTGGTAGGCAGGTTCTTCACCACTAGTGCTATCTGGGAAGCCCAATCAACTATACTTCAATCCAAAATAAAAAGTTTTTAAAAAATTATTAAAAACTTAAAAAAGAAAAAAATTTCCAAATGAATGTAATGTCAAAAAAAAGAAAAGAAAAAAAGGGTCATCTATTTCCTCTTTTCTAGCTCCAACCCAAACACAGCAGAAGCTGATATCCATCTTTATAGGATCACATTCCCAGAAGTGGCTGTCTTGCTCTTCAAAGTCTTTACAGGGAAGGAACCAATATAAAGACTTCTCCTTCCCACTGTATGAACTGTGCCACCTGCTGCTGTTATCTCCCTTAAAGAACTAAAGACAGTCCATTTCTTGTTTGAAATAGTATCATTTTCTTCCTACTACTGGGAGCAATACTTGTTCTCCACTGGAAGGGAGATGGATAAGCCTATGCAAACGATAGGCGTGTATTAAGGATGGAGGCATTGTGGCTGCTCTGATTTTGACGGGTATTATTCCCTCTGTTGGAGAAGGAAATGGCAACCTACTCCAGTGTGCTTGCCTGGAGAATCCTGTGGACAGAGGAGCCTGGTGGGCTGCCATCTATGGGGTCGTACAGACTCAGACACGACTGAAACGACTTAGCAGCAGCAGCAGCATTCCCTATTTTGGGAATACTGGTTTTTAAAAATAAATAAATCATGTTATCCTCTGCTTTAAACACTCCAATAGAGTCTCCTTGCACTCAGAATATAATTCAGGGCCTACAGACCCTACTTTCTAGCCCTTTTGTACTTTCTCCAACCTCATCAACCATCAATACCCTTCTTGTTTACACTTGTTACACTCCAGCCCTACTAGCCTTCCTTCCCTGCTCTCATTCAAAACATATTGAGCATCTATTATGTGCCAGGTAATGTTTTAGACAAATGAACAAAACAGAGAACACTTTCTCACCCAAAGGACACTAGAGTTAATATTATCAATAGTTCTTCCTAGAACACATTTACTCCAAAGTTGAGCAAGGTCCACTCCCTTTTCATCCTTTAAGTCTCAGCTCAAATATTGTCGTTGTTCAGTCACTCAATTGTGTTTGACTCTTTGCAACCCCATGGACTGCAGCACGCCAGGCCTCCCTGTCCATCACCAACTCCTGGACTCCACCCAAACCCATGTCCATCGAGTTGATGATGTCATCCAACCATCTCATCCTCTGTCATCCCCTTCTCCTCCTGCATTCAATCTTTCCCAGCATCAGGGTCTTTTCCAATGAGTCAGCTGTTCACATCAGATGGCCAAAGTATTGGAGTTTCAGCTTCAACATCAGTCCTTCCAATGAACATTCAGGACTGATATCCTTTAGGATGGACTGGTTAGATCTCCTTACGGTCCGAGGGACTCTCAAGAGTCTTCTCCAGCACCACAGTTTGAAGGCATCAATTATTTGGCACTCAGCCTTTTTTACTGTCCAGCTCTCACATCTGTACATGACTACTGAAAAAACCATAGCTTTTGTAGGCAATGTCTCTACTTTTTAATACACCGTCCAGGTTTGTCATTGCTTTTTTAAAGAGCAAGCATTTTAAAATTTCATGGCTGCAGTAAACCGTCCACAGTGATTCTGAAGCCCAAGAGAATAAAGTCTCTCACTGCTTCCATTGTTTCTCCGTTTGCCACGAAGCGATGGGACCAGATGCCATGATCTTCGTTTTTTGAATGTTGAGTTTTAAGCCAGCTTTTTCACTCTCCTCTTTCACTTTCATTAGGAAGCTCTTTAGTTCCTCTTTGCTTTCTGCCATAAGAGTGGTGTCATCTGCACATCTGAGGTTATCGATATTTCTCCCTGCAATCTTGATTCCAGCTTGTGCTTCCTCCAGCCCAGTGTTTCACACGATGTACTCTGCATGTGCCTGCTATGCTTAGTCGCTCAGTCACGTCCGAATCTTTGCGACCCCATGGACTGTAGCCCGCCAGGCTCCTCTGTCCATGGGATTCTCAAGGCAAGAATACTGGAGTGGGTTGCCATGCCTTCCTCCAGGGAATCTTGCCAACCAGCAATCGAACCCAGACCTCCTGCACTGTAGGTGGATTCTTTACCATCTGATCCACCTGCATAGAAGTTACATAAACAGGGTGACAGCACACAGCCTTGACATACTCCTTTCCCAACTCTGAACCAGGCTGCTGTTCCATGTCTGGTTCAAAGTGTTGCATCTTGACCTGCATACAGGTTTCACGGGAGGCAGGCAAGGTAGTCTGGTATTCCTATCTCTTGAGTAATTTTCCACAGGTAAGCTGAAACATTACTTCCTCCAAGAAGACTTCCCCAACCACATTTTCTGTAGTAGTACTCATTCCCCTGGCCACTTTATTTTATCATCTTTCTTTGATCTCAATTGTACTTACTATTTTCCAATATTATCTTGTCCATTCCTTCATTAATTTAATTTTTAAAGTTTCCTTATGAATCATGTCTTTCCCAATTAGGATGTAAGCTCCCAGAAGGCAAGGACTTGGTCTGTTGTGTTCCTTGTTAAATCCTTAGCACTTAACAGTGCCTGTCATCTTGTACACACTCAATAAACTGGATACACTGAGTGAATAAATGAATGAATGACAGAAATTACATCTATTTTTGCTTGAAGTCATTTTTCTTGCTCTGCGTGGTCTTTATTGTCAATAATGGTGTGTCCCCTACCACTCCTGGGTAGAGGTGGACATGTGACCAACTTGGGTTAATTATGGACCTGCATTCTTTCAGATACAGTGATTAGTCCAAAGATTGGGTATACAGTCCAAGCCAGGCCAAATGGTACAGTTTTCTAAATTTAAAAAAATATGAAGTTAAGAGACATATCCCTTTCTTAGCTCACAAGGTTTAAGAATTTATATACAGAGCTACTGGTGGCCACCATCTTCCTTTGACATAGTCTGTCAAGGGTAGATCAAAATGAGATTAAAATTTAAGGTTAAATTGGACTACGAGATGAAGCTAGGGAGAATGCCTTTATAACATTAGTTAAGCTCCTACTTCCAGTCTTGCTTCAAAAGCCTCGTATCCCAATTCCGTGAGTCACTACATTTCTGTTTTTGCTTACGCCAGGCTTTTGTACCATGTGATTCTGAAAAAGTCCCAACAGTGAGTTGGTGCTTATACAGTAACTTCTAAGGCCTCCACTCCTCTTTTACAAATGAAACAATAAAGAACCACCAAGCGACAGTCACGGCATTTGGCCCCCTTGTCCGGGAGTGGTGTTCAAAACCTGAGCTCGAGAGATGGCCACAATTCACCTCCCCCGACTCCCACTTCAGGGAAGCTGCATGCTATGTGAGAGGTCACAACAGTTTTCCCTTTCTCTCACCACTCAGTAAGCAACAGAGAGCAAGGCTTATTTACGGTCAGTGGAGGGTGGCTCTCCCTCCCAGCCCATACCTGCCCTGAGGGTGTCCTTTGCCTCAGGTCTGGCCATCAATAGCAGTGGGAATGGCGGTGACCCTCTCTCCATTTTCCCACACCCCTTTCCTACCGGCCAAAGCCCAAATGAGAGGCAAACCAAGATCCTATGCCTAAAGTAGTAGCGGGCTTATCCATTCTACTCCTCTATAAAAGGACAAAAGCAGTGACATCAATGGGTTGATTGTGCCTGGGTGGTTATAAAACAGTACCTTTCCTGCCAAGGTCAGAGCCTGAGAGGTTCACATTGGCTTTAAAGCTCATCAGAAAACCCTAGGCAAAAGGCAGCAAACATCAGACCACAGAGGCAAGGCCCTCATCTCACTATGCTCAGTGCCTGACTGAGACCCTTGACTTTTCAATATAATTCTCCTCATTCTTAAACATATTTATAACCTGGCAGGGATTGGTTAGTTTTCCTGAAGCCTGCCAGTATGAAAACAGCATATCCCTCCACAGTTCTCACCCGTCCCTGTCAGTCCCCTTAAGTGGGGTGCTACAGTTAAGAGTTCATCAGAGATGCTTATCAGTATTCACAAATCAATAGCCAGACAAAAAATAAAAGATAATTCTGTTGTGATTAAGTAACTATTACTCACTTAACACTGTTGTATCATGATTGGTCTACAAAAAAACAATAAAATTCTCCATCACCCAAACTACCATTTAATAAAAAAAAAACCTGTAATCACTTTTTAAAATCCAGATGCATTTCAGAATTATCTTAGAATTTTTTGAAAAATACACAGGCCCAGGTATTGCATTTTTTTCCTTCAGAGCTCCAGGTACGTTTCTAACAAGCAGCCATGTTTGAAAAGAAATGGACTACATAATGATCTTTTACTTTTATCTAGTTTGTTTCACTTTTTCTATTTCATATTTAGCACTCCTATTTCATTTAGTTTAAGTTTTCCAGTTTCTCCATCTCTGTTTTATTTTTTTTGATGGTCTTTCTCAAGCCTTTATCTAGTAGAAAAGCCTTTGTATACATATATATATAAATAATATGTATAACATATATATTTTAGAAAATTTATGAATTTTGGCCTAACTAAAAAATGTATGACATTTTGATTCTGCTTGACTTAGTATGAACAGAATGCTACATTTCTAATTTTAAAAAATAGACATGCAACAAGCAACAAAGGTTTACTGTAGAGCACAGGGAACTATAGTCAATATTTGCAATAAGCTATAATGGAAAATTGATTGATTATAATATACAATCACATTGATTGAATATAATCAGATTGATTAAATTCTTTGCAGCCAAAGATGGAGAAGCTCTATACAATCAGCAAAAACACCACCAGGAGCTGACTGTGGCTCAGATCATGAACTACTTATTGCCAAATTCAGACTGAAATTGAAGAAAGTNCGCGAACAAGCTGCCCCATGCTATAAAACCCTTGATTGGCCTGCCCTTCTTTGCAGACTCCCGCCCGCACTTCCCAGGGAGTTCTGCCCGAGAGCGCTCACCCAATAAAGGCTTCTTTATACCAGCTGGCAGAGGCATCTTTCTGTTCGCGGCAGTCTTACACCCACTGTTTCTAATCTATTGTCTAGACGCAGAAATATATAGCACCACAAGAGTTCAGTCCATGAGCTTAGCCTTCAGTGAATGTGAAGGTCTTGGACACAGGGGAATTTATTCTTGAAACAAGTACAACTGTGCTCTAAGTGTACAGGTAGGACAGTATTAAGTGGAAGTTTTTCCAAATTAACTTCCATGCTGCTTACAATGTTCACTAAAAGCTATTTATACTTTTAAAAATTTTGGTTAAAAACATATAAAATTTACCATTTTAAGCATATACTTCATTAGTCAAGTATATTCATCTTTTTGTGCAAATAATTTCCAGAACTTTTTCATCTTGCAAAAATGAAACTCTATCCATGAAGCAACTCCTCACTTCCCCTCCCCCAGCCTCTGGGACTCCCCCATTCTACTTTTGGTTACTATGAATCAGGTAACTTTAAACACCTATCAGTGGAAGCATACAGTATTTGTATTTTTGTAACTGTCTTTTCTCATTCACGTGAAATGAAGAAAAATGGCTTTAAAAAAGATATGTAAAGCAAATGAAGAAAATACATATATTATTAAAACAACACTAGGCTGTTTTAATATAGTAAACCTATATTTAATATAGGTTCATTTTTAACACCTATATGTAATATAGGCTTTTTAACATATTTTTAACACAATATTTAATATATTAAACCTATATTTAAAAATAATGTAGGTTATTTAAAAATAATGCTATATTTAGATCAATTAGAACTCATGCTAAAAAATTATTTTTTGCAAGGAGTTTATTATTTACATTGCTTAGGGTTGCCAATACACAATAATAAAAAAATACCGAATTTAATCAGCACTATTGTCATATCTAAATTCTCTGCAGTTTGCCACCATCTTGCTTGCTCCGGGGACAGACTGCTCCCTGCCTTGAGGATGTCATTGCTGCAAAATGCGTCTGGGAAGGCCGCATGCAACAGCTTTACCTGCAGGCAAGAAGAGCTACCTATGCTCAGGTACTTCAGTTAAGGACTGAAAGTAGGGCTTTTTGATGACCGCAGGGCATCAGCCTTTGGGCTTCCATATACCTGCTATGCCCTGCAATGAAACACTCAAAAGCTGCAGGAACTGCTCTGATTGCATTAGGAAGCTTACTTGGAAGTAAACTTCCAGAAGAAAATCCATGTGAGCTGTGAAGACAACCCTCCCTTCCAGTAAACAAACAAACAAAAACAATTCTTTTCTGAAACCATACTCTTTTCCTTTAACTCATCTGATCTGACCCTATTAGTAGAGGGAAAAAGCCACAACTAACCACTTTGCTGATCCTCAAGTGAGCACAGAACCACTCTGCAGACTGGCTTTGCCATTGTGGCCCCAGATGGTACATTCATTTCTCGCCCTATCTTTTCAGTGTCTTTTTAGAGTGATGAATGCAAACAGTGGTGATTCAGAGTGTTCCCAGAATGTTACCTCTTGACAAAAACAGGTGACCAGGCTACTGAAGGGCCACAGTCTCTTCTCAACGAGTTCAGCTAAGGTGAAAACCATTTTTTCCTGCAAACTGAGTAGACAGAGAGACTTTAACTCCTAGTTACCATTTTGACTTAAGCTTCACTATTAGCATTTCACTATGTAATCTTAAGCAAGTTATTTGACTTCCACAAAAATAACCATCCTTCGGGCTATTATGAGAATTAAAAGAGCAGAAGTTTCTGTGCTTAGTCGGTCAGTCATTTCCAACTCTTTGTGACCCCCATGGACGGTAGCCCACCAGGTTCCTCTGTTCATAGCATTTCCCAGGCAAGAAGACTGGAGTGGGTTGTCATTTCCTTCTCCAGGGGATCTTCCTGACCCAGGGACTGAACCCACATCTTCTGTGTCTCCTGCATGGCCATGCTGATTGTTAAACCACTGAGCCATCTGGGAAGCCCTATTAAACAATAAATAACATGAATAATAATATAGATACATTGCTGTCTTATGTATCCAGTGAGGGTTTCCCTTGTGGTTCAGCTGGCAAAGAATCCGCCTGTAATGTGAGAGACCTGGGTTTGATCCCTGAGTTGGGAAGAGCCCTTGGAGAAAGGAAAGGCTACCCACTCGAGTATTCTGGCCTGGAGAGGTTATGGGATACTGAATGCCTAATGGGAGGAATGGGTTAATACAAAGTCGGACAACTAAGCGTAGGAAGATGGTTAACACATGCCTCTGTTTCCACAGTTCTGATGAATCAAACCTTGTTTACCCAAGCTTCAGTTCAGTTCAGTCACTCAGTCGTGTCCGACTCTTTGTGACCCCATGAATAGCAGCACGCCAGGCCTCCCTGTCCATCACCAACTCCCGGAGTTCACTCAGACTCGTGTCCATTGAGTCCGTGATGCCATCCAGCCATCTCATCCTCGGTTGTCCCCTTCTCCTCCTGCCCCCAATCCCTCCCAACACCAGTTTTTTCCAATGAGTCAACTCTTCTCATGAGGTGGCCAAAGTACTGGAGTTTCAGCTTCAGCAGCATTCCCTCCAAAGAAATCCCAGGGTTGATCTCCTTCAGAATGGACTGGTTGGATCTCCTTGAAGTCCAAGGGATTCTAAGAGTCTTCTCCAACACCACAGTTCAAAAGCATCAATTCTTCAGTGCTCAGCTTTCTTCACAGTCCAACTCTCACATCCATACATGACCACTGGAAAAATGATAGCCTTGGCTAGACGGACCTTAGTCAGCAAAGTAATGTCTCTGCTTTTGAATATATTATCTAGGTTGGTCATAACTTTTCTTCCAAGGAGTACGAGTCTTTTGATTTCATGGCTGCAGTCACCATCTGCAGTGATTTGGGAGCCTCAAAAAATAAAGTCTGACACTGTTTCCACTGTTTCTCCATCTATTTTCCATGAAGTGATGGGACCAGATGCCATGATCTTCGTTCTGAATGTTGAGCTTTAAGCCAATTTTTTCACCCTCCACTTTCACTTTCACCAAGAGGCTTTTTTTAGTTCCTCTTCGCTTTCTGCCATAAGGGTGGTGGCATCTGCATATCTGAGGTTATTGAAATCTTGATTCCCGATAAATGTGGAAGTGTTTGAATACTGCACAGGTGTATAACTGAGTGTGAACCTTGCTGCTGAACCATGTAAAGGACACTGCTTGGCATGATTAACAAAGTTGTTCCTGCTAACTCATTGTGGCTCATTCCCAGATGAAATGAGCTACACTACACCATCAGGGTTTTTGGTTGTGAACAATAAAAACAGGTTCTGATTAACTTAAGCAGAACAATCAATTGGAAGAATAGTTTGCTGAATCACTGCAAAGCCTGAAAAACCAGGTTCAGTGAGTAACCAAGCAAAGGAGGCAAAGTCACAGCCCTGCCCCAGCAACCGTGTACCCAGGTGGCTACTATGGGCCCCTCTGCCCCAGATAGCCCCACTGAACTGAAACACATACAGGACCTGGAAACACATACAGGACCGATCTGCTCCTGAAACTTTGTTTCAAACTCTCAAGATTCAAAGTTCTCTGATTTTAAAACTTACCTCAAAGCTATCATAATTAAAACAATGTGGCACTATTATAAAAGCAAATATATAGCCTAAATATGTTTGTCTAATATGAGAGTCTGGATTATTAGACTAATATGAGTCCAGAAATAAACCCTCACAAATATAGTCAAGCTACTTTGACTAGGGTGCTAAGATCATTCATGGGGAATGGACAATCTTGAGGACAATGGGGAAAGGACAGTCTTTTCAACAAATGGTGCTGAGGAAACTTTATATTCACATGCAAAAAAAAAAGAAACTGGACCCAACACACATAAAATTTAACTTAAATGTCTAGATCGAAGGCCCAAAATTATGAAATTCTTAGAAGAAGAAAAAAAGGGCAAGATCTTCACAAGACTGGATTTGGCAATTATTTCTTGGATATGGCACCGAAAGCATAGGCAACAGAATTTTAAAAAAATAGATAAATTGTATTCAAAAAAGAAGTTCAACAGTAAAAAAAGAAAGTCAATGCACAGAGAGAAAATATTTGCAAATCATATGAGATTAATATCTAGAATATACAAAGAACTCCTAACACAACAACAGAAAACACAAATCATCCATCTCAGAAATGGGCAAAAGACTTGAACAGACATTTCTCCAAAGAAGATAAACAAATGGCCAATAAGCACACAAAGCTCAACATCACTAATCACTGGAGAAATGCAAATCAAAACTAGCAGTTACCACTTCACACCCATTAGGATAACTATTATAAACTTTTTAAAGAAAAACTAGTGTTAGTAAGAATGTGGAGAACTCTGCATTGTTGATAAGAAAATGGAAAAGCAGTGTGGAAAACAGTGTGGCAGTTCCTCAAACCATTAAATACAGAATTATCATATGATGCAACAGTTCCACTTCTGGATATGTAATCAAAAGCATTTGAAGCAAGATCTCAAAGAGATGTTTGTACATTCATATTCACTGAAGCATCAGTGACAATAACTAAAATGTGGAAGCAACGCCAGTGTGCATCAACTACAGTATGTGTCAGCTTAAAAATTAGTCACAGCCTAGATGTTGAGAGTTATGTTTTATTTGATGGGTATTTTTAGGACATCAAGGTCTGAAGATAGCATCTCAAGTGACCCTGAAGGAACTTTTCTGAGGAGGTGAAGAGGAAAAGTCAGGTTACATAGAAGACTGCAACAAGTGGAAGGTAGTCTGAACATCACAAGATCACTCTTAATTAAGGGAAACCAGACTCAAAGGATTAGATCTGATAGAGTGCCTGAAGAAATATGGACAGAGATTCATGACATTGTAGAGGAGGCAGTGATCAAAACCACCCTCAAGGAAAAGAAATGCAAAAAGGCAAAATGGTTGTTTGAGGAGGCCTTACAAGAGCTGAGATAAGAACAGTGAAAGGCAAAGGAGAAAAGGAAAGATATACCCATCCAAATGCAGAGTTCCAAAGAACAACGAGGAGAGACAAGACAGACTTCCTCAGAGATTAATGCAAAGAAACAAAGGAAAACAATAAAATGGGAAAGACTAGAGATCTCTTCAAGAAAATTAGATACCAAGGGAACAATTCATGCAGAGATGGGCTCAATAAAAGACAGAAATGGTATGGACCTAACAAATGCAGAAGATATTAAGAGGTGGCAAGAATACAGAGAGGAACTATACAAAAAATGTCTTAATAACCTAGATAACCAGGATGGGGATCACTCACCTAGAGCCAAACATTCCAGAATAAGAAGTCAAGTAGGCCTTAGGAAGCATCACTATAAATAAAGTTAGTGGAGTTGATGGAATTCTAGCTCAGCTATTTCAGATCCTAAAAGATGATGCTGTCAAAGTGCTGCACTCGATATGCCAGCAAATTTGGAAACTCAGCCCTGATTACAGGACTAGAAAAGGTCAGTTTTCATTCCAGTTCCAAAGGGTAATGCCAAAGAATGCTCAAACTATTGCACAATTGTGTCCATTTCATGTGCTAGCAATGTAATGCTCAAAATCCTTCAAGATAGGCTTTAGCAGTCCATGAACTGAGAACTTCCAGATACACAAGCTGGATTTAGAAAAGGCATAGGAACCAGAGATCAAAATACCAACAGCCACTGGATCATAGAAAATGCAAAGGAATTCCAGAAAAACATCTACTTCTGCTTCACTGATGACACTAAAGCCTTTGACTGTGTGGATCACAACAAACTGGAAGATTCTTCAAGAGATGGGAATACCAGACCACCTTACCTGCCTCCTGAGAAATCTGCATGCATGTCAAGAAGCAACAGTTAGAACCGGACATGAACAATGAAATGATTCAAAATTGGGAAAGGAGTATGTCAAGGCTGCATGTTATCATCTTGCTTATTTAGCTTGTATGTAGAGTACATCGTATGAAATGCTGGGCTAGATGAAGCACAAACGAGAATCAAGATTTCCAGGAGAAATATCAATAACCTCAGATATGCAGATGATATCACCCTTTTGGCAGAAACTGAAGAGGAACTAAAGAGCCTCTTGATGAAAGTGAAAGAGGAGAATGAAAAAGCTGACTTAAAACTCAACATTCAAAAAAACAAAGATAACAGCATCTGGTCCCATCACTGAATGGCAAACAGATGGGGGGAAAATTGAAAGTGACAGACTTTATTTTGGGGGGCTCCAAAATCACTGTAGATGGTGACTACAGCCATGAAACTAAAAGATGCTTGTTCCTTGGAAGAAAAGCTATGACCAACCTAGACAGCATGTTAAAAAGCAGAGACATTTCTTTGCCAACAAAGATCCATCTAGTCAAAGCTATGTTTTTTTCCAGTTGTCATGTATGGCTGTGAGAGTTGGACCATAAAGGTGGCTGAGTGCCGAAGAATTGATGCTTTTGAACTGTCGTGTTGGAGAAGACTCTTCAGAGTTCCTCAGACAGCAANTTCTTTGCCAACAAAGATCCATCTAGTCAAAGCTATGTTTTTTTCCAGTTGTCATGTATGGCTGTGAGAGTTGGACCATAAAGGTGGCTGAGTGCCGAAGAATTGATGCTTTTGAACTGTCGTGTTGGAGAAGACTCTTCAGAGTTCCTCAGACAGCAAGGGGTTCAAACCAGTCAATCTTAAAGGAAATCAACCCTGAATATACATTGAAAGGACTGATGCTGAAGCTGAAACTCCAAACTTTGGTCACCTGATGCGAAGAACTGACTCATTAGAAAAGATCCTGATGCTGGGAAAGATTGAAGGCAGAAGGGGANCTTAAAGGAAATCAACCCTGAATATACATTGAAAGGACTGATGCTGAAGCTGAAACTCCAAACTTTGGTCACCTGATGCGAAGAACTGACTCATTAGAAAAGATCCTGATGCTGGGAAAGATTGAAGGCAGAAGGGGATGAAAGAGGACGAGATGGTTGGATAGCATCACTGACTCACTGGACATGAGTTTGAGTAAGCTCTGGGAGTTGGTGATGGACAGGGAAGCCTGGTGTGCTACCTTCCATGGGGTTGCAGAGTTGGACACAACTGAGCAAGTGAACCACCCCAATGGAATGTATAGTCCAGTGTCCATCTTCAGCTCCTAAGGAAATGCATAGAATATTCTTGAGGCTTTTAATAGATGCCCACATTCTGATTAATACGATGGCTGAGAAATGGAATATTTCCTACCATATCAGTAGTATGGATGTCACAGACATCAGAGATTCCAACCCTCCAAAGGAAATTTCTGAGTCTGGAGGGCACAATACCAGGAAGGAGACAATATGTGCCATCTGGCAGCCATTAAGGTGACTGTCAGTGGCTATGGTGAGCACTGAGGAACTCAGGACATGAAACAAAGCAGGACATCGGCCCCAGGTAGATGAGATACATATGAAAGGCACGATTTCAATGAGGGCAGACTCTCACATCTTCCCATACATAGAAAAACACTGCATTCCTTGAGATACCTGTTTTTCTTTAATTAACAATGATCTTTTGATGTTTAGACCACCTGCCCTTTGTTTTAAGATTTCTATAGCACCTGACTCCCCGCCTCACCTCTTTGGAGCAGTTATCTCAGGGTCACTGGAGATGCCGTCTCCCAGTCTTGAAGACCTAAAAATTCTCATGGGAAAAAATATAACTCTCTGCTTTTAGATTGTGACTATTTTATGACATGGCCTCCAAAGTCTACGCCTAAGAAAACATAAATGACCCAGATAACCCCTCAAGTTTCCTTTATCCTATGGGAAACTTGGAATGTGTAAAATTTTCAGATTTTGAGTTTTTTTTCATATTTTAGACCTTTCATAAAGGGATGAGTATCAAGGAATGGAAATTATGCCTTGAAGTCAAGCCTGACAACAAAACACTCAGCTCTACTCTGTTTCTCTAATTATACTCAGGAGAATTTCACACACAAAGGTACAAGATTAAGCCCACAGAGACACTCTGGTGGTCTCCAGGTATCCCCTTACTACCCCCCAGTCTGCCTTGTTGTAGAATACAATTGACTTTTATTTTAAAAGGCAGCAAGGCTTTCAGCACCTTCTCACTGATAAACCCCAGAGAAAATACAGTGGACTAGGAGGGTAACCACTTGACTCCAAGTTGAATGGTGTATTTTTACACATCACTTTGAACCTGTTCTTAAAACCAACAGGAGCTGACAGGCTGTTATACGGGATCAGAGATGTATTGCCAAAAAAAAATAATAGTACAAATATGTACAGAAGACCGGGTGCAAGAAGAGAATTGCTATTCTTGTGCTGCAACTGTGCATTAAAAACATCACTGCATACTGTTTAAGTTCAATGAAACTTTGCCACGGACCATTGCTGCCTGCCTCAAGGATTCCACCTAGGCATCAGGACGCTTTCTGGCTACACCTTATACTACTTGCACAATGTTGATTAGTTTGCATTAGTTTTTTGGGTTTTTAAAGGCCTCAACTATAGAGTATTAAGCTCAAACCAAAAGAAACTTAAGGCCCTTTTGCTAATGAAATACTTCTCAGGGAATTCTCTAGCAGTCCAGTGATTATTAGGACTTGGTGCTTTCACTTCCAGGGCCTGGGTTTGATCCCTGGTCAAAGAAATAAGATTCTGCAAGCCACAGTGCACGGCTAAAAAGAAAAAAAAATTAAACCTAATGTGTACTCTACACTTTACATTACACTACATTTTACAAAAAGGGTGTAAGGTAACCATTATAATAATGGTTTTACTATAGATTTTATAGATGAGGGATCTGAGTCTCAGAAAGAGAGTGGTACAGCTGGCCCCGACCCCCAGGACTGGTTCCAAAGTCAGAGTTGTCTCACCCTCTAGTACTGTCCACTGTCTGGGAGCTATGCTTACAGGCTCCTCTATCTGCAGGGAATCCGTCTCACAAGTGAAGTGTTAGTCGCTCAGTCATGTCCGACTCTGTGACCCCGTGGACTGTAGCCCTCCAGGCTCCTCTGTCCATGGGATTCCCTAGGTAAGAATACTAGAGTGCGTTGTCATTTCCCTCTCCAGAGGATCTTCCCGACCCAAGGATCGAACCCGTCTCCCAACACTGCAGATGGTTTCTTTACCATCTGAGCCACCAAGAACCCCAAGTCTTAGTCTGACAACCCAGGCCTAAAGCCAGCCAGCGAATGAGCAAGGTAAAATTCAGAAAACTGTATACAGCTAAAAGGCAGAGTAGTGAGGATTAATGGAAAAGAATGTAAACAGAAAATATAAAATCAGTATTTATGGTTGGCATAAATAGAATAAATTATCAACTAAAAGGCTTAGTTATAAGATCATGAAAGACATTGTTTCTTTTGCTCTGCTTCCCCATATCATCTTTACCTTAAGCTTAGTTCTTCTCAAGGTCACAGGATGGATGTTGAACTAATGCCTCCTCATTCAACTCTGAAGGGAGAGTCTGAGCATTTCAAGCAAGAATTATGAACCCCGGAATCAATGACCATAGCCAGGGAAGAATGGCTTAAGCTTTGTTGTTGAACAACAAAAAGCGGTGTCCACCAAGTTGTGTCTGACTCTTTGTGACCCTATGGACAACAGTATGCCAGGTCCTTAGTTCTCCACCATCTACCGGAGCTAGCTCAGATTCATGTCCATTGAGTCAGTGATGCCATCGAACCATCTCATCCTCTGCTGCCCTCTTCTTTTACCTTCAATCTCTCCCAGCATCAGGGTCTTTTCCAATCAGTCAGTTCTTCACATCAGGTGGCCAAAATATTGTAGCTTCAGCCTCAACACCAGTCCTTCCAATGAATATTCAGGGCTGATTTCCTTTAAGATTGGCTGGTTTGCTGTCCTTGCAGTCCAAGGGACCCTCAAGAGTCTTCTCCAGCACAATCTGAAAGCATCAAGCTAACCAGGACCCGACCTTTATTAAAATACTGTGCTCTTTGATTTGTAAGCTACCAACTTCTCCCCTTTCTCCCTCCTTCACTAGCCTTGCTTCCTCATTCTCCCTGACTGACTCCCAGGGCCAGCTTCAAGGGTATGTGACAAGTGCACTCACAAAGGGTCCCACAGTCACTACCTTTAAATTTTTAATGTTTTCAACAATGGGCCTCCATTTCTCATTTTGTACTGGGTTCTATAAATTATGAAGCCACTCCTATTAGCTAGTTCTTCTCTCAATATTTAGCTTGGTTGTGCCTTCAGGGTTGGTCCTGGACCCTCTCTTTTTACATTCTTGCTTGGGTGAATCATCTCTGTGGCTTTAAATGCTCTTCACATGCTAATAAATCCCAAAGGTATTACTCAGCTCAGACACCCCTGCTGAGGTCCAGGCTCCGTCTCNTTCCATTAAGATTCATAATGCCATCCTTGAGATGAAATTTCCATTTGTTTTTACTTCTGTGTATCTAAATAAATAAGTAAAAAATGCATGAGATAAAATAAAAAGAGGAAACAAACAACAACAAAACCCATTCACACACCAAACATGTATATTATTGCAATTGCAAACTGTTTTCTTTTTTGAGATATAATTGACAAGTAACATAGCAGTGTCTGATGTACAAAGTAATGACTAGATCTCTGTGTATATTGCAAAATGATGTCCACAGTAAGCCTGTTAATATCCATCACCATGCATAGTTACAAACTTTTTTTTCCCTGTGATGAGAACATTTAAGCTCTTTGTTAACTTTCAAATACACAGTGTCATCTAGAGAAGGCAATGGCACCCCACTCCAGTACTCTTGCCTGGAAAATCCCATGGGCAGAGGAGCCTGGTAGGCCGCAGTCCATGCTAAGGGTCGGACACGACTGAGTGACTTCCCTTTCACTTTTCACTTTCATGCATTGGAAAAGGAAATGGCACCCCACTCCAGTGTTCTTGCCTGGAGAATCCCAGGGACAGGAGAGCCTGGTGGGCTGCCGTCTATGGGGTCGCACAGTGTCGGACACGACTGAAGCGACTTAGCAGCACATAGTGTCATCAACTGTAGTCATCATGCTGTACATTACATCTGTGAATACTTATAACTTAAAGTTCGTTTCTTTGAGCACCTTCGCTGATTTCACCTAACCTCCAAACCCTGTCTCTGGCAATCTGTTCTCTGTATCTATAAATTCAGGGTTTTTTTGTTTACATTTTCTTTCTGCTCCAGTTGTTAATGGGACTGTTTTCTTATTTTCTCTTTCTGATAGTTCATTATTAGTGCATACAAACCCAACAGATTTCTGTATCCTGCAACTGTACTGAATTCATTTACAGTTGTGACAGTTTGTTGGTGGAGTCCTTAGCATTTTCTTTGTAATATCAAATTACCTGCAATGAGTTTTACTCCTTCCTTTCTTCATTTGTGTTTTATTTCCTTTTCTTGTCTAACTGCTCTGACTAAGACTTTCCATACCGTGCTGAATAAAAATGGTACGCGTGAACATGCCTGTCTCATTTCTAATCTTAAAAGAAAAGCTCTGAGCTTTTCAGACTATGTTACCTGTGGGTTTATCATATATGACCTTTATTAAGTTGAGGTACATTACCTCCACAACAATTTTGTTGAGATTTTTTGTTACATTTTGTCAAACGCTTTTTCAGCATCTACTGAGACCATCCCATGATTTTTGTCCTTCATGTTGTCAATATGGTATATCACACTGTGATAGACGGTGAGCCTTCCTTGAATCCCTGGAATAAATCCCACTTGATCATGGTATATGATCTTTTAAAATAAATTGCTGAATTTAGTTTGCTAATATTTAGTTCAGCACTTCTGCATCTATGCTCATCAGGATGATACCAGCCTATAATTTTCTTTTCTTGTGGCACCCTAGTCCGGTTTTGGTATCAAGGTAACTAACATTGGTCTTGTAAAATGAGTTTAAAAGTGTTTCGTCGTCTTCTATTTTTTTGAACCATTTGAGAAGGATTGGTATTAATTCTTCTTAAATGTTTGGTAGAATGTACCAGTGAAACCATCTGGTCCTAGACTTTTGTTTATTGGGAAGTTTCTGATTATTGATTCAGTCTTCTTACTAGTAATCAGTATGTTCAGATTTTTAATTTCTTCATGATTCAGTCTTGGAAGGTATTATGTTTCTAGGAATTTATCCATTTCTTCTATATGGTCCCATTTGTTAAANTGTTTATTGGGAAGTTTTTGATTATTGATTCAGTCTTCTTACTAGTAATCAGTATGTTCAGATTTTTAATTTCTTCATGATTCAGTCTTGGAAGGTATTATGTTTCTAGGAATTTATCCATTTCTTCTATATGGTCCCATTTGTTAAAGTATAATTATTCACAGCAGTCTCTCATGTTCCTTTGTATCGCTATTATCAGTTGTTAACATCTCTTTCACTTGATTTTATTTGAATCCTCTCCTTTTCTCTTTTTGAGTCTCACTAAAGGTTTGTCAAATTTGTTTATCTCTTCAAATAATCAGCTCTTAGTTTCACTGATCTTTTTAGTCTCCATTTAGTCCCTCTGATCTTTGTTATTTCCAGCCTTACATTAACTTTGGGCTTCTTCCTGTTCCTTTAGGTGTAAAGTTAGATTGTTTGAGATTTCTCCTTATTTCTTGATACATTTCTATGTACTTCCTTCCTATGTACTTCCTTCCTAGAACTGCTTTTGCTGTATTCTACATGTTTAGTATGGTGTATTTCCATTTTCATTTGTCTCAAGGTATTTTCAAGTTCAGTAGCATATTGTTTAATCTCCATCTGATTTCTATTTTCATACAACTGTGGTCAAATTGCATTTTAATAGTTTGACACAATCTCTCAAAAACAAACAAAAAAACCAATTAGGTGAATTTTTCAAAAATCTATAATTAATAATATTTATTTTATAGCTCTCAGTATTTGGGTTCATTAAAGTAGTTAATGTTTCTCTGCAAATTGTTTTAATCTCCAGCAGGTCTGCATATACGTGTCATTTCCTATACAATTCTTTACAGGCAAATATTTAAAACAGCAATACCCTTTATTTGCCCTGATGCTTCTAGAACACTTTTTATTTTTTGCCTTTTCTCTGTAACTCCTTTTAAGTCTATACAATTTAATTAACCATAGGCTTTTCTTCATTCTCCCTATCTACTGACCACCAGGACATTTTTTCCTCATTATTGGTATCATGCTTACAACTACTCTCTTCTTCCTCACATACACTAACAATTTACATATTGCTGACTTTTTAAACACTGTGACCCCCCAGTACTAGAATTCAAACTAATATTAGTATTTATCTAATTATTATTTTATCTCTAATTCTACTTTTTTTGTCTTCAGGACACCTGGCAACTGTTTTCTAAAAGGCCACCAATAAGCTTCTAGTTACTACATCAATAGCCTCTTGTCATACGACTTATTAAAATACTTCTTAACAGATTTCCAGGTCTTCACTCTCTCCCTTACCTTCAATCATAAGCATCGCTCCCATTTCAGGCTTTCATTTTCAAAGGAGAAAATTACAGCCTGGAGAAGTTCAATGAGATAATCAATGACAAACCACAATTAAGTGACAAAGATGATTCTTCAAGCGCTTTCTATTTATCAGGCTGTTTTCCATAATAATGCAGAAATTCTGACTATGTACAGGCATTTTCTTATCCCACTGCTAAAACTCCATGGTCTAACATCCCCATGCAAACAGTCTCCACAAGTATTCTTAGCAAATCACTGTTTAGTGTCTGCTTGAGTGTGATTAAAAGTGGAAGGTAAAGAACTGCAAATTCAGTTATCCCTTCCTGGGACAACCCCCTTGCAAGCCTTTCATACTTTACCTCTTACTAAAACCTGCTTACCCCAAGCTTCTTATTGATCCTAGTTCTACCTTTTGGAAGTTAATCTAAAAAATAATGAATACTTTATATATTTGAAAACCACTCTCATGCCCTTTCTTAAGACCACTAACTTAAGCTATATATAAATTTACCACATATCTATCTTTTCTCATTTATTAAAGCAAAATAGAGTATAATAAAGTGAAACAGTATTCAGAAGAGGGCCTCTTACATTAAGTGGTCTTATTTTGTTGTTGTTTAGTCACTAAGTCATAGCTGACTCTTTTGTGACTTCCCCTAGACTGAAGCCTGTCAGGTTCCTTTGTTCATGGCATTTTCCAGGCAAGAGTACTGGAGTGGGCTGCCATTTCCTTTCCCAAGGGATCTTCCTGACCCAGGAATCAAACCCGCGTTTCTTATGTCTCTTGCACTGGCAGGTGGATTCTTTACCACTGAGTCACCAGAGAAACCCAAGTGGTCTTATAGCTCTGGTCTAATTACACTATTTAGATCATTACACTTAACACCTTAGGATGAATGATTTCAACATCTAATGGATACAAAACTAACATGTCCCAAACCAGCCACTCTCCTCTCCTAAATTTGCTCCATCTGCAGCTTTTTCCATCTCAGTTGATGGTATCTTCATTCTTTTGACTAGTTGCTCATTAGAAAAAAAAATCCTGGAGTCATTCTTGATTCCCTTTTTTATTTTCTAACACATACACAAGAGTCAGGAAAGCCTGTTGACTCTTCCTTCAAAACATCCAAGATCCAGCTGCTTCTCATCACTTCCAATGCTATCATCCTAGCCTTAATCACCATTTTCACTCACGTGGATTACTATGATGTCCCTCTATTAATCTCATTTCAACCTTTGTTTCTTCTATATTCTGTTCTCAACAAAGCAATGTTTTTTAAGATTAAAATGTAAGTGATACCACTTTTGTATATTTGAAACCTTCCAAGAGCTTCTCACTCAGAGTGAGAGCCCATGTCCTCACCAAGTCCTACACCACACCACCTGCCCCCACTTACCTGACTTAATCTCCTGCTATACTGCTCCCCTAAGCCCAGCTACAGTGGCCTCCTTGCTGCTTCTCACACAAAGTAGGCAGGTTATGCCACCAAATAACAAGTCTAACTTTCATCAAGACTTTGATCCCGTTTTCTTTCCCACTCTATAATTACCCACACTAATTATGAACTTCTAACACAGCATACTCAGAGAAAGCAATGGCACCCTACTCCAGTACTCTTGCCTAGAAACTCCCATGGACGGAAGAGCCTGGTGGGCTGCCATCTATGGGGTCGCACAGAGTTGGACATGACTGAAGCAACTTAACAGCAGAAGCAGCAGCAGCAACAGCAACACAGCATATTAATTACAGTTGAACCTTTAACAGTATGGGTTTGGAAATGCACAGATCAACTTATACACAGGTTATTTCAATAGTAAATACTACAGAATTAAGTGGACTGTGGTTGGATGACTATACATATACAGACGAACCACAGATACAGAGGGCTGCCTCTAAGTTACATGCAATTAGCCCCAGTGTTGTATTAAGGTAACTGTAATCTGTTTTATCATTTTGTTATGTTTTAGCCTTTGTCTCCCTCAACTAGAGTAAGCTTCCAAATGGCAGGGACTGTTTTGTTTTGTTCACTGGCTTATCTCAAGCTCCTAGAACAGTGAGTGCCCTGGAACATCAAAGACACTATTAAGTATTTTTGAATAAAAAGATCTTTGTCTCCTTTTTGCTTTGACTTCCTATAGAGAAAGTATTAATTATCATAAAAATGGATATATAAATTTATTTCTAGTACAAAACAAGTAACTATAAGCTGAAAGATATGGAATTAAATAATCAAGCAATGAGTAACCAGGAAAAAAGAATTCCACAGACAAGTAAAGAAACTGCAGTTTGCTAAAAGACAACTTGCAAAAAGCAAATGTAGAAAGTATCATATGCATCAAGTAATATTGCATATACTAAGTACTGAAGTCATATTGAGTAGTAAGTAATAAATATTTTTACTTGAATAAAATCACAAAATATAACTTGAAAAACAATTCATTTACTGGCTTTACATTAAGTCCTGCATAAAGGACTATCTTGAGTGCAAGGAAAAAGGCCTCTGAACTCTCCCCATGACAAAAATATTAAGTAACACTATCTACAAACAAGGCCAATGCCTCAACACCTGATGCCATCAGTCCTTACCTATCCATACTATGTGAGAACTCTGCCTCATTATTAGATTTAAAGCTCTCATCTGACTTGCAACACAATCAATTCTTTGTATGACTGCTGCTAAAATTGACTCACTGTTGAAATTTAGGCTTCAAAAATAAACTCCTAAATTTCAAGTTGCCTCAAACTACACCCAAGCCCATTTTAGAACACCATTCTTTCACTGTTGGCTAAAACATCAAGAATCAACCCTCCAATCTCCAAAACTCATTTGATTATAAAAATTAGATCTCTGTAAACTTTAAAACTGTTTATCATACAACACACTACTTAAAAGTTACTTTTAAATTTCTTACTTTAAAACATTAAAATACTGTCCCCATGAGCAAAACAATTCTAACGTTAAAAATATTAAGTGTACAAAGGAGAATACTAGTCTCTTATAATATGAAAATACTTAGAAGCATATTCCTCAGTCAAGCTAAGGTAAACGTCCTTTCTTATATATCTGACATCCTGCTATCATGATACTGCATTCTGGATAATTTGGTTGCCAACAGGTTCCCTTGAGTCTTCCTGACAATAAAGATTTACTGGTATCTCCTGTTGTTTCAACTTCAATACTTTCCCTCCATATCCATGTAACAAGAAATTACTTGTATTATCATGTGCTTGGTATAGGGTATTATGAGTGCTTAACTTACTAGTCATAAGGTACAAAAGTGGATGCCCTGATACTCTGAATCAATGACCTCACTAACCAAATTTCACTGGTATTTAACTGGCTTAATTTTACCTTTACATTAGGA
The DNA here is from genome assembly GCA_006410875.1 of Neotragus pygmaeus. Taxonomy (NCBI): domain Eukaryota; kingdom Metazoa; phylum Chordata; class Mammalia; order Artiodactyla; family Bovidae; genus Neotragus; species Neotragus pygmaeus. The sequence goes on along the minus strand of SJYV01052401.1, from coordinate 357,612 downwards.
AATGATAAGATTCATTTTTTAAACACTTTTCCTACAGATGTTTGCAATAAACATGGCTATTTATAATATTCATTTTATAAAAGCAACACAAATTTAAGACTTTCATCATTTGTAAAAGAGGGCATAAAGAGCACAAATTTTGCATAATATGAGTGCAGATCGATCCCTGGGTTGGGAAGATCCCCTAGAAAAAGGCAAGGCTACCCACTCTAGTATTCTGGGTGGAGAATTTCATGCATCCATGGGGTCGCAAAGAGTCGGACACAACTGAGCAACTTTCACTTCCAGTACTTGACACAATTAGGCACTTAATAAATATACATTTAGTGAAATGAGAAGTGCTTATAAATAAAACCCAACTATGTCGTAGTTTTCAACACTTGGGAAAGATCTTTGTTGAAATTAAACTATAAAAATGAAGCATAATTTGTGGATTATAAATTTAATGGCTATAGCCAGAAAACAAATTTTATTCTGAATTAAATGTTTCAATAAACAAAAAAATCTTGACAATGCCAAAACTATAACAAAAATACTTGAGAAGTAACATCCTTTTTAAGAATTAAGAAATCAAGAAGTCAATAGCTAATTCTCATAGAACCTCGTTTAAAATTTTTTTATTGCTACCAAAATTTTGTTGTTGTTCAGTCCCCACACTGTGTGTGACTCTGCAACCCCATGGATGGCATACAGCAAAGTTAAATAATTTAAAATAATTTTCAGTAAAAACGTATCATTTGTTAGTTACCAGTCTTGTTAATTAGCCTCATTTTGAGGTAGTTGAGGTCAGAGGGAAAACAGGGTTATCCCACTTAGTTAATATTCATGTTAAAAGACAACCATAAAGTGGTTTTACTTTGTTAACAAGTTGGGAGACACAGTCTAAATGGAAAACAACATACTTTTTGTGATTTCATTCATAACTTATTTTTCAACTATAAAGCTATACAAATTAATTTCTCACTCCATTAAAATAGTCTACTAAAGTATAACACCGCTTTCATTCACACAGTTTATACTAAGGTTTCAAAGAGGCACCAATCAGCTAACCAAATGCTTAAACACAGCAGACAGGATGGTTTAAGGAAGAAATTACAATAGCAAAAATATTAGTAACCTGATGACTGGCTTCCCTGGTGCTCAGACAGTAAAGAACTGATTAAATCCTTACCTTATCATACTGGCACACAACAACATTTTCCGTATCAAAGAGTTCCTGTCCTTCCTCATCACTCACATCATCTTCACTATTGAGGGGTTCCTAAAAATAAAAAAAGAGTTCATTTATTTATATTTCATGTATTACTAAAAAAAGGTCATTCTAATATTCACTGAAAAGAAACATAGTGACCTTGAAGTTCTTTGAGAACCAAGGGCCAGACAGATCCACATATACCATGAACATGCTGTTAACTGGCTGTGTTAAGATTCTGCCAGTGTCACTGAAATTCCAGCAAGAAATTAAATGTAGTGATTAAAATAGTTAAGATATATAATTTATATGACTGAAAAGATGTTACTTTACTTCCTTTATTCTTTCAGAATAGCACAAGAAGATAACTCTTTCCAGTAACTATTTGTCTAGAAGCGGACCTAGGAAAATATGAAGATTTAATGAGATCATGGTATTGTGTACCACCAGAAGCAGCTGTGTAAAAAAGAAAACACTGGTGAAGTTGGAAGAGGAAAACAAAGATATAAAAAAGGTTGGCAGACTAGCTAGTCTTGACATTAAAGACTAGGAATAAAAATTAGTATGTCTACTGGTGGAGGCTTAAAGCATAATTAAGGCTACTGGAGATCAGTGGAGAAATAACTCCAGAAAGAACGAAGAGATGGAGCCAAAGCAAAAACAATACCCAGCTGTGGCTGTGACTGGTGACAGAAGCAAGATTGGATGCTGTAAAGAGCAATATTGCATAGGAACCTGGAATGTCAGGTCCATGAATCAAGGCAAATTCGAAGTGGTCAAACAAGAGATGGCAAGGGTGAACGTCAACATTCTAGGAATCAGTGAACTAAAATTGACTGGAATGGGTGAATTTAACTCAGATGACCATTATATCTACTACTGTGGGCAGGAATCCCTCAGAAGACATGGAGTAGCCATCATGGGCAACAAAAGAGTCTGAAATGCAGTACTTGGATGCAACCCCAAAAACGACAGAATGATCTCTGTTGGTCTCCAAGGCAAACCATTCAATATCACAGTTATCCAAGTCTATGCCCCAACCAGTAACGCTGAAAAAGCTGAAGTTGAATGGTTCTATGGAGACCTACAAGACCTTTTAGAACTAACAACCAAAATAGATGTCCTTATCATTATAGGGGACTGGAATGCTGAAGTAGGAAGTGGAGAAACACCTGGAGTAACAGGCANGTGGAAAATTCTTAGATATGGAAAACCAGGCAATCTAAACTACCTCCTCAGAAACACGTATGCAGGTTAGGAAGCAACAGTTAGAATCAAACATGTAACCATGGACTGGTTCAAAGTTTGGAAAGGAGTATAACAAGGCTATTTATTGTCATCCTGTTTATTTAAATTGCATGCAGAGTGCGGTGTGTGTTGTGCTTAGTTACTCAGTTGTGTCCAACTCTTTGCAACCCCATGGACTGTAGTCCACCAGGCTCTTCTGTCCATGGGTATTGTCCAGGCAAGAAAACTGGACTGGGTCACAATGCCCCTCCAGGATATCTTCCCAACCCAGAGATTGAACCCAGGTTTCCCTCATTAAAGGCAGATTCTTCACCATCTGAACAACCAGGGAAGCCCAAGAATACTTGACTGGGTAGACTATCCCTTCTCCAAAGGAATTTCCCAACCCAGGAATCAAACCAGGGTATCCTGCATTGCAGGCAGATTCTTTACCAGCTAAGCTATGCAGTAAGCCCTACATGCAGAGTACATCATGCAAAACGTTGGGCTGGATGAAGCTCAAGCTGGAATCAAGATGGCTGGGAGGAACATCAATAACCTCAGATATGCAGATGACACCACCCAAATGACAGGAAGCATAGAGGAATTAAAGAGCCTCTTTATGAGGGTGAAAGAAGAGAGTGAAAAAGCTTGCTTAAAACCCAACATTTAAAAGTCTAAGATAATGGCATATGTTCCTAACATTTCATGGCAAATAGATGCAGAAAAACAAAAACAGTGACAGACTTTATTTTCTTGGGCTCCAAAATAACTGCGAGAGTGACTGTAGCCGTGAAATTGAAAGACTCTTACTCCTTGGAAGAAAAGCTATGACAAACCTAGACAGCATATTAAAAAGCAGAGACATTACTTTGACAATGAAGTTCTGTCTCGTCAAGTTATGGTTTTTCCAGTAGTCACATATAGATGTGAGAGTTGGACCATAAAGACGGCTAAGCACTCAAGAATTGCTTTTGAAATGTGGTGCTAGAAAAGACTCGTGAGAGTTCCTTGGAGAGGAGATCNATGAAGTTCTGTCTCGTCAAGTTATGGTTTTTCCAGTAGTCACATATAGATGTGAGAGTTGGACCATAAAGACGGCTAAGCACTCAAGAATTGCTTTTGAAATGTGGTGCTAGAAAAGACTCGTGAGAGTTCCTTGGAGAGGAGATCAAACCAGTCAGTCTTAAAGTAAATCAACCCTGAATATTCATTGGAAGGACTGATACTGAAGCTCCAATACTTGACCACCTGATGGGAAGAGCTGACTCATTGAAAACATCTTTAATGCTGGGAAATATTGAGGGTGGAAGGAGAAAAGGGCAACAGCGAATGAGATGGTTAGATGGCATCATCGACTCAGTGGGTGTGAGTTTCAGCAAATTATGGAAGATAATTAAGGACTTGGAAGCCTGGAGTGCGGTAGTCCATGGGATCACAAACAATCAGAAACAACTGAATGACAGAACAACAAGGAGTTTTATGATGTCATGTGTTATGGTGAAGTCCTTAAGTCATTTTGGGTTTACTTTTGTGCATGATATGAATGTGTGTTCTAACGTGATTGATTTACCTGCAGAAGTCCAACTTCCCAAAACCACTTACTAAAGAGACTGTTTCTCAATTTACATTATTGCCTCCTAATTAATCATAAGTGTGCAGATTTCTTTCTGGGTTCTCTATTCTGTTCCATTGATCTGTGAGTCTGTTTTTGTGCCAGTACTGCACTGATTTGATAACTGTAGCTTTTGATTACTGTGTCTGAAATCTGGGAAAGTTATGCCTTCTGACTTGTTCTTTTTTCTCAGGATTGCCTTGGCAATTCTGGGTCTTTTTGGTTTCACAGAATTTTAAGATTACTTNCCAATATTATAGAACTTAGCCAACTAGGCAAGAAAAACTGCTATTTTTTCACATTTGATTTGATTGCCTACAAAGAACACATGAAAGAGTCAAGAGGCTACCCAGTAAATAAAGATGACCATGCCCGCCGGCACCCCCGCCTGAAAATCCTGTTTCTTTTGATCATCCCACTGTGTACAGGGAAGGATCAGGTAGGCATTAAGTACATTCGGGAAATCAACAACTATATGTTTCTCTTTTCAAAGAGCTTTTTAAAATTTGCTATGGTGTTTATAACAAAAAAGAAAATTGAAAAAAAAAGTGGTGTAGCAGAAGCCTTTTGCTGCTCATCATTAATCAAGGAAATAAAAATTAAAATCAAAATGAAAAATTTTCTGCCTACAAAACTGGCAAAAAAACAATTAAGAAGCCTGACAATGTCAAGTATTGGTGAAGACATACACAGACCCATGCATCATTATAGACTGAATGCCAGAAGTGTAATTAGTGCAACATTGTGGCATTTTATTGTAACTTGAAGATATGCGTGCCTTATGATTCAGCAATTCAATCTTTAGGTATAGCACTTGAATGTGTCCCTAGAAGACATATTCCAGATATCTTATAATTGTACAGTTAACAAGTGAAAACAACCCTAATGCCCAATGTATCACAAAAATGGATAAACCTTTAACATTTAACAGTGAAAATAATTACAGGTATATGCACCAACTTAGATGAACCTCAAGAATACCATCTTGGGAAAAAAATCAAGTTGAAGAAGAATACACAATTATTCCACTTCTAAACAGGCATGAAAAACTAAACAATATGCTCCTTAGGAATATAAATACTTATGGTAAAATACAAAGGCAAGGTAGTGACGAACACACAAATGAGCCAGGATACTTTGATGGTAAAAGGAAGAAGATGGAGATTAGGGAAGGGCACTCAGGGGACTTTATGTTTGGTAAGGACTTTTTTTTTTTAAAACTAGATGCAGACACTGGGTTGTTTACATCATAAAATACTTTTTATCTATTCAATATTTAATAAAATAGTATTCTTTAAAAAACATTACTTAGATAATTTAAAAGAAGAAAGAAGATAAACCAGAAGATCACATCTTAGGTTGTTGCAGAAGGCAGTAACAGTGAAAATTGTGGTTAAGACCAACACCATCTTGACTATAAGTACCTAAGCTGGAGCACTGAGGAAAACAAAGATGTATTTACATACTTCTAGAAATACACAACAAAAGATGAGTAAGAAAAAATGGTGTGTGAAAACTGGAGGCAGACAATAAGAGCAGATGAGGTCATCTAAGGAACTGGTATGGAATATGGAACATTTTAACTCTTAAGTGTCTTCTCTTCCCAAATGCTGTTTTAAATTACTGAAGGAAAAGATGAACCACATCTATCTGGTTCTACCAACGTCTTACCCTTAAGCCACATCATGATGAATGTATTAAGTCAAAGAATTAGAATTACTTGTACTGTCATCACATTTATAAGTAAAACCTAATTTGGTATACGTTTGCTTTTTGTTACAGCTACAGAAATATTTTATAAATACATCCAGAACAATCTAAAAATCTTAATAGTTTAACATTATTTAAAATATACTGTATAGTAATTTTTTAATTTTCTAAAATCTTACATTGTATAGTACCCTAACAGCCTCTGAAAACACAGAATCCATCAATTTGGCACCAAGTGAAAGAAGAAACAACTGAGCAGGTCCTCATTTCAAGTCTTTTACTAAAACTTACCTCTTCCACTTGCCCATCTTCAGCTCCATCTTTCTCTTTGTCTTCCTCCTCCTCATCATCATAGTCTTCTTCTTCATCTTCGTCTTCTTCAGATGACGTATCCCCAGTTCCATCAACTTGCAACACCAGCGGGGCCTGCTGCTGAGCAGGCTGGGCCTGCGGCTGCTGCTGGCCAGTGGCGGTTATCTGCGCTTGTGCTGGTGTAGGTGCTGCCACTGTGGTAGGAATAACTTGAGTCTTATTTCCTGTAAATAAGATTTGCTGGGGCTGGATGATGACACCTGTTTGTGGTGAAATCCCGCCAGGAAGAGGGGCCAAGACCTAAGACAAAAGAAAAACTACACATTAGGAACTAGTTTGAGGATCAAATTGCTCAGATTCATCATCTGATACACAGAAACAGGCCCTAATGGGAAAGAATCACCCTCAGATGGCCGTATCTCACATAAAGGGAAAAACTACCAAAGCACAAGAGGAATGTTTACTGAGTATACGGATCCACTAAATTTTCATTTTACCATTCAAATTTCTAAAGAAAAACAGATTTTTTACAATTACAATTGCTACATTTATTAAGTACTTGCTATTCCAGGCCAAGAGTTATATGTTATTAATTTGCTTGAGGTATGGAGATTTAATAACTTGCAAAGCTCACAATCAAGTAACTAGGAGACAAAACATGAACCTAGGCTGTCTGGTTCTGCTCTTAGTACGATGCTACACTTTCACTCTATGAAGAACACTGATCTGGAAACAAGCCTTGGGTTCCAGTTCTAAGATCACAGATAAAGATGTAGCAGAGGCAAGTCATTTAACCTCGCTTCATTGTTTTAAGGTCAATGGTTCTCAACCTGGCTACAAATAATAAAAACCTGTAACTTAAAGATATTGATACCTAAGTCTCTACTTCTAATATTCTGATTTAACTGATATGAGATGTTATATTTTATTTAAAGCTTCCCAGATAATTCTAATCATATAACCAAAGTTGCAAACCACCAGGTCAGATGACTTCTAAAGTTCCTTCCAGATTCTGCATTCTAGGGTTCTGAAGTAAATTGCAGCTCAAAAAGAACATATTAATAAACATTAATTATATCTGTTATATGGACATATTTATAAATATAGTTAGTAAAAAGCAGAGCATACCCAGTTATAAATTAAAAGTATTAAATGGCAACTCCTTGTCTTTAGGTTCAAGGAAAGCAAAAATAACAAGATAGTATTTCTCTTCAGAAGTTTACAGATTAATAGTGCTATAGACAAAGCAGTAACAACTCAAAAAAGACAGAAGGTGTAAGAAACATAGAGCATATGAGAGGACAGGAAAGAGTACTAAACTCAGCTATGGGGACAAGACCTGGTCAAGGAAGTTTCTCTAGTAGGTAATACTAGAGTTTCTAGTATTTGTGTTTTGGGAGATTAGCCAGGCTTTCTCTGTTTGCCAGGGGGAGAGTGGGGAGAACTGCTAGAAGGAAGGCCAAAGGTGGCATCTAAACAGATTAGCATCAAGAGAAACCCAGAAGAACCAGCAGAGCAAAACTGGGAAAGCTGTGAACAGGTTGGATTAATGCAACTCCTCTGACCTAACCTCCCTCATCATACTATCATACAAACATCACGTGTTTTTGTCTCTGCCTCTTTTTCACAGTACACAGGATCCTCAAGAAAATAATTGCTTCTCTTTCATCTCTGTCCTCACACAAGTGTTTAACACTTGGCGCACAAGCAGATGCGCGTATTTGTCAACGTTGATATAAGTAACAGCTGAAACAGGTAACAACTGGAAGCATGGCAAAAAATAAACATGAAAAGATGAAAAAAAAAAAAATCAAGATCACAAGAAAAGAGCTTACAACTCATACTGAGAAATTTACACATTTTCCAATAAGCAAAAAAGATTTAAAGATTTTTAGAACAATGACTATAAACAGAGTGGCAGTCAACTTAAGAGGGCATAAGACTGGAGGCAGGGAAATCAAGAGGATAACACAGTATTTTAAGTGAGAAATTATGAAAACATGAACTAAGAAAATGAAAAGGGAGTATGGGAAAACAAAACTAGCTTCAAATATATTAAAGGATTGAAAACATGTTTAAACTGAAGTCTGAAAAAAAGAACTATTAAGAATTGGTAGAACTTCATGGTATCTTAGATATTAGAGGTAAGCAAAACGAAGGAGTCCATGTACCCCTTTCCAGGTAATACAAAAGCGCCATGAAATAGATGAGTTCCTGCTTTGTTCACTCCTAAGCTCCTAAGTCTTTAGTCTCTTGCAAAGACCCTGATACGTAGCCACCCAATAAATGTGTGTTGAATGAATCCTGACTAGCTTTGGAGGCTGGATGGAGAGTGGTGCCACATATAAAAAGGAAGGTGGGGTGGGGGGAGAGGAGAAGGCATTAGTAGCGATAACAATTTAGTCAAACATAATGAATCTAAGTTAAGCTGTGAGGTGTACAGGAGAAATTCAGAATGACAGGTTGTGTTGTATTGGAGAAGACTCTAAGAATATATATAGATACAGCTGTGGAAAAAGGAATGGGAAGCACCCAGAAGACAAAAGAACCCCATGGTGGTCAGAACTTTAAAGACTTGTACCTGCTGTATAACAGGAGCTTGTACTCCACCAGGCTGCATTTGTGGTATAACCTGTTGCTGCAGAACCACTGACTGCTGAGGCTGAAAGATATACTGGGCACCATTGGCTGCTCTGACCACTTGCAGAAGCTGGCCTAAAGCAAAAAGTATGCATTCCAAGTTACCACTTCAGCAGTGACCACCTCAAAATAAAACAAATTTATAGTGAATGACAGCCCATGGTGAATGTCAGAAATTACTGAATAAGAAATTTAACAATATTATTAAGGGCTGTCATCTATACACAGTAAACTATAATCCTCACCTCCTCTGACTTCCAGATATGCTGAAATACATTGTTTAAAATACTTTATTTTTCTGATAATGCTGTTTTCCAACGAAGTTTTAACAACAGTTTATGAATTGATTAAAAGCATAAATTATCTTTGCTGAAAAGTCATGAAAGAACAAGTAAGACCAAACATTTCAGGGGCTGTTCACTTTTAAAGCTTGAAAGAAACAAGAGTATAATAAAGCATTAATATCTTGAACCAAAGCATTCTATTAACTTAGTTTCAACATGAAAAAGAGTTTGCTGAACCAATTATCAATGCCATTTAACACTGTATGATTGGTTTATGCAAAATCCCTCTAAAATATTGTTTTACATAATTCACAATCTTGAATTAAGTAGCAAGCAATTATATTTCATTAAAATATGCAGCAAGATAAGCTCCTAAGTTTGTTCTTCAAAAATTAAGAAATTAACAAAATAACAAGAAATTGCATAATTAAGATTACAAAGAAAATACTTAAAATTCAGGTAAATAAATTCTTCAAACATTATTATCAGAAGTAAATTTTGCCAGCCTATAGAGAGATACTATCAGAATGCAATAAATTTTGCTGTTTTATAGTAAGGTACTATAGGATTTAGTTTAATGCCACAAATTAGTTCAAACAAATTAAGCTTAATTTGGCAGGTTTTAAATTAAAGTAAAACTTTAATTATTTTGCAGGTTAAATGCATTTAGAAAAACAACCAAGTGAAATAAGCATTCTAGACAATCATTCTTTATTCACGAAACAGGATTTCATTCATGGATCAAAAGTTCAAGTGCAATTTTCATCTTCTTTACTGCATCCTCAGCAGTGACTATGGTTTAATAAGCTATAGTCCTCAAATCATCTTATTTTAACAACGTAAGCCAAATGGTAAAAGAAGTATTACAATTTTCTGTCTTTCAAGGAAGACAAAACTAAGGCTAGATGGTACCATAATGAATAACAGTTCAGTTATTTCTATTTACCTGAATTTGTTAATATCTGTTGAACAGGAGTCACACCAGCAGGGAGTGCCAAGGTTGCAGCTGTAGCAGCAGCACTCTGAAAAGAAAACAATCAAACTATGTATGTGCATAACAGCACCTCAGTTTACCTCTGGCATATATTAATCATATTTAAAGTTTCATTTAGAATATATTAAAATGAAAAGTTCTGGCAGTAAGACTACCTCCCAATTAATAAAATGGTATAATAAAGACCAAAGAGCCTAAATATCTTACCTAATTATTTCAAGCAATTATGCAGACTAATATAATTAGGAGATTCTCTGCTCCTAGAGAATGTACACTAAGCAACTCTAACTCACACTAACAATGCTGTACAATAAATAAAATATCCATTCCATTATTTTCTTCTTATTCTATTTCCTTACCCCCAAATTCCTTATTGTCAATTAATGTACTAGCGGCATAAGTATATCTTCATTTCAGAAATCCTAATATTCTTAATTTATACCATAATTAACAAATCTCTAAAGAAAATCTTTTATCAGAAGATTGCAATTCTTAGCTGGCATCACTAGCAGGCAGGCTCTTTATCACTAGTGAAACCTGGGAAGCCCAATTCCATGTATCTCACTATACTGCAACTATAAAACTACAAAGCAGTTGTTTTCCCTCCTCTTCTCCTTCAACCTTTTTTGGGGCTTCTGGTGGCTTAGTGGTAAAGAATACACCTGCAATGCATGAGCCACAGGAGACAGGGGTTCGATCCCTGAGTTGGGAAGATCCCCTGGTGGCAGGCGTGGAAATCCATCCCAGTATTCTTGCCTGGAGAATCCCATGGATAAAGGAGCCTGGTGGGCTACACACAGTCCATGAGGTCACAAAGAGCTGGACATGAACAAAGCGACTTAGCATGAAGCACACTTCAACCTTCTTTAAGGTACCAAGCTCACATATACAATCTAACAAATACATTTTTATAAACACTTTTATGTGAGTACTTAGCACCCTCCACTCCCTCCAGGGGCCAGTGCATGGACAACACAGGTTAGGGAATCAAAGGAGAATTCCTTTAGAATTTTCACAGCCCACCAATCTGCCTGCATTGCAGGAGACTAGGGTTCGGGAAGATCCCCTGGGGAAGGGACTCACCACCCACTCCAGTACTCTTGCCTGGAGAATCCCATGGACAGAGAAGCCTGGTGGGCTACAGTCCATGGGGTTGCAAAGAGTCAGACAGGACTGAGTGACTAACACACTTATTTGAACACACTTCAAGAAATAAACATTAACTGCTTTGGAGATGCTAATCTTCGAGAAGCCAACAAATCTTGGAAAATTATACTGAAGTAGGTTAATGATGTAACTATCGAGTTAGGCTCTAGAAACAGCCTTCCAAGAAAACATACTTGTTGCCATTTGACAGTCCTAAGTAATCTTTATATCTCAAGCCCGAAATTCCCATTATATCCTCCAAATTCAGCTACAGCTTGCCAGGTTCTCTTTATAAAATGCAGCTTCTGCATTTCATTTTATTAAATAAATGAAAGATTTAAATAAATCTTGTCTATATAAGCAAATGAAAAGTAATCTAAATTTAAGGAATATACAAAAAACCACGCAGTATTGAGAAATATTATTTAGGAATGTTAAATGCCTATAATTCACAATTCAACATTAATAGATCTCACTCTATTAGCAAACTGACCTACCATTTTCCTTACAGCATACATGACACAATAACCACCTGCATACTTCTGCACATTCAAGTTGCTATAAATATCTGTTGTGATGTATCATACACATGAGCTTCTCAGGTGGCACAGTGCTAAAGTATCTACCTGCCAGTGCAGGAGACACAAGAGATGCAGGTTCAGTTTCTGGGTTGAGAAGATTCCCAGGAGTAGGAAATGGCAACCCACTCCAGTATTTTTACGCCTAGAGAATTCATTCCATGGACAGACGAGCCTGGTAGGCTATAGCCCATGTGGTCACAAATAGTCAGACATGACTGAGCAACTGAGTATACACACATACATCATACACAAACCATCTTTTTAATGTCTGCTAAAAGTTTGTTCCTGTATCTTGTGAAAAGGCCCGAACATGAATAATATATTTAAGCAATAATTTATAAAGAGAACGTGCAAAACTAGTTTGATATAAGGTCCTGTTTCGTAAGTTCCCTGAAATAGCCTTCTACCAAATACATTATCAGTATTTCATATCTCATGAAATTACATAACTCTTCAATATGTTCATTTCCAATGCACAAAGAGCTATTAGATTTTTTTTTAAATCAAACTTTTTAATGTATATCTCTGAATCAGGAATAGTAACGTAAACATTAAAAATCCAAAAAAGACTTTTATTTCTAAGAGCCTATACTGATTACATTTTAGAACATGAGAAACACATGGAACAAACACTAATTGAAAACAAGTAGAATGCTGAAATATATATAAACGCTAACACATTTTATTGATTGAAGTCTGACCTATGATCTGTTTAAATACATATGCTCTTCAGAATCAAGGAGACGCAACTAATCATAGATGGGCCATTAATTTTGCCAGTCCTTTTAAAGACAATTTTAATTCAAAATTCTTTCCCACAACACTAAAAATTCTTCATAATTAGATGGGCCTACTACAAGTGATTCTGCCAAACTTTGTTTTATAGTTATATAAGTTATTCCCTAGGAAACAGCCTCAATAGTACCAACTATAATATGGATCCTACAGTAAAACTTTTCTGTTTAGAACTTCTTTTTTACATTTTATCTTTGGCTGCACTGGCTCGTCACTGCTGCATGCAGGCTTTCTCTGGTTGTTGAGTGGGGGCTATTCCTTGGCTCTTCGATGCTGCACGCAGGCTTTCTCTGGTTGTTGAGTGGGGGCTATTCCCTCGTTGCAGTGTGCAGGCTTCTCGCTGCAGTGGCTTCTCCCGCTGCAGAGCACAGGCTCCAGGGTGTGTGGGCTGCAGCAGTTGTGCCTCACGGGCTCTAGAGCACAAGGCTAACTGCCCCGCAGCACGTGGAAATCCTGGACCAGGGATCAAACCTGTGTGCCCTACAATGGCAGGCAAATTCTCAACCACTGGACCACCAGGAAAACCTGAGGTTTATTTTTAAGGGTAGAGATTAAAAACAAATTTTGGTGCCCGAAACTTGAAATTTTTTAAAAAATAACAAAACTATGTGTTAGAATCAACAGCAGTGAACTTTTGTGATTTTTACCCAAAATAACTGACTCTGGCAACCTGAACTAGAAGTACAAATAGAGAGTCTCAATTTTTTGTGAATTAAAAATTCCAATTTCTATCATACAGAAGTGGAAAATTTTGTAAAGTTATACATGTGTTAAGGCTGATATATATCAACAGATAGAAGTTATCTGTTGCCGGGAGCCAGCACGGGAGATCCCACTCATGACAAGGTCATGCAGAGAGACCTGACGGGCAAGGCGAGTCAGGTCTCAAAGGGTCCTCTGCCTGAGCATCTACCCTGAAACCAAAATGTGTTTATTTACTGTCTGCTATACTATACTCTTCTGACATTACAGGGGGCTATCCCGGACCCACTTTTCTCCCGAAGAAGTTAACTTAGAACTCCAATTGGTCTCATGCATATGAAGGAATGTTTCAGCTCAAATCCCTCTGATGGCTCTCTAACTTGCCGACAGAAACTTTTACAACTTGTGATTGTTTACAGCCCCCCAACCGCGAGAGGCATGAAGCTTAAAACATCTTAGAGATATAGAGCCTTTTCTAAAGAGCTAAAAATTATATTGGTGATGGGTTTCACTGTTGAGTCAATGACCGCTGCCAGGCCTCCATATTCTTTATCTTTTAGGCACCTGGAGGATATTAATCAATATAACTGGGATACAGAAAAAGGAATATAGTAGTTTTGATGTTAGCAACACTAGACTTTTGAGTCAGTGAACTTTCTCTTTGTTATAAATCACTGTACTCTTCTTTGTTATAAATCATTGTGTCCTTGCTATGTAAGAATGTAACCTTAATTCTTGCTTTCTGAGAGTGGCACCAGACTTTGGGAAGAACAACACTTTTAAAGGCAAATAAGTTTTCTGGTTGACAGACCCTTAGCAGAAAAGGGCCATAAAATGTTAATTGGCCTCCTGGCCAGATGATGATGTAAATCACCTAGACTTGTGTATACAGCTAGGTATGCAGAGAGAAAGCCTGGTCTCAATAAGAGTCAGGGCTGCTGAAGCTGCATAATTTTGTATTATCCATTGATCTCTACGTACAACCAAAAGCAAAGAAAGCTTTCCCAAACAATAAAGGAGGGGCCAGTCACTGCAAAGACTAGTTTCCCCCGTGTGGTCTTTTCTCCTTTTCTGGCTGAATTCCCATCTGGGGGGTGGAGGCTCGCCATGTCTACTTACTTGCCCTGGCTTCTAAGACCCATCCAAGGCGGGGCACCCTCCACTATTCAAGCAGGAGCTGGTGGCCTACGTAGATGGTGCAAACCTCTTGTCTCAAGGTTTTATTAGCTTTCTGCGTAAACCAAGTTATTCAGCCTCTTTTCTCCACCAATTTTCCTACTATACTATTCTTCCTATACTAATCTCTCTTTATATTTCTAATTAAACAGTCCTTTCCCAGACGCTGACTTCATCCCTGCTTCGAATTCCCTGGACCCACCGGGGCTGAACCCTGGCAATCTGTCTGGTATGTAAGCATTGCTTCCTGTATGTCTTTTAAAACACAAATGATCAAGGTTCACTGCTTATCATTCACAAAATCATAGAAACTGATTTTTTAAAATTCCTTCCACATTAAAAAAAAACAAAAAAACTTGGATCAAAAAAGAAAATCTCATAGATAGCACTAAACTAAGAGCTGTTATTTAAAATAACGATTCTTACCTAATAAAAAGATTTGGTTGAATTTAAGAATGGAGTGCCAGAGCTGAGATACCACTAACAGTCTGTGTATTTTAAACAAAAGAAAAGCCATCTATAAGAAAATGCTGGAACAACTATGGTAATTCAAGTTTAATGTTTCTTTCAGTTTTATAGTTATACTGTATTATATCCGATGGGATACACTTTATGTGCTGAGTGAAATGTGAAAATTTGAGGACTTAAGAAGTTCAGTGGCTATCCCTTAGAAATATCAAGTCTACATATAATAAACTCAATTGGTTAAAATGCATTTTAAAACAGCAATTTATATACTGTAATAAAACTTACTAGGCGATGCTATAGTTAAATCGGAGGAGAATTTGTAAATGTCTGATCTTAAAGATACTTGGTATCTTTATTCAACCAGTTTATTTTCATTTAAAAAAATTTATAATTCTTAGCATTCCTAACCTCTTTCAGTTAATAGATCTTCTGAAACATAACTATACTTGGCATAATGTTTGGTAGGTCCCCTAAACCTATTTTCAAAAAATAGCTCACACAAAGCATCATCCTTTTGGTATTTTCAACAAAAAATTATGTAATTTTATGAACCCTAATTGTCTTAAGTATCAAGCTAAACTTTAGATTTGCTGTTAAATCTAATACTTAGGAAACCAAGCAAAACAGGTATTTTGCTCAACTCTTGAATAAAACTTCAAGACGTTAATACACAGCATACTCAAGCATAATCACAACCTGGACTAGAATACAGCCAAGCAAAGAACTGTGTTCTGAGTCTTACCATGTTTGATGCATTCATATGTTGTATCAGCTTAGAATCAGGAACAATAACTTGTGGTGCTGCAGCTATAAAAAACATAAGCACACATAAAGATAATGGACGATGAGGCTATTTCCTAATAAGGCTATACCATACTGAATTTTTTTTTTTTATGCTGCCAAACATTTGCTATCCCAGAATGTTATAAACTTCTATGGTAAATAACAGCCGTGATATACCCTCCTTCTGCTGTAAACCACAATTTAAAAGATTTGAGTTAACAAATACCTAAGAATACATGGGACCTTGGAAACACAGAGCAATGAGATACCTAACACCTAAACATAAAATTGTTTTTAAAAATGCACAGAAATGTATGTTTATTTTTGGCTCTGCTGGGTCTTCATTGCTATATGGACTTTTCTCCAGTTGTGGTGAGCAGAGGGTGCTCTCTAGCTGCATGCAGGCTCTCATTGTGGTGACTTTTCCTGTTGGGGAGCATGGGCTCTAGGGGGTGCAGGCCTAAGTAGCTGCAGCTCCCAGGCTCTAGAGCAGAGGCTCAACAGTCATGTCGCACAGGCTTCAGTGCTCTGCCACATGTGGTGGATCTTCCTGGATCAGGGATTGAATCCGTGGCTCCTGCACTGGCAGGCGGATTCTTTACCACTAAGCCACCAAGAAAGCCCTCTGTACATTCTTAAATTGGAAAATTTAATACTGTCTTGCCAACCCAGCATTAACCATATTATTAATATATTACTGCTGAATGTGTTATTAACTCAGAGTGAACTCAAAAAGTTATAATTTTGCTTTTAAAAATCTTTTTCTCCCAATCTGACAGTTTCCAGAATCTTATTTTCTTCAGCTTAAAAAAAAACACAACCCATAAATAATGGCAATAACACTTATGCTGACATAAAAGGAACTAGGTGTTTGATTCCGCAAATTTCAGAGAATAAATAGATAATTCCATTATCCTAATGTTCTCTGAGTGAAGAAAATCAAATTTTAATTTATGATGACCTAAAATCCTAGTGCCAGACCTGAAGGCAATAGGAGGAACAGTCATCAAAAAAAATTAAAAGGACAAAGGTACTTAGTATAAGGTACAGAATAAGATCAAATATTGTCTTATTTGATACAAACAGTAAAATAAACATTTCTAATATGCATCAATATCAATTTTCAGTCTCATAACTCTCAGGTGAGGCAAGTGAGTAAACCAGTTACCTTACAATGAAGCTTTCATCTTACCTTCATTCTCCTCTCTGATTTACATGACTGAATGCTCAGTAAGTTTTACAAGTGAACTGTTTTGTCATGACAGAAAATACTCCATGTAGAGGATTAAAGNCAAGTGAGTAAAACAGTCACCTTACAATGAAGCTTTCATCTTACCTTCATTCTCCTCTCTGATTTACATGACTGAATGCTCAGTAAGTTTTACAAGTGAACTGTTTTGTCATGACAGAAAATACTCCATGTAGAGGATTAAAGCTTCCAAGACTTTTCAGGGCCCAGGTTTTCCTCACTTGTGATTTTTAAGAGCTATTTCACAAAGCCTTTAAGAGGCTTCAATGAAACAAAATCTTTAAAATGACTTGCACAGTACAAAAACACTATGGACACAGTTTATATAAGTACTTGTTTTTTTCTTACCTGTAAACCATGTAAAATCATATAAGATGTCATATATCCACTCTTTACTTAAAGGAAATCTAATCTAGTAAATTCTCATAAATGGGAATTTGAATTTCAGACTGCCAAAGTATAGTAATAAAAATCCTCCAGTGTTTATTAATAAAAACTAAAGTGAAATATCTTTGAAGGAACAAATTAGTTTCATAATGATTCTACTATAATAATGAAACTCTTAATAAACAAACTTGTAGATTTGACTTATTTTAGGAAATTCACCATTGCGTAGCCTTCTCAAAGTATTAATTTACTTACCTAAATATCGTGGGAAAGACTAGAGATCTCTTCAAGAAAATTAGAGATACCAAGGGAACGTTTAATGCAAAGATGAGCTTGATAAAGGACAGAAATGGTATGGACCTAACAGAAGCAGAAGATATTAGGAGGTGGCAAGAATACACAGAAGAACTGTACAAAAAAGATCTTCATAATCCACATAACCACGATGGTATGATCACTCACCTAGAGCTGGACATCCTAGAATGCAAATCAAGTGGGCCTTAGGAACCATCGCTATGAACAAAACTAGTGAAGATGATGGAATTCCAGTTGAGCTCTTTCAAATCCTGGAAGATGATGCTGTCAAAGTGCTGTACTCAATATGCCAGCAAATTTGGAAAACTCAACAGTGGCCACAGGACTGGAAAAGGTCAGTTTTCATTCCAATCCCAAAGAAAGGCAATGCCAAAGAGTGCTCAAACTACCGCACAATTGCACTCATCTCACACGCTAGTAAAGTGATGCTCAAAATTCTCCAAGCCAGGCTTCAGCAATAAGTGAACCATGAACTCCCTGATGTTCAAGGAAAAGGCAGAGGAACCAGATTGCCAACATCTGCTGGATCATGTAAAAAGCAAGAGAGTTCCAGAAAAACATCTATTTCTGCTTTACTGACTATGCCAAAGCCTTTGACTGTGTGGATCACAATAANCCTGCAATATCAACTACAGTAAAACTGAGAAGGAAGGAGATACAAACTTTCAGGGGTGGAGGGCGGGGTGGATTGGGATGGGCGGCAGGCTTCCTCTAGTTCATGCTACTCTCATTTACAAGTGGAAATTCACATACCTCTGAAGATGCAGTTACCATAGTAACAAGAGGGGAACGAGAAGAAATGCTGCCACCTTGTGGCCGCTTTCTGGAGCAGCAACATTAAATTGTGACCTGATGGACACTGGATATTCACAAAGCAGCAGGACTCTAAATGACACCTCAGTTGCGTTCAGTTCAGTCGCTCAGTCGTGTACAACTCTTTGAGACCCCATGAATTGCAGCACACCAGGCCTCCCTGTTCATCACCATCTCTCAGAGTTCAGTCAGACTCGCATCCATCAAGTCTGTGATGCCATCCAGCCATCTCATCCTCGGCCGTCCCCTTCTACTCCTGCCCCCAATCCCTCCCAGCATCAGAGTCTTTTCCAGTGAGTCAACACTTCGCATGAGGTGGCCAAAGTACTGGAGTTTCAGCTTCAGCATCATTCCTTCCAAAGAAATTCCAGGGTTGATCTTCAGAATGGACTGGTTGGATCTCCTTGAAGTCCAAGGGACTCTCAAGAGTCTTCTCCAACACCACAGTTCAAAAGCACCAGTTCTTCGGCGCTCAGCCTTCTTCACAGTCCAACTTTCACATCCATACATGACCACAGAAAAAACCATAGCCTTGACTAGACGGACCTTAGTCGGTAAAGTAATGTCTCTGCTTTTGAACATACTATCTCCGTTGGTCATAATTTTTCTTCCAAGGACTAAGCGTCTTCTAATTTCATGGCTGCAGTCACCATCTGCAGTGATTTTGGAGCCCCAAAAATAAAGTCTGACACTGTTTCCACTGTTTCCCCATCTATTTCCCATGAAGTGATGGGACCGGATGCCATGATCTTTGTTTTCTGAATGTTGAGCTTTAAGCCAACTTTTTCACTCTCCTCTTTCACTTTCATCAAGAGGCTTTTTAGTTCCTCTTCACTTTCTGCCATAAGGGTGGTGTCATCTGCATATCTGAGGTTATTGATATTTCTCCCGACAATCTTGATTCCAGCTTGTGTTTCTTCTAATCCAGCATTTCTCATGATGTACTCTACCCAAATAGTCATAATGGAGCCAAGATAGACACCCTCTCATCTCCTTTGGATGACCGTCTCTGTATTTGAGATTTAATATCCAACTTTTTCTAGAAGTTTTCTACAATAAATTAATGTTTGCTTCTTATAAAGGAATATTTTTCTTTCTAAATCTCTTAAGTAAGAAAGAAAGAAAACAGTAAGAAAACCTGTTTGTGTGTAGAAAGATATCATCCTGAAAGAAAAACCAGCATCTAGTGCCAGGGACAGGAAGGAAGAGTGAAAAGTAACAAAAAAATCACAATTTTAGACCAATTAAAAATGGACTTGGGAATCTGGCACTTACTTGACTCTGCAATAGAATGGGTCTAAATAAAAAACCAACACTATTCAGACACAAGAGTAATAGGTTCTAGGCACTGTAAAAACCAATTTGGGGAAATCATATGCTATTGTAATATCAAAAAATTTGAGGACTATGAGGTAAATATTCCTGAAGTAATTAGACCTTGTGGGTAATTATATTTTAAAATATACAATTAGGATAATAAATGTATTGTTTCGCATCACTTATTGCCTGTGATAACATTTCAGTTAACTGCTGAGTCAATGATTCTAAATCCTCAGGCATATTACAAACAATTTTTTGCAAAAGTTAGACCCATCAATACTTTTACTAGATGTGAAGTAGATTGTCTCTATCACCACACCTTTGCCAGTCTTGAATTAAATTATTGTATTTTTAATTTGTCTTTATTTCATTAAATAATTATATTTTTAATTTGCAAATTACTATAAAGCTGAATAGGTCCTTGGACTCATTCATAGGTAGTTTTCATCTCAGGATCATCTGCCTATGCTGATATTTCAATGTTAATAATGTTTCTTAGTGATTTGAATCAACTCTTTCTATAATAATGATATGAGCTTTCCTGGTGGTTCAAATGGTAAAGAATCCACTGGNAGGCCTGGCATGCTGTGATTCATGGGGTCGCAAAGAGTCGGACACGACTGAGCGACTGAATTGAACTGAAATATCATTAGGCTTCTGTTAGTGAATTACTCATTATTACACACATAGGACCCAGATCGTATATATAGACACAGACAGATACAACCCCTCAGCCAACAGAAAGGAGTCACTTAGAGTATTTCTCTTCTTTGAAGTGACAGCTTTCACTTCCAACTGTAGTAGGATTATCCAGTCTCACCTTGCTGTGAAGCAGGAATAAGGACCTGCTGGGCCTGCGCTTGCTGAGGCACTGTCTGCTGAGGCTGAGCTTGCTGATGGTGATGATGGTGATGATGCTGCTGCTGCTGGGGTTGATGCTGCTGTTGAACTTGCAATAAAAGCTGCTGCTCTTCTGAATGAAATCCATCTACTGCCCTAGACTGCATTAGTTTATTCTCCCATAACTGAAGTAAAGAACATTAAAGATTTCTAAGTAAGAGTCAGGGAGGATCTCGACATGGGGATAAAACATACTTTATTAGTCTGTTTATAAAATTCTCGCATTTTCAAAACTGATAAAACCACAAAACCTGCAAATCTCTAATTCTGACCCAAGTGTATACAACTATGAAAACCAATTCCTAAAGCATCAAACCTCATTTTTGCTACTTTTTGTTACTGAAGAATTTTTTCTTTCTATATCTTCAACAAACTTTGTATAGTAATTCCTTATTTACCAGTTTCATATAGGCAATTTTTCAGCAATCAAAAATCATCCTTTTTAATATCAAATCATTATCTATTTTATGGAAATCTTTCTTTCCTTTTAAATAACATGTAAAACACAAATCCATCTTTACTTGAACTATGAGAAACAAGTTAGAAAAATCCACTTTTCTATCTGTCCAATCCTATATAACGGAAAAGAATCCTTAATGTACTTTCAAAGGTATTCTCAAACCTCCACACTTCTTGAAACTCCCTTCCCTCTTTTCATTATGACAAGAATTGACAATCCTTTTCTTCTTAACCACTTCTATTTTCTCATCTAACCCTAGGACAGTTTCTGTGATGAATAAAAATTTTTAAAAAGTGGGCAAAAAAGTAAGAAAATATTTACAACTATTTCATCCTTCTCCCAAATACTATTCCTCTCTACAAGGTTCAATGTTCAATCTATATAGCACTTATAAAAAATTGCCCAAGAAAGTTGCAAACCATTCCTTAAACATACACATCAAATTTAATCCCGTCATTTTGTACACAAGACTCTACGGATACTTTGTTTTCTCCCCTAGGATATTGTCTAACTAATGTGAGGCTTCAAAATACAAAATAGGCTTAGACATTGAATAAAATACACTATACAGTGTAAGATACACTCTAAATGTATTATGCAGTAAGGCTATATAGTAAGCCTCCCAAACAAGTCTATCACCCAAACTGTCAACACTTTGCTCTGCTCTAACACAAAACCTTGCTTCGTGTAGGCCAAAATCAAGGTTGGAAAAAAGTACTATCAATTAATGTTTTAAGATACAAGTCTTTACCATAATTTTCTAAATTTAAAGCTTCATCCTGTTAAAATAAATTAAAATTTTAAAATGCACCATACAGTTTAAACTACCTATGAATAAACTTAACTGAGGTGGCTAAAGACTAATACTTTGAAAACTAAAACATAAATGATGAAAGAAATTGAAAATGATACAAAGAAATTGAACAATATTCCATGATTTTGACTTAGAAGAAACAGTATTGTTAAAATGTGCATAATGCTCAAAGAAATCTACAGATTAAATACAATTCCCTATCAAAAAAAATAAATAAATTTAAAGCTTCAGTTTTAACACCTCCAGTTGGTCTCCCCACTGTAATCCTGACCCCTTACTTCAATGAAGTTTTCATGATAAAGGCAAATATTAATGAATACACATTATGTGCTAAGTGCTGTTTACCACTTCTCATCTCGCCTCTTGAGACAATGATCTGTGAGTCAAAATCTACCCCGACACCCTATTATCCCTGTTGATTTCCCTTCCAAAGCATTATTCCAATCTATCCCTACAATTATGGTCCCAGGTTCAAGTCCTTTCCTCCCATCAGTATTACTGCAAAGTGTTAATGATAAGCTAACTGAGCTCCCTGCTTCAAATCATACATTCTACACATAATTACTGGGTATCTCTCATATGCTACACTGTTAGTGGCATTGAGAACAGAGTGAACAAATATGACAAAAATCCTTGTCCTTTAGAGACTCAATATTTTAGTGCAAACTTGTCCTTCCAATTTATCCTCTATAAATCAGTGGTCCTAGACCAACAGCATCAATATCACCTGGGAAATTGTTAAGACATACCAATTCTAAGCGCCCCCTCCCGAACGCCCATCAAATCAGCAACTCTGAAGGTAGAGCCAGGAATCTGTTTAAACAACCTGTCCAGGTTATTATGTACACTAAATGAAGAGCTGCTGCTTTAAAGTATAAACCAATACTTTAAAAACCATTAATGCATTTTTTTTTTTTTTTTGTTTTTGTCCAGTGGATTAATGCATTTTTAATTGTTAATTTAGGGTGGGTTTTTTTGTGAATGCAAATTTTTCTTTTTAAATGTTAGACTGTACCACTATCAAATGAGATTCTCTGAGGCAGAAATCCAAAACTCTGCCTTTTAACTAGCTCCCCAGAGAAACCTTCTCATTCTAAAGATGCAGCTCCTTCAAGCAGTTATTATGTTAACTTCTCCAACTACTATAACTTGCACTCTTTTTTTCAAACTACCTGCAGTTTCCTGAATACAGCATACATATCTCATGTATAAACCTCTGTAAACTGCTTTATGACTGGCACACAATTCCCTGAAAAATGCAAAGGCAAAGTCATAGTTGGGGAAAAAAAAATCTCTACTTCTATACCTTAGAGATCTCTCTATTAATGCACTTTTTGCACTAAATCTTCCTTCTTGATTAAACTATGAACTCCCTCAGGGCAAAGACTATGTCTTATTCAGGACCTAACAAAATGATTAAAAACTTAACAGAAACTTAATATTAATTTCAAAGAAGATAATGGAAAATAAACTATTGTTTTTTATGGTAGTTTCTCGATAAAGATGTGACTGACATTTTAGGCAGAATAACTCTTTATTTATAGGATATTACCACAGGAAGTGTACAGGAAATAACAACATTCCTCTAGCTTCCTATATGCCAAAGATGCCCACTATTCATGACAACTGAGCACGGAAGGACGCGCTTCCAGCTGCTTTTGGGGAGAGCAAAGGAAGAGGATATTGGAGTAGCAGGTCACTGAGAATACATATTTACTAAGTATCAGATACTGTTCTAGGTACTGTGAAAAATAATACCATACAAATATTTAGCATTAAGCTTATAATATCACAAAAAGTTCAAATTATTTGAATGTTTTCTGTTTTTCTCCAATTTTATCTTTAAACAATTTTATTAAAATATTTTATAAATAATGTAATACTCTTGTGGCAACAATGATCATATTAATACTCCTGAAGACTACCAAGAATACTGAATTGTTTGCTATTTATTCAGCTAGCTTAGAAAATATAAAGAACTCTCTTCTCATTTTCATAGCACTTTTCCCCCCCAACAGCATAGTTATTATTTCTGGCAGTCCTTCTTCAGCAATCTTCACCAGGTCTCTGAAATTAGACATGGAGAAAATTCATTTTCTGTTCCCAAAATGATTTGGATATGCATTTGAGGATCATGTTTACTAGACTAATACGGAGCTTAATGTACACCTATTAAGTACTTTATGTGTACCAACTTACTTTTCACAAAAATTCTTTAAAATAGACATTATCATCATCTCCTTTTCATAGAAAAAGAACCTGAGGAACAAGAAGTTAGGTATCTTTTCCAAGATCACCAGCTAATAGCAAAACCACAGTACAATCCAGGCAATTTGATTCCAGTTTTCCCAGACATGGAGTCAGGAACACTGGAACCTAAGAATAAATGTCCTTTAAACATAAAGTTTAAGTTTTGGACTCTAGGACCTAGCTTGCTTCACCCAAGTCCAGCTCTCGGGTCCAAATTTCTAATCTTTAAACGGTGCTGCTGCTATTAGAGCAGGTCTAGTCACAACTTTGGTGCCTTCCTTATCTGGACACAAAAGGCTTACCTTCAAGTCTTTACCACTAGCTAAAGTAAACGATCAGGTATTTATTCCCTCTGAGTCTTATTTTTTGATCTATAAAATGTGATCAGAGCTACTGCTTCTTGGCAGAATGCTGGGCTAGAAATTCTGAGGGATTCTCCTACTCTCACAAAAACATCTAGCTTCTGGACAAAACATAAATGTATTTTAGGGCTCTGTAGAAATGACGTTGGGGAACAGAGCTTTCCCCAAGGCCAAAAGACGCAGAACAGTAGATCACTGTTCAACAAGTATTTATATAGAACTACAGAATATTTAGAGCAGGGGTTCTCAATCGGCGTGGTTTTGCCCCTTCTGCCTGGGGGACATCTGGCAATGTCTTTTTTGGTTTTTAGAACTAAGGGGTGCTACTGGCATCTAGTGGGCAGAGATCAGTTACACTGCTAAATTCCAACAATAGCCTTCTACAGCAAATAATTAACAGGTCCAAAATGTCAGCAGTCCCAAAGGATGAGAAAACAGATGTAGGGGAAGATTAACTACTTCAGATTTGTTTCCAACTGAGAAATTCTCACTTTGTTCTGCTAAGAAAAGGGTCCGTGTTTTCTCTCTCCCACAGTACTTGGACAGGGATGGGTCTGACAGTTTAGAAATCAGGATAATTTTTTCACTTTCTTTGAAGAAGATTTCTAGACTGTCATTCCCACCTGTAGTCATTCACCAACCTAAAACCCAATTTACATTCAAATATAGATTTAATGAAAATCAAGTGGTCATCATTTTGAAATGTATAGAAATCCTGAGTCACTATGTTGTAGACCTAGAACTAATAGTGTTGTAGGTCAACTACACTTCAACTAGAAAAAAAAGAAAGAAAATCAACACTACATTTCATGTGTCTTTTCTATCTCCTATAATTTATACACTAAAGGAGACCCATACTGTTAAGAACCTCAGGAATCAGATTGAATTTTTTAACGCAGGAGGTCCCTTCCTGTATTATCTAGCTAAACTTCAAAGGCACTCTCATTACTCATCTTAATTTACAATCTGATACACAACTGTATCCTTCACAGCCGCATGGAAGTTTTTGGTAAAAGTTTTTTTGATAAAAGTTGTCAAATACCATAAAAGGGTGAGAAAGAGGACAAAGCTAATGACAAAGTCCTTTACAAACCACAAAATATGAAACATTGTTAGTTTTCATTAGCAAGAATATTCAAACCTACGAGGTCCAATACAGTAGCTATATGTGATGGTTTAAAGTGAAATTAATCGTAATTAAATAAACTTCAGTTCTTCAGTTCCACTAACCATATTTCAAGTGCTTTAATAGCCACATGTGGCCCGTGATTACTATACTGGAGAGCAAAGATTATAGAATATTTGCATCATCACAGAAAGTTCTACTGGGTAAAGCTGGCTGTCAAAACTGTTAAAACTAGGGCACATTCTGTAAACTCTAATGAGATCTGGAAGAAATTTAGTGCAGAGAATTAAAATAATGCAAACTCATTTCAGCCTAACAGTTTTATATTTAAGTTCAGCTACAACCCAGAATAGAAGAGTATGTCCCATTTTAAAGGCAACAAAAACATTGTAATACTTTTTTCAGTTAGATTTTGGAGCAACATTTGTTATTAAGTTGCTTAATTAAATATTTACTGAATGCCAATCACACACACCAAGCACTGTGGTAGAGGCTTGGAATTCAATATAAGGCAATTTTTGTCATATTAAGCTAAGCATTAAACAAACAAAAAATCAGTGCAAAACCTATAGAGCATAGATATATAAATTACTTTTGTAATATACATACATATATATCTGCAAGTATGTGTGCATATATATGTAAAATCCTATGTACTAAAAATGTAGGTGGAACTATTTGGTCTCAAAGACAGTTCATTCTGTTTGAAGACAACACCTTGATTCTAACTGGGACCAGTAGCAAAATATCAATCCCAGAGTGTGAGAAGCTAGAGCAGATAACAACTTAGATTGACCACTAGTTTGACCAAGGGTAAATTAAAGCCTTTAGGACTAATTTTCTACACCTAAAAATGCTGTATCTTCTATATAAGGTCACAGAACTACAACAATCATCGTAAGGGTTATAAGATAATTTGTAAAATATTCATTCCAAAAATCACTAAGAAATAAAAATAAGTTTATACTCTCCTTATTCATATCCCTGAGATACTTTATGTGTTTGAGCAATTTCCATTGCTATTCTTCCAACTCATATCTCAGAGTTGGCATTCCTTCACTTATATTTTTAGATACCTACTCTTCACTTGCAGTAACCATCACATTTCTCCTAAGGTAAATAAATGTTTCCTCGTCTCATTCAAACCTGTGTTTTCCCTTCCTCACACGGGCAGACTTTTAATGAAAACCCTACAGAAGCTGCCTACAGATGCTGCAATATTCTAAGATATATTCTACGATATATTCATCACCACAATACAAGTGAGATTTATTTAAATTTATAAGTTGCTAAATTGCAGCCGCCACACCTCTACTGAATGGATAAATAAGACCACAACAAGTGCTACACAGCATTCACTAACTGTAATTTCTTATTTATACATAGCTCTAAAGGAGCTCAATTTCCAGTCTCTAAGCCAGCAGTTTTAAAACTCTTTGGTCTCAGGTTCCTTTATCATTTTCGCAAATTAATGAGGACCTCAATGAGCTTTAAAAATAAAAAATTATTTATTTACTCGGCTGCACTGGGTCTTAGTTGCTGCACACGAGATATTCCATCCTTGTTGTGGAATGTGCACTCTTCAATCGCTGCACGTGAACACTTAGCTGCCGCATGTGGGATCTAGTTCCCTGACCAGGGATCAAACCCCAGCCCCCTGCACTGAAAGCATGGAGTCTTAGCCACTGGACCACCAAGCAAGTCCCTCAATGAGCTTTTACAAAATTTTAAATAAGATTTTAAAAAAACTTTTACTTATTTAAAAGTAACATGTATCCATTATATGTTAACATAAATACTTTCAATGAAAATAACCATGTCTTCCAAATAAAATTTAGTGAGAAATGGCTTAAAGGAAAATAGTTGGATTCTCTCATCTGCTTCTGCATTCACTTTGTTTTCATTGACGTATATTAAGAAAATCTGTCTTCCCACAGCTAAGTAAGTAGCTGGGAAAGGAAGAAGTATTTTAAGTAATGGTTTTTTAAAGGTTAGCTGCAATGTACTATGTGAGACCACATACTAATTAACTTTTCATATTCTTAGATTAAAATCCATTCATCTTTAACTTTGAAGGGATTTTGCAATATCATGCATTGGTCATTTGGAAAATGCGAGTTCAGTGTAGTATGCAGATAGGCCGATGTTAATGCATCTCACTACAGAATATCAAACAACTGAATCTCTTTAACATCAACAATGATCTTATCTCAACCTTCAAAGCAAGCTTTTAACAGTCAGTGCATCAAAATATGAAGCATGCATAATGCACTTCTGCTGCATATGGTGCAGTTATCTTACGAATAGCACTTGTTCATTTGAGTTTCAAGTTTAACTGGTCACTTTTTTCATGTAATACAACTTTTACTGGAAATGTGAGAGACATACTGTGATTATTCAGACTTGGGCATTGCTCCACCTCACTGACCCCCTTGGAAGAGCCTGTGGGAAAGTCCATGGACCATATTTTGAGAACCATGGATCTGAGCAGTAAGGTAAAAATACTCCTTGATTTCATGACTCATTAGAGCAATAAGAAAACACAAACATAAAATAAAAATATCTACATTTTTCTGCTTAAATCCATATAAATCTAAGAGACAGAAAAGGAGCTCCCAAACTAGGATATACGGTAAACCAAATACTTGGCCCACAGAGAAAATCTGACTCCAGAACGTGAAACTGATCAAGCACTTGCTCAATCTCTACAGTATACACATTTTAGAATATCCATACATTGAGACAACAAAAAAAGGAGGGGAAAAAAAAAACCTTACAGGAATGTAAATATGAAGTTATTAGACCATAAACGAAACTGCCCACTAATAATAGCTAATACTATTGCCAGGCACTGTGCTAAACACTTCAGATAGTTATTACGTTTAATCCTCAAAACGAACCTAAAAGGTAAGTACTATGAACTCCCATCTGACATATACGGAAACTGAAGTATAAGTGGTTTGCCTAAGGTCAGAGGAAGAATGTATGGTAGAACTAGTATTCAAAACGAGCACCCTTCACATAACTACACCACCTCCTGCAACAAAGTCAAATGGTCATCATANGGACCACCAAGCAAGTCCCTCAATGAGCTTTTACAAAATTTTAAATAAGATTTTAAAAAAACTTTTACTTATTTAAAAGTAACATGTATCCATTATATGTTAACATAAATACTTTCAATGAAAATAACCATGTCTTCCAAATAAAATTTAGTGAGAAATGGCTTAAAGGAAAATAGTTGGATTCTCTCATCTGCTTCTGCATTCACTTTGTTTTCATTGACGTATATTAAGAAAATCTGTCTTCCCACAGCTAAGTAAGTAGCTGGGAAAGGAAGAAGTATTTTAAGTAATGGTTTTTTAAAGGTTAGCTGCAATGTACTATGTGAGACCACATACTAATTAACTTTTCATATTCTTAGATTAAAATCCATTCATCTTTAACTTTGAAGGGATTTTGCAATATCATGCATTGGTCATTTGGAAAATGCGAGTTCAGTGTAGTATGCAGATAGGCCGATGTTAATGCATCTCACTACAGAATATCAAACAACTGAATCTCTTTAACATCAACAATGATCTTATCTCAACCTTCAAAGCAAGCTTTTAACAGTCAGTGCATCAAAATATGAAGCATGCATAATGCACTTCTGCTGCATATGGTGCAGTTATCTTACGAATAGCACTTGTTCATTTGAGTTTCAAGTTTAACTGGTCACTTTTTTCATGTAATACAACTTTTACTGGAAATGTGAGAGACATACTGTGATTATTCAGACTTGGGCATTGCTCCACCTCACTGACCCCCTTGGAAGAGCCTGTGGGAAAGTCCATGGACCATATTTTGAGAACCATGGATCTGAGCAGTAAGGTAAAAATACTCCTTGATTTCATGACTCATTAGAGCAATAAGAAAACACAAACATAAAATAAAAATATCTACATTTTTCTGCTTAAATCCATATAAATCTAAGAGACAGAAAAGGAGCTCCCAAACTAGGATATACGGTAAACCAAATACTTGGCCCACAGAGAAAATCTGACTCCAGAACGTGAAACTGATCAAGCACTTGCTCAATCTCTACAGTATACACATTTTAGAATATCCATACATTGAGACAACAAAAAAAGGAGGGGAAAAAAAAAACCTTACAGGAATGTAAATATGAAGTTATTAGACCATAAACGAAACTGCCCACTAATAATAGCTAATACTATTGCCAGGCACTGTGCTAAACACTTCAGATAGTTATTACGTTTAATCCTCAAAACGAACCTAAAAGGTAAGTACTATGAACTCCCATCTGACATATACGGAAACTGAAGTATAAGTGGTTTGCCTAAGGTCAGAGGAAGAATGTATGGTAGAACTAGTATTCAAAACGAGCACCCTTCACATAACTACACCACCTCCTGCAACAAAGTCAAATGGTCATCATATGAAAAAATAATGGGAGTATAGTTTTTGAATGAAGAGTGTTAAAAAAGAAAAAAAAAGGCAAACTCACAGTTTTTAGTTCCATCAGAACTTGTTCATCGACTCCATCATCCAAAAAGATGTCTCTCACATCATTAATAACATCTTCGATCACAGATCTGTATAATTTAGGCTTTAAAGGGAAAATAAAAATTTAAGATTGTTGAAAAAGACTTGTTTTTCACATTTTAAAATAGGTAACATGTTTTCACAAATTCAAAACAAATTAACACAATAGTCATTTTTCTAACTCTCTAAAACTTATTTTAGAAGATGTAAGTTTAAAGGAATGGTCATTGTAAAAAGATCATTTGCCTTAGTTAAACTGAATGACTTGATGACTGCATATTGTAACTAAAGATTTATGACTATTTAATACAATTCATATTTAACAGAGAAGATCATTACACATAGAAAGCCCACACAATTTTCAGTTATAAATTTCTATGTTGTTATAGTCAAAACAGTCAATGGGACCCAACAATATATATAGTATTACTGGTTGCTATGTCTGGTTTTTATTATTCCTTGCTTAGTTTAACCTGTTGTATCTCCTAACCTCATCTCCCTCTTAAGAGTTCACAAGAGTCTTATGTTCTATGATCATCTGCCTGGCATTAATTTGAAAGTTAATGAGTATTCACATTTAAAATCACCTGATTTTGGCTTTTGTTACCTAGTCTGTACCTTTAAATTATACCATAAAGCCTTTCCTATAACCACAGTAACAGGTCTCAGTCTCAGAGGAACAAGGCACAATGATCTCTTTTCCAGGATTTCTCTCCTACTACTGTCCAGAGAAGGAAATGGCAACCCACTCCAGTATTCTTGTCTGGGAAATCCCATGGACAGAGGAGCCTGGTGGGTTCATGGGGTCGCAAAGAGTCGGACATGACTGAGAGACTAAAACCAAAGAGCTGCCCAGATGACACTATGGAACAGAATACTGAGCAGCCTTGATACTTATTTTTTAACCTATTATTATCATAACTGTTATTGTTGGCAGTACTGGTGGGGGGAGGGGGGAGCTTTCAGAGGCTGCCAAAAAATAAAATGAGAATAGATGTGAAAGCACTTCAAAGGTATATAAAGTATTTTTAAAAAACCAAAAAGTAAGAGACAGAACAATTTGCCCAACCCATATCCTATTTTTAAGATGTTGGACAAAAGGAAGTTTGCTGTCAGAGTTACCTTGTTATAAATTCTATCCATTATCACACAAAGCTATTAACAGCCTTTTTCTTTTAATGCTTTGTCATTATTTGCGCTTTATATCTTGCTTAAGGTAAAAGTTACTGCTACCCAATAAAACCAAAGGTTTGCTCTTATAAGCAAACCTCAAATAGAAAAGTTTTATTAGCATCCCCATCAGCAATACTGTTATCACAGGGGAAACCTCTTAATGTGTCATTGTCCAGCCAAAATACAAGTATGTTTCCTCTATATAACTTACCTCAACCATTAAAATCTATTTATTCCCTTTCAATGCAACAGAAAAACAATGTATCTGAGTTCTCACCTTTGCTGTTCCACTTACTTTCTTTATATTTTGACAAATCTGTCTCTGTGAACTATAATTATTCAAGTGACTTCTGCCATCTCTACAATATCTCCTTAAAATGTCTCTCTGATTCTATAAACAAGGTAAGTCTTGACTATGGATATTACTTTATCTATAGTGACTCAACTACTGAATTACAAAAATATAAAGTTTTTTTTAACCGATGATTCAAGGCATTATAAAGATGCAGTGTAATTTTAAATTGACAGTACAAATCTCATATTGACGATATAAATTAATTTTTCAGCGAAATAATTGTATGTTTCTGAAGTTAGTCATCCCTAAAAATATTCTGCTTGGGTATCTGCACATTTATTGGTACAATGTGCTTTCTTCTGGCACTCCCTAGTTAATAAAACGATCCTGCTTTAATATTTTGTTTTTCTGCTTTAATTAACCCACAACCTGACCACTTAATGCATTCGTATGCGCTATAGTTAAAGGGAAATGTGTATTCATCATTAAGTGCACAGAGAATTTTAAATTGTTCAAGAGTTAAAAAGCACCCAAATTACTGTTGTCTTTCAGAGTATTCGAGTACATAGGCAATATTTGAAAAAAGCCATTTCCAAATTATTATTAAAAATGCTACGCTTTACTTGAACCAGTTTCTGCCTTATATGGAATACACAGTAATTGAGGTTTGTCCTGGTTTTCAAACACGAGATATTCCAAACTCGTAAATTAAAGGGCCATTAGTGTCATTAAGTAACAAAGAATTTCTTTCAAAAGTGTTAGTTCCTAGTACAATACTGGAAAATAAATTGGATTAATTTCTACACTGGTACCATATGAACATCCAATGCAGCAAAAACAGTCTACTTAGAACTTTAATTTTTTAATACCCAGTTTCCACTAAGCCTCTTCACATTACTCATAATTCCCCTCACAACTAATGTACTGTAGACATAAGACCCTACGTCGAAGGTTTAGGCACTTCTCTATTTCTTTGAAAAGCTGTGTGTCTCAAACATTTATTACAGGAAAACATGATGAAATATTAGCAGCTGTATTTCTAATACGTCCTGAATGCTCGGTGAAAAAAATACTACCCAAATCAAACCCCCTACAGCGAGCAGTTAATAAAGCTTTAAAAAAAAAAAATAACTGACAATAATGCATGTACCTTCTTAAATACAGAAACGATTAGATATCTGAGCTTAAAATTGTTTTTACAAACAAGAATAAAAAGACGAGATGGCAAGTCTACTCTCCCCTAACAAAGACCGGCAAATCCCAGCTGCTGCGTCCAAACAAAAACTTGCGGCTGCGAAGGCCGCCCCGACTGGGCACGAAATTACAGTAGGCAGAAAAGGACCTAGAAATAAAAGTGAGCTCTACACGCGCCTGTCTCTCGCCTCGGGAGCACGCACCTCCCAGCCCCGCTCTCAGCAGCTCTCACTATTTAAAGCCGGATCTGGTGTTTAAATGGAGAGGCGGTGACGTAGGCCTGAAAAGCACCTTCCCATCCTGGCAGAGTCTATATTAGAGAGCGGCAATGGCTCTATATAAACAGGGCAGCCAAAGGGAGGAGGACCACAAGGCTCAGGGACTGAAAAGCAGGGTAAGCGGCCGCAGCCATGATGGATCGACCCGAGTCGTCAACGGTACGGGGCCGGGCTGCCGCGGGGCTGGTCTGCGTTTGGGACCGGGCAGAAACGTGTTTTATTGTCAAAATAAAAATAAAAGAGAGTGGGGGTGGACTCGTGAGCACACTGCGTTGGTGAATGACAGACAAGGTTATTTATGTGACTGCTTTTTGCAAACCTACGTGATCGCAAGTAAGGAAAAAATAAAGAAGAAAAAAAACGGGACCAACGGTGGCAAGTAGGCAGATTTCAAGGCGAAAGAGGGGCACTTTGGACCACTGGAGGCTTTGTTTTGTTTGGTGCTTTTGCTAGTCGGAGGTATAAACGACGTTGCGGGGGGGGGGGGGGGGGGGGTTGCT
>SJYV01052401.1:124601-319174 GCA_006410875.1 Neotragus pygmaeus | reverse complement strand
AAAACGTTGCCCCAGTGCAGTGACCACGTGGCCAAGGCATATTAACATCTGAAATACTGGGCCTCTGAACCCCACTAACTGATAGGGCCTGTTGCTGCTAAAGAGCGGGCAGAAAATGTTCTTGTCTTGGGGTGCAGCTCAATAGACATTTGACCTACTCTGCGGAAGCTAATCACCGGCCTTTATAGCAGCATTTCACACAACATAGAATGTTCTGTGTTTTTAAAGGTGGAACTTAACAGTATTTTTTTGTCCATAGGGAATTTCCAGAGACACAGAATGTAGTCTGGACAAATGAGGGAGTTTATCCTCAAAAGGCAAAGCAAAACAAAATGTCAAAATTATATAGTCTCTAAGGCCATATTGGAGAAACATCACTTGCTTCTCAGTTCCCTGCAGAGTTGCTTGTTTGGGAGCATCATAAGGAAAAAAATAAATCACAGAAAATGATAGTGTTCTTTATGTTATTCAGCCACTCAGTTGTGTCTGACTCTTTGCAACCCCATGGATTGCGGCACATCCTTCATCTCCTGGAGCTTGCTCAAACTCATGTCCATTGAGTGGGTGATGACCCCTTCTACTGCCTTCCATCTTTCTCAGCATCAGAGTCTTTTGCAATGAATTGGCTCTTCGCATCAGATGGCCAAAACGTTGGAGCTTCAGCTTCAGCATCAGTCCTTCCAATGAATATTCAGGGTTGATTTCCTTTAGTGTTCTTTATATATTATATAAAATTATGATTCTGTCACCATTTGTAGTTTATTTAAATGTCAGGTGACCTTTAGCTGGAAAAGTTAATACTAACCAATACTTTCCATTTCTATTTTAAGAAGTGCTGGTGCCTTATATACTGCTGTTTGCCTGTGGAATCCCTCTTTTTACCTCATTTTCTTTATCGCTTCATGTTCTTGAATAAATGTTCTGCAGTTAAAATTAAGATCGTTGCAGATAGGGCATGGGGAAGAATTTATGAGATTTATTTCCCACAGAATTATTCCTTAAAAGAATTGATGACAGTTGTTCTCTGACTGGATCTGACCTGTAAAATAATAAAAT
Organism: Neotragus pygmaeus; assembly: GCA_006410875.1. Lineage (NCBI taxonomy): Eukaryota > Metazoa > Chordata > Mammalia > Artiodactyla > Bovidae > Neotragus > Neotragus pygmaeus. The sequence continues at coordinate 318,118 of SJYV01052401.1, read as the reverse complement.
ACAGTGACTGGATTAAAAAGGCAGAAAACTGAGTCCAGGCCTCCATTTAAGACCTTCAGACTCCCTGGAGGCTCTGCATCAACCTCCTTTTACATACTCTACATTACAATAATACCTTGATTCATATTTACCCAAGTGTCTCAGTGGAGGGAAGATCCCCTGGAGAACGGCAGGGCAACCCATTCCAGCATTCTTGCCTGAAAAGTTCCACAGATGGAGGAGGCTGGCGGGCTATAGTCCATGACTTTGCACGGAGTGGAAGGCAACCATGACCAGCATCTAAGAAACCATCATGGATTCAATTCCAATTAATTCAATCACAATATGTATATGTCAGCTAGTTTAATTCTGAAAAAGACATTTTCTGATCTTGCACCAAAATGGTAGTCTGAGTAATTTGGAGGTCACAGCTCTTGACTTCACAAAACTGAAAATTTATGAACAGGAAACCTCCCATGTAAAACTGGCATTACCATCATATTTCAGTTGCGTTATCCAAACTTTTTCTTTGAAAGTTATGACCAACCTAGATAGCATATTCAAAAGCAGAGACATTACTTTGCCAACAAAGGTCCGTCTAGTCAAGGCTATGGTTTTTCCTGTGGTCATGTATGGATGTGAGAGTTGGACTGTGAAGAAAGCTGAGCACCGAAGAATTGATGCTTTTGAACTGTGGTGTTGGAGAAGACTCTTGAGAGTCCCTTGGACTGCAAGGAGATCCAACCAGTCCATTCTGAAGGAGATCAACCCTGGGATTTCTTTGGAAGAAATGATGCTAAATCTGAAACTCCTGTACTTTGGCCACCTCATGCGAAGAGTTGACTCACTGGAAAAGACCCTGCTGCTGGGAGGGATTGGGGGCAGGAGGAGAAGGGGACAACAGAGGATGAGATGGCTGGATGGCATCACCGACTTGATGGACGTGAGTTTGACTGAACTCCAGGAGTTGGTGATGGACAGGGAGGCCTGGCGTGGTGCAATTCATGGGGTTGCAAAGAGTCCGACATGACTGAGCGACTGAACTGGACTGAAACTTTATATATGAAAGCTTAAATAACTTTTCTAATTTTATCATCTCCTTATACCATATATGAAACCCTTATATTGGATTTTCACTTTGTGAATTCATACTTTATAGCAATCATATACTTAGATAGTAACCTAGTAGTGCTCTCTTGCCTCTAAATGAATCATTTTTTAACTTTAAAATATTTTATGTTAGAGAATAAAAACATTTATTTCTTTTAATATTAATATCTGCCTAACACTGAGTAACTGTCAAAAGAAAGAAAAGGAAAAACTCAATACCTAAATTTTAATATACCATGAACAGAGTGACACCAAACTAGTGTGTGCAAGCATTTCAATGTTTTACTGTCCAAATGACTATTAAGCAACAATACCAAGGAAGAAGAAAATCTAAGAAGACTACTAATTGGCTTAAAGTAAAATATCATTTTGTAATTTCCCTTTAGCCTATATCTTCTTAAATGATGATAAATGAATAAATAAAGCAAATGATGTATATAGGCATCATGCAGCTCATATATGTTCACTAGTGTTGGTTTCTTTTGTGGGATACAGAAGTTGAAAGGAAAGATCTTATATCTCGAACTTGCTAATCCTAATGAAAGTCTTATTGTAAAGTATACTACATAGTTACAGCATTCATTCAAGGTATGAAAAGCACTGATATATTTCAGTCCTTCCAAATAAAAGTATATTCTGGTTTCACCTAATTTTTGAGATATAGTTGATTTATGATATTGTGTTAGTTTTAGGTGTACATCAAAGTGATTCAGTTATATATGTGTATTTTTTTACAGATTTTTTTCTATTATAGGTTATTATAAGATATTGAATATAGTTCCCTGTGCTATACAGTAAATCCTTGTTGCTTATCTGTTGTATGTGTAGTAGTTTGTTAATTCCATACTGCTAATTTATCCCTCCACCCTCCCTTTCCCTCTTGGTAGCCCTAGTTTGATTTCTGTATTTGTGAATCTGTTTTCGTTTTGTTAGGTTCATTTGGAATTTTTTTGAGATCCCACATGTAAGTGATATCATATAATACTTCCTTTTCTTTGTCTCACTTACTTTATTAAGTATAATATTCTCTAGATCCATCTATGTTATTGCAAATGGTGATATTTCATTTTTTAAGACTAATATTCAGTGATATATATACACACATGTGAACACACACACACCACAAATAGATGCCACGTCTTCTGAAGGCAGTCATTGGTTGGTGGGCACTTGGATTGTTTCCATGTCTTGGCTTTGTAAATAATGCTGCTATGAATATTAGGGTGCATGTATCTTTTCAAATTAGAGTTTTAATCTTTTCTAGGTATATATCCAGGAGTTGGATTGCTGGGTCATACGGTAGCCTAATTTTAGTTTTGTCAGGATCCTCCATACTGTTTTTTATAGTCACTGCACCAATTTACATTCCTACCCACAGTATAAGAGGATTCCCTTTCTCCACACCCTCGCCAGCATTTATGATTTGTAGATTTTTGATGATAGACATTTTGACCTGTGTGAGATGATACCTCACAGTGGTTTTGGTTTGCATTTCTCTAATAATTTCATATTTTCTTTGGTCATCTGATGCGAATAACTAATTTATTGGAAAAGACCCTGATGCTGAGAAAGACTGAAGGCGGGAAGAGAAGGGGATAACAGAGGATGAGAAGGTTGGATGGCATCACTGACTCAATGGACATGAATTTGAGCAAGCTCTGGGAGTTGGTGTTGGACAGGGAAGCCTGGCATACTGCAGTCCATGGGGTTGCAAAGAATCGGACATGACTGAGCGTGTTGAACATCTTTTCATGTGCCTGTTAGCCATCTGTATGTCTTTGGACAAATGTCTAGGCCTTCTGCCCATTTTTTGACTGGATTTTTTCAATATTGGGTTATATGAGCTGTGTGTATATTTTGAATATTAGCTCCTTGTTGAGTGCGTTGTTTGCAAATATTTTCTCCTATTCTGTAGGTTGTCTTTTCACTTTGTCTCTGATTTCCATTGCTATGTAAAAGCTTTTCAGTTTCATTAGGTCTGATTTGTTTATTTTAGCTGTGATTTGTTTGGCCTTGGGAGACTGATCTAAGAAGATATTGTTACCATTTATGTTTGAGGATGTTTTGTCTGTGTTCTCTTCTATGAGTTTTATGGTGGCATGTCTTATATTTAGGTCCTTAAGCCATTTTGAGCTTATTTTTGTATATGGTGTGGGGGAGTGTTATGGTTTCATTGATTTACATATCACTGTTCTGCTTGCTCAGCACTACTTGTTGAAGAGATTATCTTTTCTCCGTGTTATGTTCTTTAATATTCTTTTTTGTAGATTGACTGTAGTTGTGTGGGGTTATTCTGGGCCATCTATTCTGTTCCATTGTCTGTTTTTTGTACCAGTGCCATACTGCTTTTATACTCTAGCTTTGTAGTATTGTCAGGATTGTTTTGGCAGTTCTTGGTCTTTTGTCATTCCATGTAAATTTTAGGATTATTTATTCTAGTTCTGTGAAAAATATCTTGGGTATTTTGATAGTGATTGCGTTAAATCTGTAGATTGCTTTGTGTTGTATAGTTATTGTAACAGTGTTAATTCTTTCAATGTAATAACATGGGATATCTTTTCATTTTTCTGAGTCATCTTAAGTTTCTTTTATCAGTGTCTTATAGGTTTTACACATAGCCACCTCCTTGGTTAAGTGTATTCCTAAATACTTTTTGATGTAATTTTTAAGAGGAGTGTTTTCTTACTTTATTTTTCTGATATTTGTTAGTATAAAGAAATGCAAATGCTGTTTATTAATTTTGCATTCTGCTACCTTGTTGAATTCACTTATTCTAATAGTTTTTGTGTGGAGGTTTTAGGATTCTTTATATAGAGTATCTTGTCTTCTGCAAATTGTGACAGTTTTATCTCTTCCAGTCTAATTTGGATGCCTTTATTTCTTTTTTTTTGTCTGATTTCTGTGGCTAGGACTTCCAATATTATGTTGAATAGAGGTAATGATACTGGGCATCCTTGTCTTGTTCCTGAATTTAATAGGAAAGCTTCCAGGATTTCATCATTAAATATTCTGTTGGCTGTGGATTTGTCATAAATAACTTTTATTAATGGCTTCCCTGGTGGCTTAGACGGTAAAGCATCTGTCTACAACGCAGGAGACCCGGGTTCCATCCCTGGGTTGGGAAGATCCCCTGGAGAAGGAAATGCAAGCCACTCCAGTACTATTGCCTGGAAAATCTCATGGACAGAGGAGCCTGGTAGGCTACAGTCCATGTGGTCGCAAAAAGTTGGACACGACTGAGTGATTTATTATGTTGATATATGTTACCTCTCTAACCACTTTGGTGAGTTTTTATCATTAGTGAATGCTGAATTTTGTCAGATGGTTGCACTGTGTTTGTTGAGATAATCATGTGGTTTTTGTCTTTCCTTTTGTTAATGTGAAGTATCACATTGATTGAACTGCACATGTTGAACCATCCTGGTAACCATGGACTGAATCCAACTTGATCATGCTGTGTGACCCTTTTTATATATTGTTGCATTTTAGATTTGCTAATATTTGGTTGAGGATTATTGCATCTATATTCATCAAAGATATTGTATAATTTTCTTTTATTGTAATGTCTTTGTCTAGTTTTGGTATTAGGGTGATAGTGGCTTCATAGAGTAAATTTAAAGAGTGTTCCCTCTTTCTCAGTTTTTTGAAATAGTTTGAGAATGGTAAGTATAAGTGCTTTTCTGTTTGGTAAAAGATGCCATTGAAGCTGTCTGGTCCTGGGTTTTTCTTTGTAGGGAGTTTCGCTGTTTATTTTTTTTACACATTCTATTTCACTCATAGTGATCATTCAGTTCAATTATGTTTTCTCTTGACTCAATTTTGGCAAGCTGTATGTTTCTAGAAACTTGTCCAGTTCTAGAAATTTTTCCATTTATTTTGTCCAACTTGTTGGCATATGACTGTTTATAGTAATCCTTTAAAAAAAAATTCTGTGGTACCAGTTGTTATTTCTCCTTTATTTCTTAGTTAATTTGGGTCCCCTCTGTTTTCTTCTTGGTGATCCTGGCTAGAGGTTTGTTAATAATTTTTAATCTTTTTTAAAAAAAATGGTTTTATTGACCTTTTCTATCTTCCAATGGTTTTATTGATCTATATTTTATATACTTTCTCTCTGATCTTTGTTATTTCCTTCCTTATGCTGACTTTAAGGTTTCTTTGTTCTTTTTCTAATTCTTTTAGGTGGTAGATTTAGTTGTTTATTTGAGATTTTTGTTTGTTTCTTGGGGGAAGGCCTGTATTGCTATGAACTCCCCTCTTAGTACTGTTTTTCTTGAGTACTATAGCTTTTGTAAGCTTGTGGTTTTACTCTTGTTTGTCTTGAGGTATGTTATGAATTCTTATTTTGTCCCATCATTGACTCATTTGTTTTTTAGTAGCATGCTGTTTAGTCTCTATGTGTTTGTTCTTTCCCTGTTTCTCCTTATGTGGTTGATTTCTAGTATCATAACATTGTAGTCAGAAAAGATGCTTGAAATAATTTCTAACCTCTTGAATTTGTTGAGGCTTGTTTTGTGACCTAGCATGTGGTCTGTCTTAGAGAATGTTCTGTGTGTGCTTCAAAAGAATGTGTATTCTGGGTTTTGGAGGAATAGTGTTCTATAGATATCAATGGAGTCCACCTGGTCTGTTATGTCATTTAGGAACGCTGTTGCTTTATTGATTTTCTGTCAGGATGATTTGTCCATTGATGTATGTCAGTGGCATATTAAAGTCTCCTACTATTATTGTATTCCTATCAATTTCTCCCTTTAGGTCTGTTAGTATTTGTTTTATATATTTAGGTGCTGCTATATTGGGTGCATATATGTTAACAAGTATAATATCCTCTTCTTGTATAGATCTCCCTTTATCATTATATGTCATTATATAATATCCTTTAAAACTCAGCATTCAGGAACCTAAGATCATGGCATCTGATCCCTTCACTTCATGGCAAATAGATGGGTAGACGGTGGAAACAGTGACAGACTATCTTTTTGGGCTCCAAAATCACAGCAGATGGTGACTGCAACCATAAAATTAAAAGACACTTGCTCCTTGGATGAAAAGTTATGACCAACCTAGACAGCATATTAAAAAGCAGAGACATTACTTTGCCAACAGAGGTCCGTCTNGATGGATCATATCAGAGTTGCAGAATCTGGTGGGAGGAAAGATTATTTTTTTTCTAAAAACAAACTTCTCTCTTCCAGTGCAAAATTTCTAGTTTCAAAAGCTCTTTTACAACGTATTGATCCTTTCCATTAAACCAAACCTAGATCTAGCCTTTATTATTGATTTTAGAATGCAAACTTTTACCCTAAGTCTTCAGCTAACTTTGCTCAATAATTAACATAGTTTAAATACCATAGACAGTAGCTTTAGTCCTTTATAGGCACACATGCTAACCAAAAAAGAAAAGAAATAGTAACTTTATTGTAAATCTTAAAAGGCAACAAGTTTATTTTTAGGGAAACAATAGTAAACAGAGAAAATTTCAGTCATCCAATAAGGATTCCCTCAGTTTGCTCCTATAGAACATGGATTTACAAGCCTACTAATGTAGGCATCTGATGCTTTCTTCCCTCCTGTTATACGAGAAGCAATGTCATCTCTTTTTAGCACAGCTCTTTCACCGGTGCTTTGAGATCTATTCACTGTTGTATTTCAAGGTGGCTCATATTCAAAATTGCTTCTAATCCCTAACTGGATCCCCCTCTCTGGGATACAATTACACAAACCGTGCTTCAGCCCCATATTTGCCTCTAGCTTATCACCATACTCTTTAGCTTTCATCTAACTTCTAGAAAGAGCTGTTCATAGTTTCATCTCCTTTACTTTGGCTCATTCTTCTTCAGTCTATTCTAAACTGGCTTTCCTTCTTTTTCTACCATGAAAATTTATCTCACCACTGACCTTAATATCATGAGAGTCAATAAATATTTTTCTGTCCTCATCTGTAGCCCATTCAATTATTTCTATTGTCTCTGATATTTTCCTTCTCTTCTTGGTTTCTGTGGCACCACCCTCTCTTGGTTTCCCAATTATTAATATATTTCTGTTCTCCCTCTTTTTTTCTGTTCTCTTTTAATCTCATTTATGTTCATTATTTTAGTCCTTCCTATTTAACGTTGCAATTTCTTAAGATTCAGAGATTGGTGTTTCTGTGGTAGTCCAGTGATTTGCCTTCCGACGCAAGAGGTGCAGGCCTGATCCTTAATCAAGGAACTAAGATTCCACATGCCTCTTGGCTAAAAACCAAAACATAAACAGAAATAAATTTGTAATAAATTCAATAAAGACTTTAAAATAATTCATATCAAAAAAAACTTTAAAAAAGATATGTTTTTTCTTCTAACTCTGTCTCTAAAAATGCATATCCATAGCTATAGTCACCATCCAAGTGCTGATGACTCTCATTTTGCATCTTTGTAGTTCCAGCTAGACCTCTCCTCAGGATCATACATCCAACCACCTTCTCAACATCTTTACTTGGATATCAAAAGCATTCTGAACACCTCATATCTGTGATTGAGCACATTATTCTCCTTCAACCTTGCTTCTCTCCCACTGATATACTGTGGCACAGTTATCCTCTAGAGGCAAAGCCAGAAACCTCACAGTCATTCTTATTATCTCCTTTCTCTGATCTTCCCATATTTAATTGATCATTAAATCCTTTAAGTTAGTCATCCAAGTTAGTCATGCATACATCCATATTGCTATCTCCTCTGTAATCAGCACTTATCCAAGCTATTCTCCTTTTTTTCTTGGACAATATTCATAATAAATATAAAATTATTATTATTACTGTTATTATTCAGCCTACCAATCGCTTTTCCTTTATTAGTTTTGGGTCTCCTCCCAGCATTCTCTAAACAGTGAATTTTCCAAGAGCAAATTTGATCAGATCACTTTCTTAAAACTCTTCAGCAATTTTGTATTGCCCTTAGGAGCAAGTTCTTAACATTTCTTCATAAGCCCTGTGTGATCTAGATCTTGTTGTCATCTTTAGCCTTACCCTTTTGATCTTCCTTTCCTGAGGAAATACTTTTAAATCTCACAACCTAAGTGAAGCTGGTTTATTTTATCTCTTATGAAATTATATTTCTTCCCTTCTGAGTACTTATTTCAGTTTTAATTGAATATCTATTAACAATTTGATCTTTTATTAGTAACCTCCATTAGAATGAAATTTTAATTTTCTCATCATTGCATTCAAGGTCCTAAACATGGCACATAATCAGCACAAAAAAAGTTTATTAAATAAGTTAATAAAAATGCACACAGAATAATATAGTGTGTGAGAGAATAAGTTCTAGAATCAGACACATTGAATTTCACCTTCTGGTTTTTCCCTTGCTAGTTGTATAATCCTAGGCAATTTATTTTTCTCCTAGTGTCCTCATCCTTTCTAAGGATAGCTATTTTAAAATATCAATAGCCAATATAAAGTAGGGGCATTATACTGGGCTAAGTGCTTTCATATGCGTTATCTCTCTTAAAATTAATGCCGTGAGGTATGCATTAATATTATCCTTATTTTAGAGGTGAGGAAACAGAAAATTAAGTAAGTTTCCCAAAGTCATATAGGGATTAAATGGAAGAGATATAAGTAAAACTTAGGATTCTTTGATACCAAAGTCCATGTTCTAAGCCTTCTTACTTTAGCCACCCTTTTCCTCACACTAATCTACTGTGTGGCTCCCTGAGCTTACACACACACTGCTAACACAGTATCTGACACATAGTAAATTCTCCAGCAATAGGCTTACTGTTTTCCTCACCATTATTGTTATTGTTAACATAGATTATAAGACCTGGAAGGTAAAAATTATAGATTCTCATTTCCCCAGAGGATAAATTTATGTGACCATAACAAGTCCTCGTCAGAAGGTAAAGCCTTCTTCATCTCCAAGGCCCCTCCCTCCATGCTTCACACCTAAGAGGCCTGCCTGATATCTCCAAAGAGAGCAACTCAGGGGGAGACTCCACCTGCCTGTGCAGGAGACATGGGTTCGCTCCAGGTCAGGAGGGTCACTCGGAGCAGGAAACAGCATCTCATGCCATTATTCTTGCTGGTACAACCCATGGACAGAAGAACCTGGCAGGCTGCAGCCCATGGGGATACACAGTCAGACATGACTGAGCACACGGCAGCCTTTTATGGCCTTGCACTCCCTCGGCATTAGGGGCCTAGTTCAGTTCAGTTCAGTCGCTCAGTCGTGTCCGACTCTGCGACCCCATGAATTGCAGCACACCAGGCCTCCCTGTCCATCACCAACTCCCGAGTTCACTCAGACTCACGTCCATTGAGTTGGTGATGTCATCCAGCCATCTCATCTTCTGTCATCGCCTTCTCCTCCTGCCCCCAATCCCTCCCAGCATCAGAGTCTTTTCCAGTGAGTCAACTCTTTGCATGAGATGCCAAAGTACTGGAGTTTCAGCTTTAGCATCATTCCTTCCAAAGAACACCCAGAACTGATTTCCTTTAGGATGCACTGGTTGGATCTCCTTGCAGTCCAAGGGACTCTCAAGAGTCTTCTCCAACACCACAGTTCAAAAGCATTAATTCTTTGGTGCTCAGCTTTCTTCACAGTCCGACTTTCACATCCACACATGACCACTGGAAAAACCATAGCCTTGACGTGCCTCAAAGCCGTGCTTACGACAAGCATACTGACTCGCTTATGTGAGAGGATTTCTTAGACTTCCTTTTGAGTGGAATGATGGAGAACATAGTTGGGGAAGACTATGCTCCCCTCCTCAGTCCCTAGGACTTACACCTCATTTTCATGGTGGCAATTCAGGAATAGGCTGGGTAAACCATTAACAAGGCGTATTTTTGTGTTTTTATCTAGATCAAATCATCTAAATAAGTAAAAATAGCAATATTAGCTTTCTGTTTAGGTAGCATATAAGGTACTAAAACTTTCCTGGGAATTTTATTGCCCTTAAAGAGCAGCCAAAATATGTTTATTTTGAACTATGAAGATGTGTAAAAAGTCTGGAGTCCTGAATTTTAAAGAGCTCTCTTTTTGACTTTTTTCTAATATATCAATACATTCTCTAATCTCTCAGTGTATATAATACACCATTTTGCAAATAATTACTTGAGTAAGCACAGGAGTGAGGAATAAATACTTCCTTCCTGCAAGGCTGTCTTTTAGATTAGCCAGAATAACTTAGAAACTTATACTCAGAATAACGTAGAAACTTATAGTCTTATTTTTTCTGTTCTCATGAAAATAAAGTTTTTCCAGAAATATTTTCAAACATATTGTTAATCAAGAGAACTGTGAAATGAGGAAATCTATAGACATCAACAGAAACTAATAAAAATGGCTAATAGTTCACACTCACCTGAACTTTCAAGGGTACAGAAACATTATATAATGGATAATATACAGCACTATCATTACAGTTAGATCATGAGGAAGCCACAAGGTATCTTGAACATGTTTGATCACAGAAAACATAGTCACTGTGATTTATCAACCATGCTGATGAATATCTTATTCATCTTCATCATTTTTCAAATTAGACAATTAAACCCCAGTAAGGTGAAATTGACTGTATAGAGTTTCTCCATCTTTGGCTGCAAAGAATATAATCAATCTGATTTCAGTGTTGACCATCTGGTGATGTCCATGTGTAGAGTCTTCTCTTGTGTTGTTGGAAGAGGGTGTTTGCTATGACCAGTGCATTTTCTTGGCAAAGCTCTATTAGTCTTTGCCCTGCTTCATTCCTCATTCCAAGGCCAAATTTGCCTGTTACTCCAGGTGTTTCTTGACTTCCTACTTTAGCATTCCAGTCGCCTATAATGAAAAAGACATCTTTTTTGGGTGTTAGTTCTAAAAGGTCTTGTAGGTCTTCATAAAACCATTCAACTTCAGCTTCTTCAGTGTTACTGGTTGGGGCATAGACTTGGATAACTGTGATATTGAATGGTTTGCCTTGGAGACGAACAGAGATCATTCTGTCATTTTTGAGATTGCATCCAAGTACTGCATTTCGGACTCTTTTGTGGACCATGATGGCTATTCCATTTCTTCTGAGGGATTCCTGCCGGCAGTAGTAGATAAAATGGTCATTTGAGTTAAATTCCCCCACTCCAGTCCATTTTAGTTCACTGATTCCTAGAATGTCAACGTTCACTCTTGCCATCTCCTGTTTGACCACTTCCAATTTGCCTTGATTCATGGACCTGAAATTCCAGGTTCCTATGCAATATTGCTCTTTACAGCATTGGATCTTGCTTCTATCACCAGTCACAGCCACAGCTAGGTATTGTTTTTGCTTTGGCTCCATCCCCTCGTTCTTTCTGGAGTTATTTCTCCACTGATCTTCATTAGCATACTGGGCACCTAAGATTTCCTCTCTTTCAGTATCCTATCATTTGCCTTTTTATACTGTTCATGGGGTTCTCGAGGCAAGAATACTGAAGTGGCTTGCCATTCCCTTCTCCAGTGGACCACATTATGTCAGACCTCTCCACCATGACCCGCCTGTCCTGGGTTGCCCCGCAGGCATGGCTTGGTTTCACCGAGTTGGACAAGGCTGTGATCCTAGTGTGATTAGGTCCAAGGCTGTGGTCCTAGTTTTCTGTGAGTATGGTTTCAGTGTGTCTGCCTTCTGATGCCCTCTTGCAACACCTACCATCTTACTTGGGTTTCTCTTACCTTGGGCGTGGAGTATCTCTTCACGGCTGCTCCAGCAAAGCACAGCCACTGCTCCTTACCTTGGATGAGGGGTATCGCCTTACCATCACCGTTCCTGACCTTCAGTGTTGGATAGCTCCTCTAGGCCCTCCTGCACCTGCGCAGCCACCACTCCTTGGGTTGCTCCTCCCGGCAGCCGGCTCTGGCCTCGGGCATGGGTGGCTCTTCAGGGTCACTGCCCATGACCTCGGATGTGGGTTAGCTTCTCCCGGCCACCACCCCTGACTTCAGACTCAGGGTATCTCCTCCCGGCCACCACCTCTGACCTCAGACGTGGGGTAGCTCCTCCCTGCTGCCACTGACTTCAGACAGGGTAGCTCCTCTCGACCGTTCCTGCACCATCACAGCCTGGCACTCTAGGCCACTGCCCCTGATCTCGGACTTGGGGTCGCTCCTCAAGGCCACACTCAGTGCACCAGCTTGCCACCGCTGCCTGCACTCAGTCTGTTAGAACTGGACGTGGAACAACAGACTGATTCCAAATAGGAAAAGGAGTACATCAAGGCTGTATATAGTCACCCTGTTTATTTAACTTATATGCAGAGTACATCATGAGAAACACTGGGCTGGAAGAAACACAAGCTGGAATCAAGACTGCCGGGAGATATATCAATAACCTCAGATATGCAGATGACACCACCCTTATGGCAGAAAGTGAAGAAGAACTAAAGAGCCTCTTGATGAAAGTGAAAGAGGAAAGCGAAAAAGTTGGCTTAAAGCTCAACATTCAGAAAACGAAGATCATGGCATCTGGTCCCATCACTTCATGGGAAAGAGATGGGGAAACAGTGGAAACAGTGTCAGACTTTACTTTGGGGGGCTCCAAAATCACTGCAGCCATGAAATTAAAAGACGCTTACTCCTTGGAAGAAAAGTTATGACCAACCTGGATAGTATATTCAAAANAGGTCATTGTGCATGCTCTTTCTTCTGTTTTGCCTATCACCCTTCTTCTTCAGACTTCAGCTCAAATTTGCCTCCTTTTTTCACAGCACTTATCAGTATTGGTAACTATGCATTTGTGCATTATCTGTCTCACAACCAACAATGAGCCTATTTCTAGATATCATAAAAGCCTAGACATGTTCAGCAAGCAGTGAAGACAGATCTAGTAGGAACTTACTTTCATGGGGCAGAGAGTATCCTTAGAGAAAAATTCATTCTAAATAATGGATTCCCAATGGAGATGGGATAAGGCATCATTTCTCTGAAGAGGCACCTCTGAATTACATGGTGGGGGATGATCTTTAGTTGTTGCATGTTCTGGCATACCCTTCTCCAGAGATATGGTCCAGTGGATGCAAATACTGTAGAGAATTATTGATTGTCAATGGTGCGAAGATGGTGTAAACTTTAGGACTGTGAAGTGGAAAAGATTCAGTACCTCGTCCCCATTCTGCAATCTTGGATTCTTATTACCCTGAAGAAAATAGAAAGCAATCAGGAATAAATTCCACCACATCTACCATGACATACCTACTCCTGTATCCTTGTGATCTATGTTCCTTGCTGTTACTGTGGATAACATGCTCCTGCTCCTGTCTAAGACTAATTTCTCCTGTTTGCTCACTTGACCTCACTCACTCTTACTGAAGAACATTTCCACACTTACTTCCCTCACTCTATCCAGGATCTTTATTTTTCCTGATTGGTTTAATCCCACAAACATGAACACATACTGTGATACTAACCATGTTAAAAATAAAATGACAACTCCCTTGACCCAGTATCTATCTCCAGCTGTCCTCTCTGCTCATTTATACAACTCTTTGAAAAAGTCATGTGGCCCCATGGACTGTAGCCCATCACACTCCTATGTCATGGAATTCTCTAGGCAAGAATTCTTGAGTGGGAAGCCATTCCCTTGTCCAGGGGATCTTCCTGACCTGGGGATTGAACCTGGGTCTCTGGCATTGCTGACAGATTCTTTACTATCTGAGCCACCTATACACTATGTTTTTTGTTGTTGTTCAATGGCTAAGTTGTGTCCAACTCTTTCTGACCCCATGAACTGCAGCAGACCAAGCTTTTCTCTGTTCATCGTTATCTCCCTAATTTTCCTCAAACTCACGCCCGTTGAGTCAGTGATGCCATGCAACCGTCCCATATACACTATACTCTGAAATTTCTGTCCTCCCATTTTCTCTTGAATTCTCTCCAACTACTCTTTTACCCACACTACTCCACTAAAACACATTTTATCAGTATTACCAAAGACCTCCAAATTGCTAAATCCAGTCAACCTCATCATATAAAAACCTTGAAGAGAATTCAGCACTCGATTACCTTTTTCTTCTCAGAGGAAAAATTTCAAACAGCTTCCAAAGCATTAGGGTTCTCCTCTCTTACTCACGGTTCCTTCTGAGCCTGTTTTATTAGTTCTGTCTCATTACCCTCACCTCCCGATGTTGCTGCATCAGAGAGCTCGGTCATTGCACCTTGCTGTCCATGCCCACTCACTGGAGGGAGCTCATGGAGTCTCATGGCCTTAAAAAATCATCTGAAAGACCCCAAAGATTTCCAGATATGTAGACGCAGTTTTATGTAACAGGCCAGTCTTTGGACAGGTGTACCTTGAGGTCTAACAGACTACCTCAGACTTAGTAAGTCCAAGGCCAGACCACTAATGCTCTTTTCCCTTTCCCAGCATGTTTTCAGCACAGCCGCCCAGCGGCCACAGAGGGCCCTTTAACACGTGAGTCAGGTCACGCCACTCCTCTGTTCACTGCTTTCACCACTTTCTTATCTCACGGAGGATAACATGCAAAATACTTGCAAGGGCTTATAGGCACCTGTTTCAATCATCTGTGCCTTTTCCTTTTCTGGCCTTGTCTCCTACCACGGTATCTGAACTGTATTTTCTATTTGTCCATTTGGCATCCATTAATCACAGGGCCAGTCTAATGATCAAACTTGCTTATATTTCCCTGTGATCCAGTTTTTGTAGGCACTTAAAAACTGTATTACTAATCGTCTAATCTATACTGAGTCTATGCTTCCAACCACCTCTTTTATCTAATTCTCACATACCACTTCAGGATTTCTCCTGTCCAGACCAGGGCCAGATACCAGATAACTAGATTCAAGCCTAGTGTTCCAAAGTCCACTGGAATTACTCAAACCAGCCAATCCTGAACTGTGTACCCTGCTTCCTTTGTCTTTCCCACAGAAACCCCGGTAAAGGCTGCATGCTGTGCTTCCCCTTCACTCATGCTCTGCCTCCTGACCAAACACAGTGCTTGCCTCTGTGGCTCTGTGTGATGTGGCAGAGGTTGTCTTTTCTCTGGAACTGTCAGCAGTAAATTCTTCTTTCAGTGACATTAGCCAACCTGTGTCACTCAGTTATCTTTCTGAACCCAGAGCTGGACACATATCACACTGTTCCCCTCATTTATTCCCTTCCACCCTCACTGGTAAGTCCCCTTAATGTTCCTCCAATGAACCAAGCAAGCCCCCGCCTCAGGGATTTTGCTTTGCCCTGTCATTTGCCTGCAGTTCTCATCCCACAGTTGTTCATGGGGTTCAATACTTCCTTTGCTTCAGGACTCGCTCAAAGAAGTCATCTTATCAGCAAGGCCTTCGCTGAGTCCTTTTCAAAGATTGTGTTTACCCTTCACCTTCCCTCACCCTAAATGGACACTGTTCCCCTTAATCCTCTTTATTTTTTTTTTCCCCAGAGAATGAATCCTCACTGAAAATATGACCTATTGGTTTTTTAAGAAACATAACTAGAATATAATCTCCATGAAGAAAAGAAGCGTGTTCACAACGTGCAGGGCCTACGACAGTATTTGGAATCAAGTAGACATTCAGGAAATATTTATTGCTTGGAGGAATGAATGAGTGAATGGGTAAGGCCACTCCCAGGTTAGTCTGTGAGGCTGTGGACAGGAACATCAGAAATTAAACATTAACACTTATCTGCTTGTCTTTCTGTCATAATGACCCTACCTTGCCCCAGTCGCCATAGATACATACGTGCTGCAGACTGACTGGAGAGGGGATTGGCTAGTCCATAACCATAGGAAGATGTATTATTCCCATTATGAACGAATAACTAAAAGCAACAAAATAGAACCTGGAAAGGGAGACCAACAGTCCGTGTGGGGCTGCTCTGAGCTGCCTGATGCAGGAGCAGAAGCATCCAGTGAGCCTCATGGGATCCAGGTGACATGAAGACGCTAGAGGTTGACTTGAATTTTGTCTGTCCCAGTGTCTTACAACAGGATATTTAATTGACTTGTGTTCAAAATGATCACATGTAATGAAAACAGAAGTCTAATGGAAGTCTTGACTCTACCCAGTTTCTGGAGGTCTTCCTCTCATCAGAGCTGCTAGACTCTCTGACAAACAGAAATATGAACTGCTCTGATATTTTCTTTCAAATATTTATATGCTGATTTGCATGCAGTGTACTTTTTACTCTTTCTGCTGCTGCTTTCTAGATGGTAGCAAGTTGGTTATCATATGATTTCTTCAGCTTTTCACCCAGATATAAAATATAATTTCTGGATTAATTTTCCCGAATGTTTATGTGCAAAACAAACAAGCAAACCTTTTCTGCTTTTAAGAACTTATGTTGACTGCAAAGATACACATTTTCACCTATTATTGCTACCTGTGTATTTTATATGTGAGCACTGAATGATTCTGTAAATGCCTATGGAGATAGGCCTTTTCATGGCTGTGGTCTTCCTAGCACAGAATTCAAAGCCCTCCCAACTTCATTCCACTGAAGGTTTTTCTCTAAGATTTATTTTATTTTGGCTGTGCTGGATCTTCATTGCTGGACACGGACTTTCTCTGGTTGCAGTGAATGAGCGCAACTCTATTTGCAGTGTATGGGTGTCTCATCGTGGTGGCTTCTCTTGAGGGGATTCTAGACACATGGGCTTTGGTAGTTGAAGTACACGGGCTTAGGTATGCTGCAGCATGTGGGACCTTCCCAGGGATCCATCAGGGATCAAACCTGTGTCCCTTGCATTAGCAGGTGGTTTCTTAACTGCTGGACGACCAGGGGGGCCCTGTCCAACTAAATTTTGATCCCTTGACTTTATCCTTCCTCTCTGTTCAGTTCAGTACAGTCACTCAGTAGTGTCCAACTCTTTGTGGCCTCATGAACCTCAGCACACCAGGCCTCCCTGTCCATCACCAACTCCCGGAGTCCACCCAAACCCATGTCCATTGAATTGGTGATGCCATCTAACCATCTCATCCTCTGTCATCCCCTTCTCCTCCTGCCCTCAATCTTTCCCAGCATCAGGGTCTGGGAAAATGAGTCAACTGTTCACATGAGGTGGCCAAAGTATTAGAGTTTCAGCCTCAAAATCAGTCCCTCCAAAGAACACCCAGGACTGATCTCCTTTAGGATGTACTGGTTGAATTTTCTTGCAGTCCAAGAGACTCTCAAGAGTCTTCTCCAACACCACAGTTCAAAAGCATCAATTCTTCAGTGCTCAGCTTTCTTTATAGTCCAACTCTTACATCCATACATGACTACTGGAAAAACCATAGCCTTGACTAGACAGATGTTTGCTGGCAAAGTATGGTAGAAATTATTTTTGCTTGCATGCCAACTTCATTATGATCTTTCTACTTCAATCTATCTAAGTATGAATGTATGCCATTCTATGCCAGCATGATTTGTAATTTAAGAAATCTGATTCCTAATATACTTCATATATAAAGAGCATTATTAAAAATTATTGTGATTTGTATTACATCCCAAGGAGTGGTATTCCCTTCAAAGCAGTCACTTTGGGAGAGTATCCACTTATTATAATGCTGTTGTTATTGCTCCAATTACTTTTGAAACTACTCTTTTAGGATCTCCGTAAGGCTTGTAGCTCATTCTTTTGAATATCCTCAAATATCAGATTTTCATAGTCTGAAAGTAGATATGATATCTAAATATAGCTAGAAATCACTTGGAGATACCATAACGACACCTGTTTTTTTTTGTGTGTGTGATACATATGAAGGCAATTCCAAAATATTTTGAGCATTGATAGCATAATTTCCATCAATGTATAACCTTCCAAGATGACTAGGAAATCAACTTTTGTATGAATTTAATCATGCTTTGTTCAGTATTCACCAACTGCTGACTACAGGCCAGCTCTAGTTACTGAAGGCACTCAGCTTCCAGGTGTAGCTTCCCATTGCCCACACTGCTCTGTCTCTCACCAAATGAGAACAAGACCACTGATGTGCATTTAGAATTAATCTGCTTTTCCTAAATACAGTATCCTATGTACCTAATGAACTGTAGCCTTCCTTCATAANGGCGGGGGCGAGGGGGGTGGTGGCTTTATGGCCACCATTTCCTGAAATGGCAAGTTACAATCTTTGTCCACAATATCCACCCTGATTCCTCTCTACTTTTCTCAGAATTCCAATCTTCTGAGGCCCCAAGCCTTGCTGCTACCGGGGGTTACTAATGTCAACCTTAAAGTGTAGTCTAGCCAGACCTGCAGACATTGGAACCTCATTGTAGGTCACTGGCTTCCAACCCCTCGGGTGTCCACGTGGTTGCCTCTGTCTGGAACGACCCTTTTCTACACCTGGAGCAAATCTGCTCATTCTTCAAGCCCCGGCTCAAAGCTCCCCTGAACTCTAGCACATGCGGTTACTGTGAAAACTGAGATCACAGAGGTCAACCTCTTGGCACAGACTGGGTGGCTGTTCCAGGACAGCTCTGATGGTCACTGTCATGCCCTTACTCCCACCCCTCTCAGGGATCCCTTCCTTCCACAATCCTGTCTGCCTTTTACAGGCTTCCCTGGTGGCTCAGATGGTAAAGAATCTGCCTGCAACGTGGAAGACCTGGATTCGATCCCTGGGTCGGGAAGATCCTGTGGAGAAGAGAATGGCTGCCCACTCCAGTATTCTTGCCTGGAGAATCCCATGGACAGAGGAACCTGGGGGGCCACAGTCCACAGGGTCGCAAACAGCTGGCCCCGACCGAGTGACTGACACTGCCTCTTACCATCCTCACGTTGCCGCATGGTGACTGGTGACTCACTGCTCTCCTCTGTGAAATCCCGACTCCTTGAGGTCTCCTGCTTGTCTTTGGGGTCCCTTCCCAGCTCTGGGCCTGGCACTTAGAGGATTCCAAGTGTATTTTCCCATAAATCCTTTTGTCTCCTGACTCCAGAGACAGCAATTTGATGAATGATCAGAACATCTTGCCTGGAGAATCCCAGGGATGGGGGACCCTGCTGGGCTGCCATCTATGGGGTCGCACAGAGTCGGACACGACTGATGCAACTTAGCAGCAGCAGCAGCGGCAGCAGAACATTGTAATAAATTAAAATTCATTTTATGATGCGACTGTGGAGACAAAGACTGTGCTACTAGTGACATCATGTCGGGCTGATGACACCACTAATCATTAGTAACGTTTGTTTCAAGACAGTGTCCTTGGCTTGATACACATGGGGAAGACAGTCCAGAGCCCCCAAGTGTGTCACAGCTGAACAGCTGAGCTGAACACTGAGTGTCATAGCCCATAGGGATGGGCTATGCAGCTGGTGTGGACCGAGCTGGTCTACTCCTTGGGACAGTAATTCATTCATCTCTACACCCCCCAGCATCTCACTCAGTATTTCTGGAAAACTTTACCTGAAACTGGTGGTGGTGTTGAAGATAAGTGCAAAAGAAACCTCTTTCTGCATCTCTCGACTTCCCCACTGACTGAAAAGAACAGGCCACATTGTATGAAAGTTCCCAGATCATCTGTGGGTCCCAGACACATTCCATGCCCACATATACCCATACTCCATGCCCATATCTTCTGGGCAAAGTCACTGCCATTCCCCTCTGTGGGACAGCCCTTCCCCCCTATCCTGTGACCTCCCACTATTGCCCCAAACCCTACTTATACACCTTCTCTATCAGGTCTTCCTGGTCCAGCCCCTTGAGAGTTTTTCCTGATTCAACACTGGTCATCTTCACAAGGTCAAGGCAGTCTTGGAGTGGGCAGGCAGGCCCCATCTCCATAGCTCTAGCAACAAGCTGCAGTGATGAGGCAATGTGCTCACTGGGTCTGAAGCAGGTCCTCCAAGGCCTTGAGCTCCAGCCTGTGGTATGACACCAGTATGGGCTGCAGACAGAGACCCAGAGGTGAGGACAGAGGGTGGCTGGAAGCTGAGAACCAGGAGTAGGACTTCAAAAGCTGATCCCAGGAATCCAGGGAGGAGCAGTGGATTGAAACTGGTGGAGGCGCTTAGCAAAAGGCACAGATCTGGGGGACACTGAAGAATCTGCGTGCAACCCCCCCCTCCCCCATCACTCCGTAGTGTGATCAAAAGTGAACCACTTGGCTTCTCTCAATTTAGCTTCCTTTGTTATAAAATGGTCTCCCAGGGAGTAGGAACTACTCTTACACCACTTTTCTGGAAGATGTGAGCCACACCACGGGTTGGGATCTCTAGTCTCAGGCCTGCTGGGAGCTCCCTGGGTACCTTGCAGAGACGAGATTCCCACGCGGGGCGTTTCTACTTTGTGGTTTGCCTCTGACATTGTTCAGCTCAATTTCTCTAAAGGATTTACAAAGCACTCTAACATCCACGGATGCAATGTCATTGCGTCGTCCCATCAGCCTCTTTTGCAGAGGGGCTTCTTTTGCACCTGGGGCCGTGACTTCCCAGTCACTCTGTGGGGACCAGCGCTAGCAAACCCCGCCCGGGAGAGCACCCGCACCGAAATCGCGGGCGTAGACGCCCGGGCCCCGAGCCCTCCCTGGGGCGGAGCGAGCCGGCGCGGGGCGGGGCCTTTTCGGGTCACGCGACTCCCGGCCCGGAAGCGCTCGCGCCCGAGACCCCCGGGTGACCGGGTAGCGAGCTATCGTCTCGAGCAAGCGCGGAGATTGCGGGGGGTCCCTCTAGTATCGCGCTCCCCGCATCCGCCGCCATGGCCTGGACCAAGTACCAGCTGTTCCTGGCCGGGCTCATGCTCGTCACCGGCTCCATCAACACGCTCTCGGCAAAGTGAGTCCGGGCCTGGCCGGGAGGGGTTGGGGCTCGGTAGGGTCTGCAGCCGCCCGCAGGGGCGCTGGCGACCCCCGCCCTCCTCCTGCGCCCTCCCCCTTCGCGGCTGTCATTTCCTGGGCTCACCAGCCAGCTCAGTTTCTCTGACCGGTTCACGCAGTTCATGGACCACCCAAGAGGTGCAAGGCACCGGGGAATGCGAGGAGGAGCAAGCGGTGTCCTGGCTGGAGATCCGAGCTCCCGCTTTAATCCCAACCAGTCACTTTCCAACTCAACATCTTTAATGGGAGGGCATTCCTCTCTGCTGCCCCTTCCAAGGTGGCATCAGGGGCGCGGCCCTCCAGGAGCTGTGGGCCGGGGAGGGCTACGTTAGATGCCACGTTAGCCGAGTGACCCGTGAGTATGGAGGGCTGCGATGACAGGGTAGGGGGTACTCCATGGGCCCCTCCTGGAGAACTGGTTTCAGCTGGGCCTTGAAGCGTGGGTGGAATTTCTGCTGTGGTGGGAACCTCGAGGCAGGAGCAGCAAGATCTTAAGGGAAATGTAACTCGCTTCAAATGCCCAGGCTAGATTTTATCCCACAATCAAAGAGGGGCTTTTGAGAAAGTGATTCAGTGAACCTGGTGGTCAAGGTGAAAAGTAATTTGCTGGAGGGAAAACCACTGCAGGACTGCTGCAGAGCAGATGAGGGGACCTTGGAGGTGGAGGTGAGGTGGGAAGGGCCAGGTGGGAGAGACCAGGTGCAGAGTGAAACCACAAGGCCTGACCCACAGGATCAAATAGTCACTCCTGGGCTTCTGCCTGGGAGAACAGGAGTGTTGCTAACCCAGACACGGCAGGCAGGTGGTGGCGGAGGGAGGGGGCACATTCTGCTCTGATGTCAGAGGGTGTGGTGCACATGGGCCCATAAGGACAGTCCTCAAAAGGTTGGGGGTTGATGACCTGGAGCTGTCATGAGGCTGAGGAACTGAGCACACTCTCCTCTTTGTAACAAGCAGGAGGCCCCGAGAGGCAGCCCCTTCTCTTGATGGCCCTTTGGCTCTTTCCCTGTCCCTAGCTCGGCACTGGGCCTTCCTGCCCCTCTGCCCCACCAAGAGCCCCAATACCCAGAGCCCAGCTTTTCTCTGAGCCAATTCCAAGGTGCACGTGGAGGACAGTAGACAGTGACCTTCTCCCAGTCAGACCTCACTTCCACCTGGGTCTTGCCAGGCTCGAAGCAAAGGGGAGTCACCCCAGTCACCCTGAGGGCTGTGCCCCAGGCCTGTGGGGGTGGTGGGGATGGTTGTATCTTACTGATTTTCTAGAGTGTTTTTCCCCAGCATACTCCATCAGTGATGTGAGAAATGCCCCAGAAGAGATGTCTGGGAGAGAGGTCTTCTGTTCAATTCTTCAAATATGTATAAGGTACTTACAGTATGGGAGCCACTGCCCAGACTCAGGGAAGAAGGCAGAAGTGACCAAGAGAAGGTCCTGGCCTTTGAGATGCTTAGAATCTGCAGTGGATGAGACATGTGCACGTGCTTGACAAGCACAGTGTCCTCCCTTCTCCACAGGAAAGTGGACCTCTGGGTGGGGCCCACCTGTCTCTCCCACTGGGCTCTGGCCAGCCATGTCTGTGTCTTGTGCTGGGCTCCTGGGCCCTGAGGCCTCCTGAGGGTGCTCCTCTTGCTGAGCGCTTAGCTGTAGAGGAACTCCACCTGAGGTCTTCCATCTCTGTTAGGGTCTGAAGGCCACAGAACAAGTCGCTGTCCATCAGTCACACGAGCCAAGGCCTCAGTCTGGTGCTTACAGGGTGCCTGTGATCAGCCGTGGCCACTGTTCCCAAGGAGAGCTGAGTTACTACTGAGGTTACCCGTGCTGATTCAGCTCTCCCTTGAAGAGGTCCAAACCAGTCTGGTGAGAAACCAGAGGATCCTCAGCCTCAGGAGGCTTTGCCCCAGGAGACTACCTGAGAGGCCAGAAAGAGGCTTCCAGGTGGGGACCCAGCCTTTGCCTGTGACCTGATACGGGGCTTTTCAGGAGCCTCCCTACCTGTGACAGGCCCTAGTATTGGACCCTCAGCAGAATTCTGAGGCCAGACTATGAGAAGAATGCTCTCAGAGAAAGAACATGGGAAAGCAGCAGTGTACATCCTGATGGGGGTTATCGATTTGAAATCACACCCTGACCTCCAGTTTCCAGCAGGGACAGACAGACGGGAATGTGACAACAGCACGTAGGTGCTAACCAGCTAATACCCAGACAGAGAATAGCAGGTACCACGTCCTGCCCCAGCCACCTTTCGTGAGTTAATGAATTCTCGTAATCACCCTGTGAGGTAGATACATATCTTGTCCCTGGATAAGGAAAGTGAGATTTTGGAAAGAGGATCTTGCTTGCCCCAGTTCAACTGAGCTATGAAGTGGCAGAGTTTGTATTTGAGCCTAAGTAGTCTGGTTCTAGAATCCATACTCTTAACCTCCAATATGAATGAAGCTGGGGACTTCTCTAGTCATTCTCAGGGACATTTAGAGTTGTTAGAAACATAGAAATTATCCATTCTAATCCCCACAATTTATAGTCAAGGTCCCAAGATTGTGATTCAGCTGGTTGGTGTCTAGAACCTAGGTCTCAGCATTTTGGTCCAGTCCCTCAAACTTCCTCTTCCCTGGGGCTTCCTCTTACACCTCCCTGGACAAAAACAGACAAGCATGTGCCTATGGACACTGTAACCCTATCAGTGGCTTCTCCCCTCCCTGCCATCGGAGTGCCTTCGCTCTGGGGCTGGGTGGCAAGCATCTGAAGCCTCTGTCCCAGTGCTCACTCAGGGTTCAGGTTTAGAGTCTCTAGTAGCCTTTTGCAGCGTCTGGGCTGTCGAGTGAGAAGGATGTTTCCCTCCCTGGCTTTTTGGGAGGACTGAAGACAGCGGATGAGGAAGTGGGCGTGAGCACGTGCTGCTGCTCTACTACGACCATAGGTCAGCTGCCAGCTGGAGGAGCTCACTGCCCACTCAGGAGGGTTGGGTGCCCTGCAAGGAGTCAGCCTGCCTGGGCTGGGCTGGGGGTCATCTGTGTGCAGAAGGGAAAGTCATGGACAGACAGGCCCTTGGGTGTGGGCAGAGGTCCCCTCCCTTCTCCTTTCTGTGGCTACTTCCCCCCCACTACCAGGCCCTCTGCTGGTGCACCTCCTAGAGAACAGACATTTCGGCCTCCCTTGGCACTGTGTGGGGCTGTCTGCTTGAACCAGTGCGCCTTTTGGAACTGCATCCTCCTGAATCCAGCTGGGGTTCTGCACGTAAAGAGCCAGGGTCAAGTAGATGCTCACTCAGGAAGGCTCAGCTCCCCTCCTAAACTTCTGCAGGCTGTGAAGCCCACCCCCACATGAAGGGACCATGGGGCCGTGTTCTCCAGCTGCCAGATCCACTCGGTCCTGGGACCCTGCAGGAAGGGGGCAGGGGGCCTGGGATCATGGGCCTCGATGGGGGAAGGGCTATCAATCCCTTTCTGTGCCCTGACTTTCTCGCCTTGGCAGCTACCCCTCCCCCCAGCCCTGTGAGCACCACAGTATAATTGCTTCCAAGGGGTTAATGCTGGCTGGAGAAAGCCTGCAATGGGGAGGGCAGTGTAGAAGAGGAGAGAGCATGTGGTTTGGCAGCTATGGGATTAGATGAGTCACTGGGCCTCTCCAAGCTTCAGTTTCATCTATAAAATGGGTACAGAATCCCTGCCCCACCTCTTACACATGCTGTAGGAGCTCCTGAGGAGAGTCTTCTTATCCTTAAGGGCTGTCATCATTTCTTACCACGTGAGCCACCTGCTATGACACTCCGGGAGGGTGGAGAAGCCCTGGGGCCCTTCTTAAGGTCCGGAGCAGGAGAAACAGGCTGACTCACCAGGATGTGAGCAGAAATGGCCTGGATTCTGCAGGAAGGGGACACACAACTGATGGATCCGAGGCAGCCACACCAGCCACTTCCTCAGCCTCTGACCGCAACCCCCAGCCCCGCGCAGACAGACAGACACACACACAGACACACACACACACCCCACCCCACCCTCAAGGCCCAGGGAACTCAAGGAAACCCGCTTCTGCCAGTGGGAGGCACTTCCTCATGTGGCCTCAGCCTGAGTCTCCTGGGTCCCCACAGGCCTCCTGCCCTAGGGACCATGGCTATCCCCAGAAAAAAGTGTCCAGAGAGCGGAGGGCCCACCTGCAGGGCTGACCTTTGCCCCACCTCAGCCAGGGAAGTGGGAAGGATCTGGAAGAAGAAGGTGCTCGGTGTTGGGGAAGGAGCACAGAGCAGGGGGTGGAGGCACTAGAACTTCCCTGTGTGCCCAAGCCCTCTCTGGCCCCTGGGTTTCTCGTCTGTGAAACTAGGAGCTTCCCGAGATGATGGCCGAGTTTGTCCTCATCTTTCGGCACTCTGTGACTCTCCAGCTGCCTCATCCTGCAGGATAGGTTGCAGAGGAGGGACATGCCCTGGAAGCCTTCAGGTGGAGCGGAGCTGGGGCCACACCCACCCAGCCCAGAGGAAAATTTTGCAATAAGAAGTTCGTGATCTGAGCCACCGTCAGCTCCCTGTCTTGTTTTTGCTGACAGTATAGAGCTTCTCCATCTTCAGCTACAAAGAATATAATCAATCTGATTTCAGTATTAATCATATAGTGATGTCTATGTGTAGAGTTGTCTCTTGTGTTGTTGGAAGAGGGTGTTTGCTATGACCAGTGCATTCTCTTGGCAAANTATTTGTTGAATTTTTTTAGGTTAATGAAGGAGGAACGTTAAGATATTTTTCTTATTTGAAGATTTTGTGTGGGATTTTCACATTTTTTATTCACATTTTACTCTGAAAAGAAGAGAATTAGGGCAACAAGATAAGTCTAAATTTTTTTATCTTCAGTCATTGGAAAATGGGAACCTAACTTTGCTCTGCATGCCAATCATTTATTATGTGGGTGATGTGGATGTGATGGGCATATGTAGGCAAGCATAAGACAGCCACTACTGCTCAAGCAGCCTGAAAAATTTCATGCACCACCGATCCAGTCCTGACAAGAGGATCCAGCTTGGAAAACAAAACCTCCCCCTCAATGCTACCCTGAGCCTCTTGGATCTCATTAAAAACAGAAATGATACAGGGGAGGCTTTTATTTCACACAGGCAGGTCAAGTATAAGGGACTTTGTCACCTCTGGGGACTAAGCACACAGTTATAACATTGGTATGGAAGCTGACTTGTTAAATTTGCCCTCAAAGATAAGGAACCTACCAAAGCACTAGAAAGAGGAGAAGCAGGGTCCAGATAAAAGTGAGGCCAGAGGCTGAGGGACTATTCATCCACTGAGAACTACTTAATTATTAATCCTTTTGCTTAAGTGATATTTAAGCTTTGGAAAAGCCTCTATTTTGCCTTTCTCAGTAGATACTGCAAAGTTTTTCTTTTTCCTGTGTAGACACTGACATATAAATCAACTGTCATGAATAGTGACTAGCAAGCAGAGTATTTTTTGAGACAGAATTGGCAAATAAAACTGTAAGATATTTAAAGTAAATAACATGATAATTTGATATATGTATATATTATTTTTTAAGTTGACTTTTTTCCATAGGTAACTTATACTTTTATTTTTTAATATAAATTTATTTATCTTAATTGGAGGTTAATTACTTTATAATATTGTATTGGTTTTGCCATATTATACAGAGTGAGGTAAGCCAGAAAGAAAAACACCAATATAGTATACTAACGCATATATATGGAATTTAGAAAGATGGCAGTGATAACACTGTATGCAAGACAGCAAAAGAGACATAAATTTACTTTTAACGGGAGTATAATCGCTTTACAATGTGTTGGTTTCTGATGTACAACGATGTGAATCAGCTATAAGTATACATGTATCCCCTTCCTCTTGAATCACTCCACCATGCACCCATCCTACTTCTCTAGGTTGTCACAGTGCACTCGGTAAGCTTCCTGTGTCACACAGCCACTTCCCACTATCTATCTATTAATATTTTACATTTGGTAATGTACTAAGTGTCAACGCTACTCTCTCAATTCAACTTGCCCTCTCCTTCCCCCATTGTATCCACAAATCTCTTCTCTGTCTGTGTCTCTCTTCCTGCCCTGAAAATAGGTTAACCAGTGTCATTTTTCTAGATTCCATGTATACATTAATATACAATATTTGGTTTTCTCTTTCTAACTTACTTCACTCTACATAACAGGCTGTAGGTTCTTCCACCTCAGNATCTCTTCTCTGTCTGTGTCTCTCTTCCTGCCCTGAAAATAGGTTAACCAGTGTCATTTTTCTAGATTCCATGTATACATTAATATACAATATTTGGTTTTCTCTTTCTAACTTACTTCACTCTACATAACAGGCTGTAGGTTCTTCCACCTCAGCTCAAGTGACCCAAATTCACTTCCTTTTAAGGTTAATTAAAATTCCTTTGTGTAGATGTACCACACCTTATTTATCCATTCCTCTCTCAATGCACATCTAGATTGCTTCCATGTCCTGGCTATTGTAAACACTGTTTCAATGAATTTTGGGNCTTTTTTTTTTTTTGGTGTTAGTTCTAAAAGGTCTTGTAGGTCTTCATAGAACTGTTAAGCTTCATCTTCTTTGGCTTTACAACAGAAGAGAAAGAGGGAGAAGAGATAGAAAAGAACTTTTATTGACTCCCTGCCATCTGCCAGGTCTTTTATATCTTATTTATTACTTTTGCAAGCTCATCAGTGTTGGCATCATTATCCCCATTTTATAGGTGCGAAATCTCTAACTCATCCAACCTGTGACATTCAAAAGTCTGAAGTCTGACCTTTCCATATATCCTGCTACTCTTTCTGAAAATAAGTTCAAGCAGGTGTGTTTGGGCCTAGATCCACCCGTTAACTGTATGAGGCTGAAACGGCTCTCTCCCGCCCAAGGCCTAAAGTCCCCGTCTCTAAAATGAGGGTCCTTGTTATGAGACTTACACCACACAGCCCACGTGAAGTGCTCAGCCAGTTCAAGAAGTACAGGTCTGGTACAAAGTCAGTACACAATGAACTGTGCATTTATAAATATACGTTAGGGAAGCATTTTTCAAGGAGACAAGTGCTGTCCCATTGATGTCACCCTCAGATGAGCTAGGGCTGGCTTTTGGCCGTTGTTCTGTGCTACCTGAGGGCTTCTGTGACTGCACAGTGAGCCAGACCTTTCCCAGAGCCAAGCTGGGAAGCCTGACTCCTTCCCAAAGTGACTGCAGGCCTGAACTCCTCCCTGGCCCCAAGAGGCTGGGCGGGGCAGCATGTCCTGACACCTAATCCCTGGGGCTGTAAGCCTGCCCCAGTCCCTCAGATACTAAAAGATTCCATTTCCCCTGCTGGGAACCTGCCCAGTCCAGCCTGTTCAGGCAGACCCAACCCTTGGAGAAAGGAGACAGCACCAGGGGAGGGGAGGAGGCTTAGCACGAGCCCTCCAGCGCTCCTCGAGGCACCCATCCCTAGGGAAGGGCAGGCCTGGCTGGTCCCACCAGCAGAGGGCGACTCAGACCAGGTGGCAAATTAGCACTGCGCATTTGGACTGTAGTCAGCACCTGGCTATTATTTGTCTAGTGGGGTCTAGAAGTCCATGCATGCAACCCAAACAGTTTAAACTTGTGTATAATAAGGTTCTAGGAGCAAAGAAAGCTGTGGAGGTTACTGGATGCTGAGCTCACATCCTCTCTAGTGACAGTGACTGTGGGACCAGAAGTGGCACAGACGTGAGTTGTGACTGTCAGGTGGCAAGCAGTAGCCCAGCGGGAGTTCCAGGAGATGGCCCCGCCACCAGATCAGGATCTTCTTGAGCCTGCCAGTCTGTGCTCTGCGTGCAGCCCCAGGAGGGAGAAGGGGCTTTCATACCAGCCCCTGTCCTAGGCTTCTGGTTGACCGTGAACTTGGCAAGACCTCCCCTGTTCCTCCTGGAGGGGCCCTGAGAACTCTCTCTCTGACCTGCTGACTCGCTCCAGGGCCATTGTCTCTGTGCCCTTGGTAAAGCTTAACCTCTTCACTCTCCCTGCTTCTCTGTTTCACTCAGCTCCCTCACCTAGGCCCTCCGCCAGGGCTCTTTGTGACAACGAGTCTGGCTGGAGAATGGGCTACCTGGGTAGGCCATGCAGGTGGCAGCTGGCCCACGTTCCGGGTCCTGTCCTGCACGGGGAGGGATCCTCGAATCAGAATCTACTGCAGATCAGGCAGAAATGAGACCCCTTGGAGAACAGGCAGTTTCTGTCCTTAGTGGGGGCTTTCTTTGCCCCTTGGGTACTGGGTCTGATTACATCCTGATCCCCCAACCCAGATTTCCTTTGCATTCCCAACCAGGCACATCAGCACTTCTCCTTAAGGGCCCTTCAGCTCCCCTTTGACCTCCACTGTTCCCAAGCAAGCACTGTTCCTAATGTCCCTCCTCGCATCTTTGGGAGTGGATGGGGTCTCTCACCTTGAGATAAGTCTGCCATAGCCCTGTTTTGTTTACTCGCCCTAGGATGTGTTCAGATTTCTTTGTAGATGTGGTCTCTCCCTCCCGCTTTGTGCTGCCATGACCACCGCTCAGCCCACCCTGCCTGCTGCCTGCATCTGGACATCATGCCCTTGCCCCAGGCTGTGGGAAAGAGCTCCCAGAGAAGCCCTGCCTTGTGTGTGTTCCTCGCTCAGCCGTGTCCGACTCTTTACGACCCCATGGACTATCGCCCGCCAGGCTCCTCTGGTCCATGGGGATTCTCCAGGCAAGAATACAAGAGTGGGTTGCCATTTCCTTCTCTAGGGGATCTCCACAACCCAGGGACCGAACCCAGGTCTCCCTGGTTCAGGATCTTTGTCAAACCCAGACCTTTAAGTGGAGTGGCCCCCGGTCTGGGCACAGGAGGCAGAAGGCTTCCTTGCCCTCTGGGAGCTGAGGCTTGTGCAGAGAGGAGCTGGAAGATAGGTGGGGATCACAGTATAGCTGATCTTGACAGATATTGTTAGGAAAGACATTTCAGAAGTCCTAGGTGGCGCTAGTGGTAAAGAACCTGCCTGCCAGCACAGAAGATGCAAGAGATGTGGGTTAGATCCCTAGGTCAGGAAGATCCCCTCATGTAGGAAGTGGCAGTCCACTCCAGTATTCTTGCCTGGAGAATCCCATGGACAGAGGAGCCTGGTGACCCTATGCCCCATAGGGTCGCAGAGTCGGACACAGTTGAAGTGACTTAACACACACACACACACACNAGTTTTCCTTGGAGAAATATCTTACTCTGATTCTAGGTCAAGAGCAGGAAATGTCTTTTTTTTTTTTTTTAAGCAACTAAAACCCAAATTCGGTATATTTTAACTTATATACATAGTTCTGAAAAAGCCTAGACACTTCACTTGTGATCACCCTGGTATACATGAGAACTTCTAGCTCCAGATTATAATCTTGCGGTACATTTTCCACTAAGAGGAACCAGAACTGCTTGAAAATATTTCTGACTCCAGGATTGGGGCAAGAAAAATACTAATTTTAACCAAATGAAATTGCCTTATTGCCATGTGAGTGTGTGGGTACTCAGTTTTGTCAGACTCTGCAACCCCATGGAACTCTAGCCCGCCAGGCTCCTCTGTCCAAGGGTTTTCCAGGCAAGAATACTGGAGTGGGTTGCCTTTTCTTCCTCAAGGGGATCTTCCTGACCCAGGGATCAAACCTATATCTGTAATGTCTCCTGCATTGGCAGGCAGATTCTTTACCACTGAGCCACCTGGAAAGTTCTAGCATTGCCCTACTTAATACAGAATGAACCTGGAATATCTCTTCATACAGCTAGCACTGAAGTATATTAGTTCTATAGAGATGTTGTAATAAAATAGTGCAAATTGAATGACTTAAAGCAACAGAAATGTACTGCCTCATAGTTCTGGAAGCTTTAAGTCTAAAATCTAGGTGTCAGCAGGGCCATGCCCTGTTTGACACTCTGGTTAGAATCTTTCCTTGCCTCCTCCCAGTTTCTGGTTGTGGCTAGCAACCCCTGGAATTCCTTGTATCAATAAGATATTGCAGCAAGTTGATCTCCATCAAATATTTATATTTGTTCATTTATAATGCTGCTTAAAAAAATGAAAATTCTGATTGGTCACCATTGGAGAATGGTAGGGAAACAATTCATCATCTTGAAGATTGGTAAATAAAAATAGTCAAGCAGCCTTTCCTATGAACTGTACACCAGGTATCAAATAGTAGATGTCCTGGTTTGACTGGTAGCCCCCCAAAAGATATGTCCATGTTCTAATCCTTATTTATGTTACCTTATTTGGAAAAAGGGTCTTTGAAGGTATAATTAAATTAAGGATTTTGTGATGAGATCATTACCATGGTACACCCTAAATTCATTGGGAAGTGTCTTTATAAGGGACAGAGAAATGAATAAACAGGAGAGGAAGAGGAAATGTAACCACAGTGGGAGAAATTGGAGCAGTACAGCAACAAGGAATGCCAACAGCTAACAGAAGCTGGAAGAGACGAAGAATAGATTTCTCCCTTAGAGCCTCGGGAGGAAGTATGTCACTGCCAACATTTTTGTTTTGGACTTCTGGCCCCCAGAACTATGAGAATAAATTTCTGTTGTATTTAAGCCACCAAGTTTTTGGTTATTACAAAAGCCTCAGGAAACCAGTACAGTAAATAAGAGGATGTTTCTCTTTAAAGAAGTAGCTAATAAGCGGATAAAGAATCATAGAATGTCGCCGTTTCCCAAACTCTGATGAATTAAGAGACAGAGAAGTTAAGCACTGACATCTGCCAGCATCATAAAAAGGGAAATACCCTGACATTGTGTCCTTCTTTTTTCAAAAAATTAGGTTTTTATTTATTTGATGGTTCCGGCTCTTAATTGTGGCATGTGGGATCTAGTTCCCTGACCAGGGATCAAACCCAGGCCCCTGCACTGGGAATGCAGAGTCTTAGCCGGTGGGCCACCAGGGAGATCCCTGTCCTTTTTTAACAGTTTTTAAAAACTTTTTATCCCAGATACTATGTGCTTCTTGAAGAACATACCACCTGTAAAGTAGTCTTACACTCCTACCACCCCAAAATATAAACCCTGAATGTGATCAAGCTTCTATATCCAACTAAAATTTACAAAAAAAAAAAAAAATACACAGAGGATGCAGGGACATTTAAAACTATTTGTGTCAAAAATGCAACCATTAAAATCCGGACCCTGAGAAGGTATGGGATAAATGATGTCTTTTCTTCAACAAACAATTTCAGAAAGAGAGTGGAACTTAGAGGCTTAAGACATTTAAGAGACTTAACAGTCAATCACAATACACAGAACTATAAACTATAAAAGATGACAATTTGCTAGAAAACTGGAAATTTGAACACTTAAAGGATATTTAATGAAATTAAGGGAATTATTAAATGAAACTTTCCACTAAAGAATTTAAAATAAGCCCAGTGAATCATTTACAATCAAATGGTTCTTTATCCGTACAGCAAGGCCTGGTAATGTAAATAATATTAAACATTTGGTTTAATTACATAGGTTTCCTGTTTCTCTGATTCTTGGATCTCAGCTGCAAGTTGAGCAGCTGTGATTTGGGACAGTTAGAAATGGTGAAGAGTAAGGTGCTTGCTCATCTTTCTAATGGCCAGGTTCTCTTTGATTTACCTACGAACTTTGTTGTTCCTATATCTTCAACTTGATAGAGGTTTCTGATATGAAAGATAACTACACAGACAAGTTTCTAATAAAATACATCATAGCAGGTAAATTAAATCTTAGTTAATCTACAAACTATATCTTATCAAATTATTACTGAAACTAGATGGGCCAATTTCAGTTCTTCTGCAAAACCTACCTTCCTCTGATAGTAAAGGTAGGAGAGATTATAAAAGAGGAGGTGGCAGAAAGATTATTGTAGATTTCAGACCATAATGGAAGCAAGGAATGTGTAAATACTGAGGGCTGGTATTTGATTTAACAAGGGTTTCTTGGCATAGTTCTGATACCTTCTTTCTGAGAACAAGGGTCTGCATTAAATTAGGATGGTTCTTCAAAGTAAGGAAATAGCCAGTAGGCACAAAGAAAGGACGTTTAAACTGGAAAAAAACGGAGGTTTTAAAAAGATGAGGAATTTGCCATTTTGTGTTCCCTGCCAAGCTGAGAAGCAATAGTGAATTTAGTCTAAAAAACACGCAACCTCCTTTACAACTTGTAATAGTCCAATGAAACAAGTAATATTATCCCTTTGTTATGGATAGGAAACAGACTCGGATTAAGCAGTGTCTTGCCAACATATTGCTGTTATCTCATGAAGAGTTAGAGGCCCAAGTTCAAAGCTCTTTCCACCTGTCTTAGGAATAACAAGTTATCAATCAAGGAAGAGGTGAAGGATTTGAATTAAACCATGTTGGTCCTTGTTGTTGTTGTTGTTGTTTAGTTGTGTCTGATTCTTTTGCAACTCCATGGACTATAGCCTGCCAGGCTCCTCTGTTCATAGGATTTCCCAGCAAGAATACTGGAGTGGGCTGTAATTTCCCTCTCCAGGGGATCTTCCAGACCCAGGAATCTAACCTGTGTCTCCCGTGTGAGCAGGCAGATTTGTTACTGCTGAGCCACCAGGGAAGCCCCTGTGTTGGTCCTTAAGCTTGTCAGATATATGTTAATTATATAATGTGTTAAACTTCATTTGGGAGAACAAACTGTAACATATTCAAATTTGGAGACTTTGTCCCAATTAAAATATAACTGCCTCTGTAAAAAGCATCGTCAATAGCATTTATTAAATCATTTAAATAACTGATTTCTCTGTTTCTACGTTAGTTGAAAATCATCCATTTCCCATCCAAAATAGCATTTACTCAGTTACTGAATTTGACAAGAGTGGTCATTTTCTAGCAAGTATTTCTAATCAAAACATTTCTGTCTTAACTTTACAATTATATTTTAAATGCTTTCATAAAACAAGAGAATGAAGGGTGACTTTTTAGTGGTAGAACATTGGGAAGGAGAAGTCTTTCTATTATATTTTACCTGATGAACCAATAGTATACCTCCCATTGTGTAGACAGAAAAATATAATTGGGCCTGTGCCAATGTCATTGCACAGTAAATTAGAAGAGGCCATGTATATTGACAGGGATAAAATGGAACAGCAGTGCTCAGGAGCATGAACTTTGTAATTACCTAGACTAAGATGCTTGCCCTTGTTCCAGGCATAGACAAGTTACCTCATCTGTAAAATGGCAGTTAGTGAGATTAATAATTCTCTACCTTAGAGAATTGTGGGAGGACTAAGAGACAGTACATGTCAAGCCCTTTAGCTCAGTGATTGGCACAAAGTAGGTCCTCCATAATGATTAGAGATGATGATAATATTGATAGCATTGAAAATTAAATGAGTTCTATTTTGTCTTTTTCTAGATCACGTTAAGCAGTGGAGTGGAACAAAAATAGGAATCAGAACATACTTATGAACTGAGTTTGCCAATCCATATCTATCTTTTGAACATGTGAGTTTTTTCAATCTGTAAAATTAGAATCGAAGAAAGTAATTCCAGGTTTGAGATAAAACACATACTACACTCTAGACACCAGTTCTTGAGGACAGATCATTTGAATAACTGATATCTCTGTTTTTACTTCAGTTGAAGATCATCACTTTCCTAAAATGACTCAGATTGTTTAAAAGTGAGACTTTATATAAATCTCTGTCATGAGTTATAATTGCTCATTTGTGAAGTGTAGAATCCATTATCAGTTCAGTTCAGTCTCTCAGTCATGTCCAACACTTTGCGACCCCATGAATCACAGCACACCAGGCCTCCCTGTCCATCACCAACTCCCGGAGTTCACTCAAACTCATGTCCATCGAGTTGGTGATGCCATCCAGCCATCTCATCCTCTGTTGTCCCCTTCTCTGCCTGCCCCCAATCCCTCCCAGCATCAGGGTCTTTTCCAGTGAGTCAACTCTTTACATGAGGTGGCCAAAGTATTGGAGTTTCAGCTTCAGCATCATTCCTCAGTGAATCTCAAATGATAAGTTTTCAGGCTTCAGATATATTGTAGTATGTGATAAAAATCAATACTGTTATTTGGCCACAGGATGGCAAAATACACCTGAGCCTGGATAGAATACAAGACTAGGAAACCACAGTCCCTAGGGTGGTGTTTCATTTCCTTTTCATATATTTTGTTGCCTGCTTAGTGACATTTATCACTAACTGTGGTTTTATTTTCAAAAGATAGAAATCATCACATATTTCCTTCTTCAGTTCAGTCATTCAGTCATGTCCAACTCTGCAACCCCATGAACTACAGCATGCCAGGCCTCCCTGTCCATCACCAGCTCCCAGAGTTCACCCAAGCTCATGTCCATTGAGTCAGTGATGCCATCCAACCATCTCATCCTCTGTCGTCCCCTTCTCCTCCTGCCCTCAATCTTTCCCAGCATCAGGGGCTTTTCCAATGAGTCAGCTCTTTGCATCAGGTGGCTGAAGTATTGGAGCTTCAGCTTCAGCATCAGTCCTTCCAATGAACATTCAGGACTGATCTCCTTTAGGATGGACTGGTTGGATCTCCTTGCAGTCCAAGGGACTCTCAAGAGTCTTCTTCAACACCACAGTTCAAAAGCATCAATTCTTCAGTGCTCAGCTTTCTTTACAGTCCAACTCTCACATCCATGCATGACCTCTGGAAAAACCATAGCCTTGACTAGACGGAGCTTTGTTGACAAAGTAATGTCTCTGCTTTTTAATACGCTTTTTAATATGTCATAACTTTCCTTCCAAGGAGTAAGTGTCTTTTAATTTCCTTCTTAATTCTTGCTAATTTTAGCAAATGACAACACAGTCAAGTCCAAATCCCTTCTTTCTCTTTGCCCTTTTCCCTTAAGTTCTGTTAACATATTATACTTTTCTTTCTCCCTCCCTTTTCTTCTCATAATCTCCCTTTCTTGCTTTGCTTTTATTTTTCCTTTTTAATGCAATAGTTACAGAATGGTAAACATAGCCCTTGTTCAGTGATCTTGATGTAGTTTCATCCTCCCAATAATGGCTTCAAAAAATCAAATCAGAGTTCCTGTCTTTTAAAAAAGGTGATTGGATGATTATCAAATACAGACCATTTTGAAAGTCTCAATTTGTTCTTAGTCTCTATTTAGCCCTCTTAATTTTAACCTTAGCCAATCATAACATTTAAAAAATATTTTGTTGAGAGTGGGAGGGCAGCAAAATGAGGAATGTTAAATTACTAAAACCATCAAATAAAAACTATAGAAAATAAAAACAGAATTCCTGTGTTCCTGTCTCTGCTCAGACCTCTCAGTCACACCTGTGTCTTCCCTGCACATATCTCTAGATAGGTAAATATAATAACGGAATCATGCTTTAAATTTTAAAGGCAACTTGCTTTTTTTCATAGATCCAGTCTATCACAGATCTCTTTCTAGGCTAGTAAATTTCAAGCTGACTCAGGTGTTTTTAGTGGCTGCACGGAATTTCATAGTATGAATATGCAGTACTTTATTCTCTTGAAAAGTACAGTTAGACTCTTTTTTCCTCCATATTTTAAACACTGCTGCATCGATATCCTTGTGCATTCCCCTGTATATACTTCTGTTACTATCTTTGTAGGATGGATTCTTAGAAATGAAGTTTATGAGTCTTAGGATTTCCACCTGTTAAGTGTTCATCAGTACGCGCAAGTTAAGCCAGTCCACAGGTTGTCCCTGCTGCCTCTTTGACTTTGTCAAATCCCACAAAGCTGTCCTGTAAAACTGGGACCAACTTCTGTTTTCTTTCCTCTAGAAAAAAGTTCTTTACCTTTATCTGTAACTTTCTTCATACCACACACTTAAATGTCTCCACAGAGCTTTATCCTTTCTTCCTGCCTGGAGAAATCAGCTCTTGAATCCTTTAATTCCTTCCATCATTTTCCCTATCACTATTTCTCTTTTTAAAAATCATTAGAAAAGTAATAATATTTGATATAATTGCTTGCATATTTTGTTTCAACATACATTTTAAAGGGAAAATTAAGACAAACATTTTCCCAGTGTTCTTTATTCTGGTACTTATTTTTCTTTCATACAAAGAGAAAGATTAAGCTGTACCTAATTCTAATGTCTGGAAATAATATCTTTTCTAAATTGTGTACATAGTCTCCTTTTTTAGAAAGTTTTATAATTACATTTTTGANTCTTTATTCTGGTACTTATTTTTCTTTCATACAAAGAGAAAGATTAAGCTGTACCTAATTCTAATGTCTGGAAATAATATCTTTTCTAAATTGTGTACATAGTCTCCTTTTTTAGAAAGTTTTATAATTACATTTTTGATTCCCTCTAGACTTTTCTTCCATTCATTCAGCAAATATTTATGGTGCATCAAGTCCTGTTCTAGGCCAGGAGGGTACACAGAGCAAAGCAGACCAAATTCCCTTCACTCATGAAGCTCATAAGGCTGGTGAGACAGATAATAGATGAGATACATAAATAAAATGTTATGAAACATGTTTGGTAATTGTAGAAACTCAGGTAAGAAGAGTGGCGATAGATTGATCATGTGTTTTGAAAAGAGACACAACTAGGCTTGCTTTGGGTAGATTATGAAGCTTAGAAAAGTGAACAATCGAAAACACCTCATAGGTTTCTATTAAGTAAATGAGAGAATATTGGTGCCCTATTAGACTTAGGTTGGGGGAAACTGAAGGAAAAACATGTTTGGATGAGAAAAGTTATGCTTTGGTTAGGCTTAGATGTCTGTTGAACATTCATACGGAGACAATAATAAGCCTGAACATGGGTTTAGAGCTTAATAAACTGACCTGGAGATAAAGATTTCTGAATCACTTAGCATATATAGTTATTTATAGCCATGGAACGTATGAGATCATGGGTGGCGTGTAAAGGGAGAAAGTGGAAGCATGCTGATATTTAGGGGATAGACCTAGGAGAAAGAGCCAAAAAACACAACTGGGAAGGAGCAGGAAATGATGTAGCATATAAACCAGGAGAGTGGGACTAAGAATGAAGGGTGGATATAGGCACCAAGGGAAGAGAATGTTTCAAAGAGCGTGCTTCTTGCTGTCCAGTGGTGCTAAGAAGCAAGCAAGATCATGATAGAAAAGAATCTTGGATTTATCAAGTTGAAAGACTTTGGGAAAAAACCATTATGGTGTAATGATGGAGATGGAAAATAAATTGGAATGAATTGAGAAGAAAATAAGTGAAAAAATGATGAGAACAAAAATGGGCAACTTTTTGAGAAGCTTTGTTGTTAGAACATAGAAATAGGATTGCATTTGGTGGGAGTAATGGTGTTGATTTTTTAGTGGTTTTTTTATTGTAAAATATGTATAACAAAATTTATCATCTTAACTATTTTTAAGCACACTAGCCAGTGGTATTAAATACATTCATATTGTTGTGCTACTGTCATCCAACATCCATCTCTAGAATGCTTCATCTTGTAGAAGTGGAACTCTCTGTGTGCAATAAACAGTAATTCCCCATTCCCCTCTAACCCCAGCTTCTGGCAACCATCAATCTACTTTGTGTCTGATTTGGAATACACTAAGTACCTCATATAAGTGTGATCCATATGCGTTTGTTCTTTTTAACTTTTTTAAAATTATAGTTGATGTATAATATTATATAAGGTGTACAATATAGTGATTCACAATTTTTAAAGGTTACATTCCCTTCATGGTTATTATAAAATATTGGCTATATTCTCTGTGTTGTACAGTATATCCTTATAGCTTATTTTATCTATTAATAGTTTGTATCTCTTAATCTCTCTTGAGAAACCTATATGCAGGTCAGGAAGCAACAGTTAGAACTGGATATGGAACAACAGACTGGTTCCAAATAGGAAAAGGAGTACGTCAAGGCTGTATATTGTCACACTGCTTATTTAACTTATATGCAGAGTACATCATGAGAAACGCTGGGCTGGAAGAAGCACAAGCTGGAACCAAGATTGCCAGGAGAAATATCAATAACCTCAGATATGCAGATGACACCACCCTTATGGCAGAAAGTGAAGAGGAGCTAAAAAGCCTCCTGATGAAAGTGAAAGAGGAGAGTGAAAAAGTTGGCTTAAAGCTCAACATTCAGAAAACGAAGATCATGGCATCTGGTCCCATCACTTCATGGGAAATAGATGGGGAAACGGTGATATTCTTGCACTCGAAAATCACTGCAAATGGTGATTGCAGCCATGAAATTAAAAGACGCTTATACTTGGAAGGAAAGTTATGACCAACCTAGATAGCATATTCAAAAGCAGAGACACTGCTTTGCAACAAATGTCCGTCTAGTCAAGGCTATGGTTTTTCCACTGGTCTTGTATAGATGTGAGAGTTGCACTGTGAAGAAAGCTGAGCGCCGAAGAATTGATGCTTTTGAACTGTGGTGTTGGAGAAGACTCTTGAGAGTCCCTTGGACTGCAAGGAGATCCAACAAGTCAATCCTAAAGGAGATCAGTCCTGGGTGTTCATTGGAAGGACTGATGCTGAGGCTCCAACTCCAATACTTTGGCCACCTCATGCGAAGAGTTGATTCATTGGAAAAGACTCCGATGCTGGGAGGGATTGGGGCAGGAGGAGAAGGGGACGACAGGATGAGATGGTTGGATGGCATCACCGACTCGATGCACATGAGTTTGGGTGAGCTCCAGGAGTTGGCGATGGACAGGGAGGCCTGGCGTCTTGTGGTTCATGGGGTCGCAAAGAGTCGGACACGACTGAGCAATTGAACTGAACTGAACTGAATCACCTACCCTTATGTTGCTCCTCCATAGCCAGTGTTAGTTGTCTGTATGTGTGAGTCTTTTTTTGGTTATATTTTGTTATAGTTTTAGATTACACACATAAGTGATAGCATACAGTATTATCTTTTTCTGACTTAATTTCACTTTGCAAAATTACCTTCCAAGTCCATTTGTGGTTGCAAATGGAAAATTTTCATTCGTTTTTATAACTGAGTAGTATTCCAGTATACTTCACACCTGATTTTCTTCACCTGTCTGTTATGGACACTTAATCTGCCACCGTATCTTGACAATTGTAAGTAATACTGCTATGAACATTGGGGTCCATGTATATTTTCAAATTAATGGCTTTATTTTTTTTCAAATATATGTCTACAAATGGAATTGGTGGGTCATGTAGTGGTTCTATTTTTAGTTTTTAAATAAACCTGTTTTCCACAGTGGCTACACAAATTAACATTCCCAACAATGGTATTCAAAAGTTTCCTTTTCTCTACATTCTTGCCAACATTTGTTACTTGTGTTCTGTTTGATTATAACTATTCTGGCAGGTCTGAGGTGACATCTCACTAAGGTTTTGATTTTTATTTCCCTGATGATTAGCAATGTTGAGGATCTTTTTCTGTGCCTGTTGGCCACATGCATGTCCTTTTTGGAAAAATGTCTATTCATTTATTCTGCAGATTTTTTTAATTTGGTGGCTTGGATTTGGGGAGGAGGTTGTTTGTTAATGCTGAGTTGTATGAGCTGGATAAGCTGTATATATATTTGGGATATTAACCACTTACAAATAATACCATTTTCCAAGTTTTTCTCCCATTTAATAGGTTGTCTTTCCATTCTGTCAATGGTTTCCTTTCCTGTGCAAAAGCTTTTATGTTTGATTAGGTCCCATTTGTTTATTTTTGCTTATAATTCCTTTGCTTTAGGAAACAGAACCAAAAATATACCAGTGTGATGTATGTCAAACAGCGTTCTGCCTATGTTTTCCCCTAAGAGTTTTATATTATCCAGTCTTATATTAAGGTCTTTAGTCTATTTTGAGTTTATTTTTGTGTACAGTGTTAGCAACTAGTCTCGTTTCATTCTTCTACATGCAGCTGTCCAGTTTTCCCAGTACCACTTATTGAAGAGACTGTCTCTTCTCCTTTGTATAGGCTTGCCTTCTTTGTCATAGATTAATTGACCATAAGTGCATGGTTTGTTTTTTTTTTCCCTAGTCTATCTATTCTGTCCCATAGATCTATGTGTCTGTTTTTGTGCCAGTACCATATTGTTTTGCTTACTATAGCTTTGTAATATAATGTGAAGTCAGGGAGCCTGATTCCTCCATCTCTGTTCTTTCTCAGGATTGTTTTGGCTATTCAAGGTCTTTTGTGTTTCCATACAAATTTTTGAATTATTCTAGTTCTGTTCTGCAAAAAATGCAGTTGGTATTTGGATAGGGATTGCATTGAGTCTGTAGATTGTGTTCAGTAGTATGGTATCATTTAGGATCTCTGTTGCCTTATTGATTTTCTGTTCAGAAGATATGTCCATTGATGTATGTAAGTCTGAAAAATGTTTTCCTATGATTGTATTCTCATCATTTCTCCCTTTATATCTGTTAGTTTTTATGTATTTGGGTGTTCCTAACTTGGGTGCATGTTTGTTGACAAGTATAATTTCCTCATATTGATCCTTTTATCATTACATAGTGTCCTTCTTTATCTTTCTTTATGGCCTTTGTTTTAAAGCCTGTTTTGTCTGATATGAATATTATGACCCCTGCTTTCTTGTAATTTCCATTCGCATGAAATATATTTTTCCATCCCATCACTTCTAATAGATGTGTGTCCTTTGTCCTAAAGTGAGTCTCTTGTAGGTGGCATATTGTAGGATCTTGTTTTTTTAATCCAATCTGTCACTCTTTTGACTGGAGCATTGGCACAGAAGGTAGTTATGAGATGTGTATTTACTGTCATTTTAGACCTTATTTTCCACTTGATTTTGTATTTCTTCCTCATTCCTTTTTCTTTTTCCTTTTGCAATTTGCTGATTTTCTTTTGCATTATGCTTATGATCTCTTCTTTTGGCTTTTCTGACTCTGTTGCATGTTTTTGATTTGTGGTTACTCTGTTTTCAAGTAGTTAACCCTTCCCTATATATACTTTCTTAGACTTAGTAAAATAGGCTCAAACACCTTCTAAGAGAATTGCATTTTCTTAATCTCTTCCCCCACGTTTTATGATTTTCATGTCCTCTTTTATATCTTTGTGTTTGTCCTTTTACCATTCATTGTGGTTATCACTTTCACAAAGATTTTTTGTTTGTTTTTTTAATCTGAAGACTGGTCTATTTAAGTAATTTACTTTTCAGTTGTAATTTTCTTCTTTCCAATAGATTACTACTTTTCTTATACTTATAAAAGATCTTTCAATATTTCTTTTAGGAAAGGTTTAGTATTGCTGTATTCTTTTAGTTTTTGCAGATCTGAAAAATTCTTTGTCACTTCTAACTGATAAACTTGCTGGGTAGAATATTTTGATTATAATATGTCTTGGTGTAGGTCTCTTTGGATTCATCTTGTTTGGGACCTTCTGTGCTTCCTGTACCCGAGTGTCTCTTTCCTTCTGTAGGTGTGGGAAGTTTTCAGCCACAGTTTTTTTTAGTTGGTTTTTGACTCCTTTTTCTCTTTCTTCCCCTACTGCAGTCCCCAATATGCATAGATTGGCAAGCTTTATATTATTCTATAGGTCTCTTACATTGCTTTCATTTTTTTTTTCCATTTGGTTTTCTGTCTGCTGTTCTGATTGGGTGATTTCCATTATTCCATCTTCCACTCAGATATCCCATAGGCACTGAGTTTCCAAAGCCAACATGAAGGCATAAATCTGCACACCTCAAGTTTCAGCCTCACTGTCGCCTGTGGACAGTCTGCTGATGCTCCCCTCAAACTTGTAGAGGTGGTGCCAAGTCTTCTGAGAGTGTGCAGGGAAAGAGGCTTTTATGGAGACCTCCATCCCTTCCTTCCATGCTTATTAACAAAAGAACTTCACTTCTGTGGTGGGCCTATCTCCACTTCATTTATATTTTTTCTCTGGGCTTTTATCTTGTCCCTTCATCTGGGATATAACTTTCTGCTGTTTCATGATGATTAACTTTCTGTAATATGGTTTTTGTTTTAGCCGTTGTGAGACTGTGCCTTTTCTTGCTTCTGTCTGCCTTCTGATGGATGAGGCTA
The DNA here is from genome assembly GCA_006410875.1 of Neotragus pygmaeus. Lineage (NCBI taxonomy): Eukaryota > Metazoa > Chordata > Mammalia > Artiodactyla > Bovidae > Neotragus > Neotragus pygmaeus. The sequence goes on along the minus strand of SJYV01052401.1, from coordinate 275,371 downwards.
AGAGGCTTGTGTAAGCTTTTTAAAATTATTTATTTTATAATTGAAGGATAATTGCTTTACAGAATTTTGTTGTTTTCTGCCAAATATCAACATGAATCTGCCATAGTTATACATATGTCCCCTCTTGAACCTCCCTCCCATCTCCTTCCCCTTCCCANTTTTTAAAATTATTTATTTTATAATTGAAGGATAATTGCTTTACAGAATTTTGTTGTTTTCTGCCAAATATCAACATGAATCTGCCATAGTTATACATATGTCCCCTCTTGAACCTCCCTCCCATCTCCTTCCCCTTCCCACCCATCTAGGTTGTTAACAGAGCCCCTGTTTGAGTTTCCTTAGTCATACAGCACATTCCCAATGGCTGTCTATTTTACATGTGGTAATATAAGTTTCCATGTTACTCTCTCCATACATTTCACCCTCTCCTTCATGCCCGTCACTGTGTCCATAAGTCTGTTCTCTATGTCTGTTTTTCCATTGCTTCCCTGTAAATAAATTCATCAGTACCATCTTTCTAGATTCCACATATATATGCTAATATATGATATTATCTTTCTGTTTCTGACTTACTTTATTTTGTGTAATAGGCTGTAGTTCACCTCGTTAGAACTGAGTTTCCAAAGCCAACATGAAGGCATAAATCTGCACACCTCAGGTTTCAGCCCCACTGTCGCATGTGGGCATTCCTTTTTAAGACTGAATAATATTCCATTGTGTATCTGTACCACAGTGTCTTTATCCATTCATCTGTCGATGAACTTCTAGGTTGCCTCCATGTTCTAGCTATTGTAAATAGTGCTTCAGTGAACACTGAGATACATGTGTCTTTTTCAATTTTGGTTTCCTCAGAGTACATCCCTAGTAGTGGGATTGCTGGGTCACTGGTGGTTTTATTCCTAGGTTTTTGAGGAATCTCCATGCCACCTTCCATAGTGGCTATATCAATTTACATTCCCACCAACAGTGCAAGAGCATTCCCTTTTCTCCACACCATCTCCAGCATTTATTGTTGGTAGACTTTTTGATGATGGCCACTCTCACAGGTGTGAGGTGATATCTTGTTGTAGTTTTGATTTGCATTTCTCTAATAATGAGCAATGTTGAGCATCTTATCATGTGTTCGTTAGCCATCTGTCTGTCTTCTTTGGAGAAACGTCTGTTTAGGTCTTTTCCTCACTTTTTAATTGGGTTCTTTTTCTAGTATTAACTTGTATGAGTTGTTTCTATATTTTGGAAATTAATCCTTTGTCAGTTTTTTCATTTGCTATTATTTTCTCCCATTCTGAAGGCTGTCTTTTCACCTTGTTTATAGTTTCCTTTGCTGTGCAAAAGATGTAAGTTTAATCAGGTCCCACTTGTTTTCTTTTGTTTTTATTTCCATTACTCTAGGAGGTGGATCATAGAGGACCTTGATTTATGTCATCGAGTGTTCTGCCTGTGTTTCGTCTAAGAGTTTTATAGTTTCTGGCCTTATATTTAGGTCTTTAATCCATTTTGAGTTTATCTTTGTGTATAGTGTTCTGAAGTGTTCTAATTTCATTCTTTTACACATAGCTGTCCAGTTTTCCCAGCAGCACTTATTGCAGAGGCTATCTTTGCCCCATTGTATATTCTTGCCTCCTTTGTTGATAANAAAGGCAGTAGAAGAGATGTACAATAGGGGCTTGTTCAAAAAGAGTTCTATGTGGGAAGAAATAACTGGAGACTGTCCCAGTTTCTGAATTATATATATACTTTTCTCTGCTAATCTGTCAGCAGATTAGTCTAGGCTTCTGGAACTTTATGCCTATTGGTGAAAAGGAGAGAGGGGAGGAGAGCAGAGGGAGCTAAGAGAGAAGTCTTGACCCCTGGGTCTGCTCTTGACAGGTAGAGAGTAGATTTTATCCCATTCTTTTCTGTTGAGACCTAGACTGTGTTTGGGAAAAGTACCTGTATTTTGGTTTTAACTCCTACTGAAAAATATTATCTGTAATTTTGAGATCTCTAAATAAAAATCGTGAATAAATTCTTTTTTAAGAGATCTAACACATAATTCTTTTTGGTATGGAAAGATACTTCAGCATCTTTTCTTGGGTCCATAACAGGATGTGATGGAGTGGAACTAAAAATTGCCTTGTGTAATAAAGTGAAGTATAATGGATATACTTCTGTTCAAGTTATTTGGTCTGCCATTCCACTCAGTGGATCTGTGAGGCAGATAAAAGATGCTGTCAAGCCTGAAACAGTCAATTCACATTGCTAAACTCAGGGAATAATTGTATGACTCATTTTAATGATTTCTCCACATTGACCATGAACTGGAAGGCACTTTTCAGGGGGCTGGGATTTTGGGTGGTGATGATTCTAGTGGTATCCTCCATGAAGAACTTGAAAAACTGAGAGTAATAGAGTGATTTTCATTTAAGAAGACTGATACCCTAGTCTATTTTGTAGACAATTTAAGTGATTTTCAAGAGTGTTGAAACTTCAAAACTTAATTCCCACTTAAGATGGGATTTTTAAGAAGAGTTTTAAGTTCTCCCTTGGCAGTGAAACAGTAAGTCTAGGGATTTGAGGAATTCGTGACTTTACTCAAGCTAGAGCTAAGTGAGAAAGATCTTTAATAAGAATTTCCTCTGTGGGGTATTGGCAATGAACTTTAGAAACAGGGATATGTGATACTTTGTTTTAGATTCTTTCCCTGCTGTAAATACTCACCATTGATTTTAAACTAAAGTAAGCATCGGTTGTGCCACCAGCCTTGAATTATTAGTGCCTTGACGAATGGAGAGAGGGGGCTGCCTTCATTAAATGAGATCTAAAATACTTGGTACAGGTGGTGTCACCGGAGTATAAGCACTACCTAAGTGTTAGGTCATATGATTATGTCCAGGGAGACGGAAAGTGCCCAGCGTGGAGGTACACAGAGCACGCAGTCGGAAGTGATAAAAGAGCAGCTGCGAGGAGTTTAGAGTGAGAGCTGACAGGTGACATGGAAGACGTTTACTCCTCATCTTCACTTCCTCTCATTCCCAGCCCTTCCTCCCTCCAATCCTAAGGAACCCCAGGAAGCATACTTGGCCCCAAGCAGTTACTCAAGTAGTTGCTCCACTTGGACATTAAAAGAAAGGGGGATTTTAGAAAGCTAAAACCTTCTGACAGCATGGGAACCAGACAATTAGGTCTCAAAATTTGTTCGAGAGGACTCTGGGCAGATAGGAAGGGAAGAATAGGGGGAAGGAGTAGAATATCCACAATCTAAGAAAACCTTACGCTCTTATTTGGCTTTTCATCCTATTGTATACCTGGTAAATTACTAATATAAATTAATTTTGCACTGACTAGGCTATGAAATTCTGTGTGTTCTGTTCCGGATAGAGTTTTCTCAATAGTAGGAACCGCTGAATTGGCCTGAGTTCTCCCCTTGTGGATAACTGTATTTTGCAATAAGATGTCTATGGTCTGTTTGAACTAAACAAAACACACACCTCTCTTTCTTGTTTACACCAAAAAAAAAAACAAACCACCCTTTATTTTCTTTGCCTTCAATCTTTCCCCTAGACGAAAACAATCTGCATGTTGCAGACAGATTAGTCATTCCAGAATAAAGCTTTCTTGGCAAGATTCTCAAGTGGCTCCACGGCATTTATGAGACTGAGTCCGACCTCAAGCTGGAGGCCAGCTCTCCCACAGCTTGGCCCCTCTGCCACTCTTACCTCTTGATGTGCATGAACCCCTGACCCAGGTGAGGCTTATCTCTTAATCCAACTATACTTATATTTGCTTCTTCCCAACTCTAAAGTCCTGTTCTCTTGCCACTGAATTCAATTTTATCCCCACCTCTAGGCCTCACTGAAAAGCCATCTTTCTTATGAAAACCTCCCAAGTATTTTAGTCCATAATGATTTTTTTTCCTGCATTTATGTTGACATTAGTCATTTGAACTCATCAGTGAATTACTCAGTTATTTGTTGAGTGCTAACAATATGCCCGGAACATAATATAAATAAGTGTGTTATTTGATTATATGCTCTTTTATATTTCTCACTTATTTATATGTGTATGTATTTTCTTACTGCCAAGAACTGTTTGTTTTCTTACAGAATTAGGTACAAAATAGGAACGCAGAAAATATATCTTGAATTCACTGAAGTATATTCATGATAAACTTAACCTAGGATACAAATCACTTGGTAACTTGTCAACTTATGATCACTCACTGTATTTAACTGGGTGATGAGTCTTCTAAATAATAAATATTTTTTTATTATGTTTGATCGAATTAAATCTTGCATCGTGACAGATTTTGTTTAAAAGTTTTTATTAATAGGTCTTTTTCGTAGCTCAAAAAGGGGGTTACAGATGATAATCAGCAGAACAATTGAAAACAAAACCTCACCTCTATAGAGTTAGCCAGTGTGTAGACTTTATTACATAGGCACATATTTTTTTTAAGTAAACTTTTTACATAAAATAAATCACAACACTGAATGAGGAGGGATGATGAAGAAAGGAAAACCTAAGCCTTGGATCAGCTGAATCATTCACTGGGACCCTGGGTCCCTCCATCCTGACATACTGAAATTCACGATGAGCATCACAAGTGGAGAGTGAGGAGGGGGTGCTCTTTTATCACTTCCAGGCTTAAAACACAGGGTGTTTCATTTCCTGAATAAGGTAAACTTTTTCTAGGTTCTGTTGGCAGGCTGGCACAAAGGTTAAATGAATGCTGACTCAGAGTGAGAGCTGTTCATATTCTTCCCTCTGCTCCCCCAGTACTTCAAAACCCTTAGACGCTCTGGTACAATTAACTGCTTGCTGTCAGGACCTGAGTGGACATCTGCGTCCCCACAGCTGCTCCCCTTGGGAACCATATGAGGGCACTGACCCCGAAGCACATGGAGGCAAGACCGCAGTGCTTAAGGTTTCAGTCACAGTGTGGCTGGAGGGAGTCCGCAGCCAGCGCTGAGGGCTCGATCTGAGGCAGAAGATGGGACCGGGAGGAAGAGGAGGCTGGAATTTCTTCCTCTGGCTGGCTGAAATCAAGCAATTACATTTGACCAACTAGAAACAAAATCATACTAACACACACCACAAAGGAGATGCTACTTTGTGGCTTGTAAGTGGTTTTTCAAAAATTAATAGGTACATTTTCCTGTTACTAAAAGATCAGATAGGGAGGACTGGCCCTTTCTCTAGCCTGGTTTTGCCATAACTATGTGACAGACATTCCCACAATCTTTCCTGTTTTTTCTTCCTTCAATTTCCAAAGTCTTTTATATAAAAGGACCTATTGTAAATTGTTGGTCAGCCATGGCCCTTCCGTATCTGGAGGGTTAGACCTACTTCTGTTTCGGGGTGTATCCAAATCCTGTGAAGTCCTCTTCACCCCACTGATGTGCTGGATGATGCTAGGGGAACTTCCGGAGCCCGGCGCCACTGAGATCATGATCCACCGCGTTTCTCTGTGTTTTGAAGGCAGCTACTAAATAGAGAGTTGCAGGGTCGTCTGGGCAGATGGTCAATGATAGAGACATAAAAAGGGGAAAGATGGGCCAGCTGCTTTCCCCAGTATTCACACCTTAACCTTCTTGCTTCTCAAGACTGTGTGAAGAGTCCCATTGACAGGAGTCTGTCGAGCAGGGGCACCAGAGCACAGTTTATGCGAATGGAGCTGGAAAGGACCTGAGGGAACAATCAGCCCAGCGTCTTCACTTTTTCAGCTGAGGTTTCCGAAACCCAATTGGAAAAACAGCCAATGACTTACCATGATGATTTTCTCTGTGACTGTGTCCTTTAAAGATTCCTAGAAAGCCCGGTTCTCTTTACATCAGCAGTCCAGTGTCCTGGCGTTTCCTTAGCTACCATTACAGAACTAGCTGCTGGAACAGAACCTTGACCAAATACGTGTTGAACTCAATTAACTCTATTGTTTATCCCTGCCAGGCAAACTCAGTATTCCTGGAGCTCCTGACATTTAAGGGGTGACCTCTCGCTCATGGATTTTGAGGTTTCGTGGCCAGTGCTCTATCTGTCATTTCTCCGTACTTTATATTTTTGATTCTGTTCTTTTATAACTTTTCATTAAATGCCATTATTATGTGCCTCTCTCCAGGCACTACCAAACACATTACTATGGATAGTTTCTGCCTTTACAGGCCTGGAATATTACAAATTCAGAGATACTTTTTTTTTTTTCCAGTTGTTAAAAGAACTAGACTCTTAATCAGACTTGCTAAGGCACAGTAGTAGAATGTAAAAATTCCGTTTTCCTGGTTTAGTGAATACGTGGGAGAATACTACTGATACACACATTTATTTTCTACATTGTTGACTGCCTTATACATCTCTTTCACTTTTAATTCCTTAAATACATAAATATGAGCCACAATATCAAAAGCAAGTTTCATTTACAAAGAATATAATTAAGAAACGAAGAAATGGTGACTTGTAGGGACTTAAAGATTGGTCATGTTTAGAAAACATGTTGAGAAGTTGGTGAGAATGCTATGATTTCATAAGAGCTGTCACGGTTCGGGTGACACTTATTAGTGAAATGTTAAGAGATAATTCCTTTATTGGATGATATTTTTTATGGATTTAGGTTTTTGGCCAGTTTTGAAGTTCCTGTTGCATTTTTAACGTGACCTAAACTCTAGATATGCCAGAATTAACTTACAGTCATCATACATAGAAGAGTTAAAGTTACCATTCCCAACTGAGAAAATTTTTAAAAAGTAGGCTAGATGGCAGTACTTCCTATTCACATCAACTTCATATTTTCAAGAGTTGGAGGAAAATATTTGGATCATTCTGTTTTCCCCACCACCACGAAACTTACGAGATTGAAAGCAGTTCTGAAATCCTGATGTTACTTGACAAGTTTCAGCTTACTATCTCAGGCCTCCTCCTTACTATGATAACAAAATAAATACACAGTGACACTGGTGAGTGGTTACTGTTAGAAAACAAAAGACCTAGCACACAAGAATGCCCCTGACTCTAGTAAATGCTTCCTTCTCCCACTGACCATTCGAATAGACAAGGCTCGCGCCCACAGAGCTCTCTGACTTGAAAGAACAAAACTGAATCAGTAATCCAGACTACTGACAGCATCTGTGCTGTTATCTTTAGGCACAAAAATGTTTTTCAATATGAATAGGTTCACTGTGATTTAAATTCAGCTGCATATTAAGTGCTTCAGTGCTGACAGTTATTAGTTGACAGTGGAAGCAAGAAAAGAAATTACTTAAGTGTTCCAGGAAATGAAAGCATGCTTGTATGCTTAAGGTTAAGTGTTTGATGATAAGGAAGGGTTAGTTAGTCTAAGAGTCTCAGGGTCAGTATTCATTCAGCAAACATTTACTGAATACCTAGTAATTTTTCTTTATTACATGAATATGTTTGACCTATCAGCATAGACTTAAGGTAGCTGAAATTTATTCCAAGTTTGGTGCTAGGTAGTAGAAAGAAAGAATAAGATACATTTCTTGCCTCCATGAGTCACATTTCTTGGGAATGTAAATTTCTAGGGACCTACTGATGCTAAAGCTGAAACTCCAATACTTTGGCCACCTCATGCAAGTGCTGACTCATTGGAAAAGACCCTGATGCTGGGAGGGATTGGGGGCAGGAGGACAAGGGGACGACAGAGGATGAGATGGCATCACTGTCTTGATGGACATGAGTTTGTGTGAACTCCGGGAGTTGGTGATGGACAAGGAGGCCTGGCGTGCTGCAATTCATGGAGTCTCAAATAGTTGGACATGACTGAGTGACTGAACTGAACTGAACTCCAGTATGCTCTTGCCTGNCATCACTGTCTCGATGGACATGAGTTTGTGTGAACTCCGGGAGTTGGTGATGGACAAGGAGGCCTGGCGTGCTGCAATTCATGGAGTCTCAAATAGTTGGACATGACTGAGTGACTGAACTGAACTGAACTCCAGTATGCTCTTGCCTGGAGAATCCCATGGACAGAGGAGTACAGAGGGCTACAGTCCAGGGGTTGCAAAGAGTCAGACACGAATGAGCGGCTAACACTTTGAAGCTCCTGCCCTCATCTATAAGATCTGAAAAGAAATTACTCTCATTTCAAATAAGAAATATTTTACATTAAACAATGTTCTCAGGAATTCCCTGGCAGTCCAGTGGTTATAACTCAGAGCTTTCAATGTAGTGACCCAGGTTTCCCTTAGTCGGGGAATTAAGATTCTGCAAGCCATGCAGTACCCCCCTCCGCGCCTCCAAAATAATGTTCTCAAGAGTTATGAACCCTGACAATAATGCAGGATGGTCAGGGCAGGTGCGGGGGTGGGGGACAAAATAGAAAAAAAAATGTCCAGATTATATTTAAGTGAAACATAAAATTTTGATAAGACATAACTAGTACTATGTTCACAAGAGTAAGAGTGGCAAAGGGGGGTTAATGGTGTCCCCCCAAAGTACCTCCTATTCTCTTGTCTGATATATCACAATGAGAGCATTTCTTATCTTTCTTTACTATGAAGTCAAAAAGCAAGTCACCAACCTCGAAAAAAAAAAAAGCATAGCTCTTGATATCAAGGGACATCTAATCTACGTTCTAATCGTGACAGGCTGTGTACTGGTAAAATGAATTCACTTCTAATATTTTCACATTACTGATAACATAGAAAAGGAATATTTGTGGCTATAGACACACAAAATAGAAATTCAGGGTAGCAAACTTACAATCTGCATATCAAAAAGGTATTTGTCCAACTGTGTTTTCTATGTAGGCTATTAACAAAACTACATAGAAACTACGTCTAAAAATAAGTAGTCTTACATTTTGCAATTCCCTAAATGCTATCCATAAGCAATTTCTAAAATACAAAGGAAAAACAAATCTGATGAAATTAAGGTGTTAAGTTTTCAAAAATGAACGATAATTTGATTGCTGAATGTAGATAGCATGGAAGGAAGTTTTCCAACCCTTAGTTAAAAAAAAAAAAAATCCAGGTAAAGCACAAAGGCAATGAGAATTAACCAATAGGAAAAAAGCGTCCAACCACCAATACATATGTGACGCTAGCAGGTGAAGCAGAGCTCTTGAGAGGGTGCATGGGCTCTAAACTTGGGTAAAGAAGGTGCTAGAATACGCTTGACCTTGGCAACTCATCCACCCATCTCAATGCTTCTATGAGGAATCCTCATGAGCTTTTAGCACAGGGAGGGAAGGACTATGCCTTGGAGTCCCCCAACTTGACAAAGACCTCTAGAGGAACTCACCATATTTCAAAGAGCATGAAAAGCCACTTACAAACTAAAAACAAGTAGAGTTAGAGTCCTATTACTATTGAAACTAAACATCTATGTAGAAGGTATCTTGGTAAGAATCTTGCCTACATCCAATCTTAGAGTCCCTTTCATGGCATTTAGGAGAGATGGGTTATATAGCTTTTGCTTGGGTATCTATAGCAACTGGAAATTCTACTAGTTGAGTCCATTCCTCTTTAGAATAACTCCTATTACAAGGTTCTTTCTTGTGTTGAAGCAAACATCTGTCATCTGTTAAGCTCCTCTTTTTGCCCTTTGAAGCAACATAGGAAGAGTCCAGTTCCTCTCCCCTTTTATAGTTCAATGGAGATTTCAAAGTAGCTATTATATCGTCCCCTCTTTTTCCCTTTGCAGCGATACCTTCTGTTCCTCAGGGGAATTATTGCCCGGTTCCACATATAATCAGACTCTTCATGGTCCTGGCCACCTGACTCTGGATGCAATAATTTATTAATGTCTCTCTTAAAATGCAGTTCCCAGAACGGAACCTAATCCCCCATGCAGTTGTGGACTGAGCTGTGCCACATGCAGGGCTACCTGGATTTCTGTAACCACAGGCCAAGTGTGTTCGTTTAGCCGTGAGATACCCCTAACTCAAAGCTGAACTCACATTTCCCTAAGAAAACATTCCCACAAAAACTGCTGTGAAACCAGGACTTTCTAACACCTTTCCCATTAACACACACATCTGTACACACATAGGTGCCCTTGTCTATACTCAGAAGGTTTCATTTAAGAAACTCAGAATATGGGAGTCTCTCGTTAATGCCTGTTCAAGTTTATCCTTTTAGTTTCAGTCTTATGTTCACATATTTCAAAAATTATAATGATTTCTGTATCCTGATGTCAGTACATAGTTAGAATTCAGTGAATATTTATGGGATGAATTAATCCTGAATCTACTAGTCAACAGACTAGATATATATGTCTACTTCTGGGTCATCTATAAATCTGATAGGTGTACTTTCTGCCCCCCTTACTCTCTTCTTCATCAGAGAACTAAGAAGGCAAATAAAAGCTGCCTTTCAATTTTTGAGCTAGTATCCCCTTTGGGATGCAGAGGTACAGAATGTGAGCAGGAACAGATGAAGAGAAAGAATATTGAGTGTCCTAGATCCTTGGGATCAGGATTTAAGGTTCCCAACATTAGAAAAATATGGCTTCCCCCATCTCTACCCTGGAGTCTTCTGCCTTTCAGATCTATTAGAATACTGTGATTATCAAACTGTGAATTTTTAGGAAAAGCTCATATAAGCTTAATTTTGAAACAGCTTTTAAAATGATCTTTTCAAATTACATTTCCTGCAAAGTCTGAGTTAGAGACACACAGCTGTCTATTGGCTATGAGGTATAAAATGGAGTTCCCAAAATGCCCTTGACAAATGCCTGAGATGTATGTATCCATTTATTTCAGGAGTCAGAAATGGCATATATTTTTCAGTGTGAATTTATAAAGTCACTGAGATTGAAGCTGTCTCCTGAATCAAATATTATCTCAAAATGAATGTTCCTTTTCCCTGGAACGAAGAAAAATAGCTCAATTTTGCTTTCCCTTCAACAGCCACTCTTTGCAGAATACAGGGCTGATTACGGAATTTAAAAGCATCCTATTGTGCCCTTTTCCCCATTGTCTATTGTGACTCAGGATGGTGAATCCTGGGACTGACAGTTTAGAAGATGGAAAAAGTGTTTCAATCTCGAACTCGGAAGAAAACATTTCAGAAACGTCTTTGCATAGTGCTAACATTTGAAGCATGGAGACACCTATGAAAGGNTTCCCCATTGTCTATTGTGACTCAGGATGGTGAATCCTGGGACTGACAGTTTAGAAGATGGAAAAAGTGTTTCAATCTCGAACTCGGAAGAAAACATTTCAGAAACGTCTTTGCATAGTGCTAACATTTGAAGCATGGAGACACCTATGAAAGGGCTAGCAGACCCAGAGAAGAAATTGGTTTTGTACCTTTTGTCATTTTTTTCTCTAGAGGGAATGATGGAGGTGGAGTCTTGGTTAATTAACTTCTCAAAAAACTGTTTTCCAGAAATTGATTGACAGATGAACATCAGGAAGGAATCACTTCAACACTGTAGGAGGCAGAGGAGGGGAGTCTTTTCCTGACTATTATCAGTCAGGACAAGCCACACCCAAGAGCCAGGAGATTAGCAAGAATGGAGAAGAGGCTTAACTATATGGTAAGCTCCACAGGCCAGGGGACCTGAGAGCTTCAAGCATACACAGTCAGAGCCTCTCTCAGGCAGCCATCCTAGGGTTTCCTGTTAGAATACAGGTAACTACAAACAGGACGGCCCATACCCTGTTCCCCACAGGGAGGAGCCATGCTAGGTACTGACTTGAATTTCAGCTATTCAGGAAGACATCCTATCGTGCCACTTGGGTCAGGAACCCCTGCAAGACAGCCTCATCACTGGACCCCGCACTCCTTGGGATTTTCCATGTCGTCTCCGTCCAAGTCCAGCTTCAAACTCGTTTTTTGCTCAATTTCCACCTGTCAAGGAATAGACATCGGAGAGAAATAATCAGAAAGAAATATCAGGAAAACACCCCAACAACTAACCAAAAGAGAAAAGCCTCACTAGGTTCTTTGAGAGTCCGTCCTTATAGTTTGGTTAATGGCTTTGAATGTGCACATGCCCTTGGCTTGGTCTGGAATTCCTCTCCCTCTCAGTCCACCTGGGAAATCCTTCTTCTTTGCCTTGCACAGTTGCTCAAAGTCTCATATAAAGCTACTCTTGACTCCCCAGGTAGAATCAGGTGCCCCCCTGTGTATATTTCCCCTGCACCCTGCACCCTGCACACTTGCCCAGCCCCACTACACCACAGGCTCTGTAAGACAGGGCAGGCCCTTTTTAACTATTAAAACCCAAAATACAGGCATACACAAAGGTTTATCAAATGAATGGATTTCTTTGCAGTTGGCTGTTTACATTCTCTATGACTTTGTCCCTTCAAACATTCTGCGGAGAATTCCCTGGTAATCCAAACGTCAGGACTCTGCAATTCCGCTGCAAGGGGCACAGGTTCGATCCCTAGTCAGTGAACTAAGATCTTACCTACCATGCGGCACAGCCCAAACAAAAGCATCCAATAGTATTTACAGTTCTGCCTGTATCTTTTCCAGAATGCCATAGCTGTTAATTATAAAGGGATTAATCAATTAATCTTGTCTTGAGAATGACATAGCTCATCTGAAGCCTTTGGATAAGTCAGGCAGGGAATCTTTTGAGTTCTGCTTCTCTCAATACCGATATTTACAATAATGAGGGAAAGAATTCAGACAAAACAGCTGACTATGGTCACGTTTGAAGTGCTGAGTTTTGTTTTGTTTTTTTCCTGGCCACAAGATGGAGTATTTGTTCTTTTCCGTAGATGAATCTTTTGGATTGCACAACTAAGGAAATATTTAAAGAACAATTAAATGATGATATAAATCTAAGGGTGTTATTATGAATAGAAAATTATTGAACTGCTTTGCCAAATCCCTCTTCAGTATGCCCCCCGCCCCCTTGCCCATTTTCCGTCATCTTTGGCATTTAATCGCCTGCATGTGTGTGCTCCATGTGTTGTGTCTGACTCTTTGCAACTTTATGGACCTTAGCCCGCCAGGCTCCTCTGTCCATGGGATTCTCCAGGAAAGAATCCTGGAGTGGGTGGCCATGCCCTCCTCCAGGGGATCTTCCCAACCCAGGGATGGAACCCACACCTCGACGTCTCTTGCATTGGCAGACGGGCTCTTTACCACTAGCAGCTCTTCCTACTGGATCTCTCTTAACTCCCCCTTTACCACCCCAATCCTGTTACTACTACAAAGGTTTGCTTGGCTTTCGAGACTGCTCTGTTACAGCCCAGTGACCAGGTCAGATGTGTCTTAACCTCACTCAGATCCACTTCACCAACATCTGCAGCTGAAATATATGCTTAGAGATAGAATTTTCCTGAGCCTGCCTGCACTTCCAAGCCCTCTCCCCTGCACGTAAATTATATGATAAATGAGTAATAATAATCCCCTTACCCCATGACTCTTGTCGTTGTTCATGACAACTGAGACATTATATCCTCCTCTTTCATTAGCCTCTATTTCTCTTTCCAGCCTTTCTGTTGCCCACGAGCGGGATTATTCATTTAGCTCGGAGCAGACTCAACCACAGCTATGCGCGGTGGGCCACCTTAACGGTGGCCAGGGAGCCCGTCTGCATCCTGGGCAGGCACTGCTAAAAGGAATGGGAGCAGCGAGCATTTGGGGGTAAATAGACAGACTTGGAAGCATTAGCCAGATGCCCCCCCGAGGCTACCTTGTAGCTGTAGTGTGCGGAATAATTGACCCACTTCCTGACATCCGTCTTGTCTTCCACAGAGATGGATCTCACAGCAGCTTTGGAGGCAGACGTTGTAGGCATGCTGAACTCGACGTTCACGTGATTGGCAAATCTGGAAGGCACTTCCCGGTCCGAGCCAAGTTCAAGGTGGCAGAAGAAACAGTGTGGGTGACCAGAAGCTAGAAAAGAAAAACAAAGAATCTAGGGTTCGAGTTCTTTGGCGAAGAAATGGAAGGAGAGCCTGAGTAACAAACAAAGGAGGCCTAGCAGCCTTTCAGAGGGTCCAGCGCTGAGCAGAGGACTGGCCTTGGCAGAAACCACACTGCACGTATATGCCTCAGACTGCTGGAGGTAACACTGGCTCATTTCGGTAGCCTGGTATCCTAGCAATAAAACGCATGACCTGGGAAACGAGGCTCACTCTGCCTGCTCAGGTCAGAGCGCAACGTGAACACAGCACAAATACCAAGAAACAGAGAACCGGACATGACTGAGCATGCAGTCATGCCCACGGAACACCCGAGAGAACACAAGACCAACAGCCAGGACCTGTTGGTCCTGGATTTGACCTGCAGCTCTTCTGAATGTGAGGACCCCACTCCCAAATCCTTTGTTCTCTCCAGGCTTCTTCCTCAAGGATGAAGCACGGAGCTGGGGGTTGGTGGGAAAGGGTGAGCTGAACAAGGCCAGCCATCGGCCCTTACTGCTATTTAACTCTGTAAATCTGTGGCTGGTTCTGCCGTATCTGGAAGGCAAACTTATGGTGTGATTTTCATCTGAAGATTTTTACCAGATTATTTGAGGCAGAAAAGCCAGAGCTGAGTTCCCTGCCTTGCCACGGACGCGTCGCCGCCGCCACTGGTCAGATGCGGCAGGAGACGTTTTCTGAGAACCCTGAGCCAGGCCGTGCGCAAAGTGTTCTCTGCAGATTCTCTCACTGCATCTTCATAACTGTCTGCTGAGGCTGTCCTTTGTTACATTTGTACAGATGAGGAACTAAGGCTTCGAGAGGTGAGCTCGACCGCCCAGGGTCATAGCTAGCAAGTGGCAGAGCCAAGAAAACTAGACCCAGCGGTCCGCCTCCCAGACACTCTTAACCAATTTGTCTGTGTGACACCTTCAGTCCTCAAACCTCGGTACCAGGGTTTTGCAGGGTGACAGGGGTGGAGAAAAAGCCTTAAGGACCCCCGCAAAGCAACTCACTATGGATAAAGTGTGCCTCTGACTTCATGATGTAACGGAAACAGCCCTTGGTTATCTGAGTTTCCCCAAATAAACAATTCCAATTTCCTCTATTGGTCTGGGCAGGACTTTTTAATCTCAGAGAGTGAGAACATACACACCCGCTCTCCAAGGAAAACATTACAGAGTGAAGTATTTGTTTTGCTCTGTTTCACAAATGTAACATATTTCAGTGGTTCTTTCTAAAAAGTAATACTTAAGAAAAAGATTGCAGTTTTTTGGGAAAGAAATTTAAGATACATGCAGTAGTAAACATTATATTATTTGAAAATGAATTGATTCAGCTTTTTTTAAACTATGTAACCACAGATGTCATTATACAGCCATCACTTCCTGAACATTTATTACAGTCCAGAGACTGTGCTAAACACTTAAAAGCATTATCTAGTTTCATTCTTATTAATGAAATAATAAGAGTATTAATAACTCTGTTTTATAAAAGAGGAAACTGAGATTTCTCTGAAATGTTTAAGTAAATTGCCTGAGGTCACAGCCATTAAACTGTAGAACTGGGAATAAAATTCATATCTAACTGACTCCAAATTATGTCCTAGACTCCTCTCAGTATATCACTATCAGATCATTACAAAGTAGATAGAGGAGTTTCTTAATTCAGTAGCAACCTCAACGGCCATTTTATCTCATTGCCCTTATTTACATATTCTTGGAACACTGAAAATCATAACTTTCCACAAAACGGAACCTCCTCTTTTCACCTCACCAAAGAGTATTCACAGCAAATTCTAAGAAAACAACATTCTTTCTTGAGTTCTAGCATCAACCAACGGATGCTGGGGCTCGTGAACAGCTGTGCTCGTGTGGTCAGCCATGTCTGACTCTGACCTAGCCCACCAGGCTCCTCTGGCCAGGCAATTTTTTAGACAAAAATACTGGAGCGGGTGGGTTTCTCTGGACCTGGGTTCAATTCCTGGGTCTGGAAGATCCCCTGGAGAAGGGAATGGCAACCCACTCTAGTATCCTTGCCTGGAGAAGGGAATGGCAATCCACTCCAGCATCCCTGCCTGGGGAGTCACATGGACAGAGGAGCCTGGCAAGCTAGAGTCCATGGGGTCACAAAAACTCAAACGCAACTGAGTGACTTAAACTTTCACTTTCACTAGAGTAGATTGCCATTTCTTCCTCCAGGGGATTTTCCTGACCCAGGGATCAAACCTGCGTCTCTTGCATCTCCTGCATTGGCAGGCAGATTCGGGATCCCAACAGATAGGGAAGTGCAATTTTGAAAGGTAGTATAGTTTAATTCATTGGAATTAAATTGAAATTGAATTCATTTACTCATTGGAAAAGACCCTGATGCTGGGAAAGATTGCAGGCAGGAGGAGAAGGGGATGACAGGATGAGATGGTTGGATGGCATCACCGACTTGATGGACATGGGCTTGGGTGGACTCTGGGAGTTGGCAATGGACAGGGAGGCCTGGTGTGCTGCAGTCCATGGGGTCGCAAAGAGCTGGACATGACTGAGCAACCGAACTGAATTGAACTGATAGTTTAATTCACAGTAATGTACTACTTAGCTCACAGATTATGTCATTTTATTCAATGACGTTGAGAAAATTTAACATTAAAATTCAGACTGCTATTTCTCATGGAAGGGGAGCCCTACTGGAATTGTTTACTCTTTACCTGATCTAATGAGAACTGGAACTCCAGCAAAGAAAGCTACCTGTGCAGGACAGAATGTTTTGTTCCCCGGCAGACGGCCTGGGAAAGCACAAAACTTGTTCCAGGTGCCTTCTAAGAATCAGGAACGCCCTTGGGATTAGGGTGGGAGGGAGAACCGGACGGGCCTCACTGACGAGCCAAGTAGGAATCCAGTGTGGGGCTCGTGAGCCTTTTGCGGGCTTGTTGGGATGGCCCTGCTGTGGCTGCAGGCTTGGGTTGCTGGCAAGGCCTGGGATGCCAGNACTTCCTTCCCTGGAAAGCCTTAAGGAAACCAGTTGCTGTTGCTTGAGGACCATGTATTCCCTATCCTGGATCTACTCCCTTTTTAATCTGGTAACAATCTTTTTTTTTTTTTTTTCCTTCTCTCTCTCTGAGAAATACTCTTCCCCAGCACTGCATCTCGTGAGAAGGAAATGGCAACCCACTCCAGTATTCTTGCCTAGAGAATTCCGTGGACAGAGGAGCCTGGCGGGCTGCTGTCCACGGGGTCGCACAGAGTCGGCCATGACTGAAG
Source organism: Neotragus pygmaeus (assembly GCA_006410875.1). Classification (NCBI taxonomy): domain Eukaryota; kingdom Metazoa; phylum Chordata; class Mammalia; order Artiodactyla; family Bovidae; genus Neotragus; species Neotragus pygmaeus. The sequence goes on along the minus strand of SJYV01052401.1, from coordinate 258,313 downwards.
CAACTTCAGCTGCAGCAGCAGCAGCGGCCCACTGCATGTCATCTTGGTGGTCACGTGAGTCACAACCTTTGAGCCTTGGGAAGTGACACGAAACGGCTTGCAGTGGTTTGTCCCAACAGCTGCAGCCTGAGGCCCTCCCACGGCTCCTGCCTTCCAGAATTATCCTTTCTGAAGCCTGCTTGATCCTCTAGTTCTCCGAGACCACCTGTATCTTCCCAACAGTCTCTCTTTTTGCTGAAAGAAGCCAGTCAGTCTCTGCTGCTTATAAAGCCCCTCACGTGGTACCTTTCAATATTTGAGAGAAGGAACTTTGAAGCAAAGGAGGTATGTGAGGAAACTGCAAATCCCTGTGCTCATAATGGAAGTTACTTCAAGTTTGTGTCTGTTTTGTATGACCTATGGAGAAGCAGCAGGGTTATCAAGAATAAAAAAAGACCCGGGATGTGATGGGTCAGGTCACTCCTGGTCCTTAATTTTCTTGTCTGTGGAAGGAAGAGTTTTGCCTAAGTCATCCCCCAGGTCTCTTCCAGCTTGAAAATCCAGTTATTCCATAAGAAAGTGACCTGAATCCATGCTTACTAAATTGCAGAGCTGAAAATCCCAGTAAACATAAACCAGAGGCCCTGTTTTTTGTGATGTCACCCCTCCAGCAAATTAAACAGCGATTTCCCCCTTGTGACCTCGGTTCTGTTCTCAGGGGGCATCTGTGCCACAGGAGAGGTGAGAGGTGAGGAGGGCCTCTTCTCTGGGCCATCAATTCAGATGGGATAAGACAGAAATCCCAGTGCTGTCAGCCAGGTGATACTGTGTTGGCCTCAGAGAAGTGAATGAGCAGGCACTTGGAGGAAGGCTTTAAAAATCCTGCCCGTTTAGCAACAGGGTGGCCAGTCCTGCCTCAAACACAGAAGCCCAATTGTCCCTTCAGTCTGCGCCGCTACACCCAGTGTCGGACACAGAAAGCCCTGGTGTGTGTCCCTGGCCTGGCCCGCCAGGGGAAGCTGACTGGATCGTATTGCCTCTTGGCTTCATGTCATACGGCATCTAGGGTAAAACACAGCCACTCCACACTCCGAACAGGAAATGAAGGCTCTAATTATGTTGTCAGGATTTAACAGGGAGAACTGAATAAAGAATATCTGCATAAGGGAAAGTTTAACCAACAGTTTTTCCAAACATTTGTTGCTGTTGGCCAAAATACTTTTGTTTATTACAGATGAGAGGTGGTTTAAAGGACCATGAGCTTTTTGCCTATCATTGGGATCACCCAGACTTACTCTAAGAAATAAAACTATTAGAGATGGTTTGCTCCCTCCCTAGTTTTGTCATTCCACCAAATCTCACCGGACCCAAGAGGAAAGCCATTGCCTTTGGGCTCACCCAGGCGGACAAGCACCCTTGCTCGCACTGCGCAGGCCAGCAAGGGCTGGTAAGCTGTCTATTTGATCAAACACTCCTTCCCTTACTTTTTGTCAGAGTTCCAGTCCTTCTGGACCTTCATGTCCTGGCTTTCTGCAGTCTGATCAGAGGCCCCTTCTCTCTCGCCCTCTCTCTCTCAAAGTCGCCCATGGACGATTCTTTCGACCCCATGCACTGTCTGCCAGGCTTCTCCATCCGTGGAGTTCCCAGGCAAGAATACTCGAGTGAGTAGCCATTCCCCTCTCCAGGGGATCTTCCCAACCCAGGGATTGAACCCGGGTCTCCTGCATTGCAGGCAGACTTCTGTACCATCTGAGCCACCAGGGAAGCCTCCGGAGGTCCCTTCCCCATGCCCAAATCCCAGCTCTAAGCTTGGGACATTATGATTGACGGGCCTTGCACAGGATTGCTGGAATCATAAATCCAACTCCCCGCCTACACTGTACGCGATTGGCCATCACCTGGCCCTTTCACCTGCACTCGGGCAGGGAAGCCTGGTGTGCAGCAGCCCGTGGGATGGCAAAGAGCTGGATATGACTCAGCAACTGAACAACAACAACAGGATGCAGATGTCTCTTCAAAACCCAGAAGCCTTCTAGGGTCTGGAAAAAAAAAAAAAAGCTTCCAACACCAGCTAAAGCTTTGAGTCAGAAAACAAATTCATAAGCTGTCTTAGAAATGTGCTTGGCAACCCCACTGAGAAGAACAATGCATCGTTTCACAAAAGAAGTGTGAAGAAGGTAGAGGAATGAAAAAATGGAGTGACCTGGGTCATGCAGGTTTGTGAGTCAACCTCACTCAAATAACTCGTGCTTCCTAACCCGTCCATTCCCCTGACCCTCCCCATCACCGTTCCCCTCACATAGCACAAAACCAGCACGCCGCAGGGGAAGAGAAAGCGGGCACTTGGATCTCAGCTCTTTCGCCCCGGTGTGACGACTCTCAGAGAAGACGGAGCTCTGCCTACCCGAGTTTTTGTCGGGCAGTCGGTTTATCCTCCACACGATGGCATTGAAGGCGTGCTCGTACTTGGCAGTCCCCAGGGTGACTCTCATGACCGGCTCGGAGCCCGAGACGCTGGCTGAGCCAAAACTCGCCCCCCGGTTCACTTTGGCTTTCAGAGACTTCTCCCCCAGGACGCTTTCCCTGCGGAAGTTTTTCACCCACTCGCTGGGCACGGGGTAGCGGACCATCACATTCTCGCAGGGGACCTGGGTGAGGGGGTCCCAGTTGGAGGAGAAGCCCGTCGACATCCTCAGCCAGCTCTGCACCTCCACCTCCGCCCCGTGGATGCTCGCCGCCGTCCTGAGCGTGAAGGGCAAGGTCTTCTCGGCGAACACCGTCCGGAAGCGCATGAGCTCGAAGCGGCAGGCGTCCAGAGGGTTGAAGAGGATGACGCGCGAGCCGCGGAACACGTCCTCGTCCACGCAGCCGTGAAAGCGGCACTCGTGGAGCCGGATCCACTTGGCGGTGGTGGTGGGCACGATGTCCTGGCGGGACACCACTTCGTTCCCTTTGACCAGGACGTCGTTGAGACCCAGCCGGCACTCGGCCAGGCCCGAGAGGAAGCTCAGCACGTGGATCCGCGTCAGGACACTGTGCTGGAGGATCTGGTCTCCCTTGCCCACGAGGCCGGAGAATTCATCCTGGACATCCACCGTCATCTCCTCTTCCAGGTAGTTCAGGCCGACCGTGCTCAGCTCCGTCGGCAGCACCGGCAGCTGCATGAGGCGGTCCTGAACCGCACGGACGAAGCTCAGAAAGTCCTCGTAGCTGGTGGTGCCCAGCTTGATGACCTGCTCCCGCTCGGCCGAGTGGGCCACGGCGGGTTTAGGCTGGTACTTCCTCTTCTCCTTGTAGGTGACGCGGTCTATCCGCAAGCTGTGGATCCTACCGTTCTCGTCGTAGTTTTGGAGCCGGGGTTCGGAAATCTCATGGCACATCTCCAGCTTGAACTCACGGAATGGCCTCTCCAGGCCCTGCTCGTAATACAGCTGCAGGTAACCACCGTCCGTCAGTTTGACGTAGATGGGTCCCCAGTGCCTGGAGGACATGATGTTCTTCTTCTCGGGGATCCTGAGCATCATGGGCCACCCGTCCCTGGGCGGGGACGGCTCGGACCCTGCCGGGTGGGCATCCAGTTCAGCCCAGGCGGCCGGGTCATCATCAGGGAGTGTCGCACCCCCCAAGTGGTCGGAATCCTCGATTTGGAGCTGCTTGAGTTTTTCCACAGCATCCGAGCGTGACTGGTTTCCGCTCGAGTCATCAAAACTGATGGCGTCCCGGTAGACGACAATGAGGGAATCTCTCTGGCTCTTGCCTGGGGTACCGGACACAGAACTGTTCTGGGCTCGCCTCTCCTGCTCCTCAAAGAAAGCCCGGAAAGGGTTGATGGGGGAGGGCTGTACATCCTGTAGCGTCTCATTCAGAAAAGGATTGGTGGCCCTCCAAGGTGGAGCCTCGGGCACGGCAGGCGGATGGCTTACAGAGGACACGTCTAGCTTTTGAACTTTGGAGAAGTTCATCAAAGTGCTCCTGGGCCGTTCCCGCTTCTTAAATGACCCTGTTGAGTTGCAAGGTCCGTCTGGGGTCACAGAGGTAAAAGGCAGTGTTTCTGGCTTCAGAGGAGACGTGATGGGGGACAAAGGGCCGCTGACTTCATTGTCATCAAAAGTGACCCAGCTGGGGAAACGCGCAGAGGTCACTGGCGTGGTGGGGTGCCCGTTCACAGCCAGGCCACCGGCCTGCCAGCTGATGGCCTCCATCTCTACCTCTTCATCCTCCTGAAGAGACGAGGAATTGTCTGAAAGGAAAAGGAGAACACGTGAGGGACTGCGGCTCAGGGCCTCTAGGAGTATGGGGATGAGGGAATTTTGCTAGAATTTTAGCTGGAATCCAGTAAATTCCTAAGCAGTTCATTACCTGTCTCAAGTGTTTAGTCCGGCACAGCTCTTACAGTTTTGTAGTAAGCACACCAGACAAAGTAGAGGTTGTTCAGTCATGTCCGACACTTTGTGACCTGGTGGACTATACAGTCTGTGGAATTCTCCAGGCCAGAACACTGGAGTGGGTAGCTTTTCCCATTTCCAGGGGATCTTCCCAACCCAGGGATCGGACCCAGGTCTCCCACATTGCAGGTGGATTTTTTACCATCTGAGCCACCACAGAAGCCCACCAGAGGGCCATACATTAAATGCAGTGAGAATGCAAACGTCAATACAGAAGCACTGAGATAACCCAGGTCCGTCACAATTTAACTCTTATACATTCTACTTTATTTTATAGAAGTTTCTGGAATAGGTTTTTTTCCTTTCTTTTTGACTCTAATGTATGTATTCTTAATTTTTAAACATCAAAACCAGCTCTTAAATGAAATGATATAAAGCTCATCACATTGAACAAAACAAGCCATATGCTCTAAGTGATGATATGACTGTGAATAAATGTAATTGAAGGGATTTTTAAACAAATGTGATCAATAAATACTAAAGACAAAATGCTAACATCCGTAATATGAAATGTTTCATATGCAAGTGAATAAGAAAACTATAAAAACTTGAAATACAGGCAGAAGACAGACAACCCAGGAAAGAGCAAGCAAAAATGTCTAATAGCCACGTGGGAAATGTTCAGTTTCACTGCTGCTGCTGCTGCTGCTAAGTCGCTTCAGTCGTGTCCGACTCTGTACGACCCCATAGACGGCAGCCCNCAGGCAGAAGACAGACAACCCAGGAAAGAGCAAGCAAAAATGTCTAATAGCCACGTGGGAAATGTTCAGTTTCACTGCTGCTGCTGCTGCTGCTAAGTCGCTTCAGTCGTGTCCGACTCTGTACGACCCCATAGACGGCAGCCCACCAGGCTCTGCTGTCCCTGGGATTCTCCAGGCAAGAGCGCTGGAGTGGGTTGCCAAAAATGAAAATTAAATCCCCCCAAATAAAGTGAAGATTTTCTAAGTTTTAGTATTTGATGAGGGTAAGGGTGCTGTAATATTAACAGTAAATAGATCCTCAGTGGGACCATAAGTTGCTATAAATTCTCTGAAAATGGTTTGGCAGTTTGTATTAAGGGTCTTACAATGACTTAGTAATCTTACCCTAAGGAAATGAATCCAAATTGTGAACCAAGTTTGGGGTGAATGTTAGGAAACTGAGGCACACAGTGAAATAACATGCAGCCATTAAAATGTTTACAAGTCTGTAGAAACATAAGAAAATGCTCCTGATATTAATCTCTTCTTTTTTCTCTAAAATAGTTTTCCATCTTGGGGTATATTTTATAAAGGACAACAAAGATTATTATAAATAAAACTCCACTCTTGCAGAGCCTTCAAGGAAGGAGCTGCAAAGTTGAGTTTCAAATCCAAACCTTTTCAGTAGAGACCCTGTGTGTCTGCTGTGGTTGTGGGAAGGGAGAGGAGTGGATTCTGATGAAGGAATGTCCCATCAGTGTCTGGCATAGAGCCATTACTCAGTAAAGGGTTGTTGACTGAATGAGTGAGAAAAGAAATTCTGCTTTGGAGCAGTTGTATTCTCTCTGTCTCTATAGAAATGTGTATTGGGATCTCCATTCCACCAACTGTTTCCACCTCCAGACATTTGGATGCAAAGAGAAATGAATATTCAAATGGTTGAGTTTTCTTACCATCCTGCTAAATCTTCATGAATATCATACCCAGCCAAACCAAATCAGCCGTGTGACATATAATTAGACACGTAATTANCCAACTGTTTCCACCTCCAGACATTTGGATGCAAAGAGAAATGAATATTCAAATGGTTGAGTTTTCTTACCATCCTGCTAAATCTTCATGAATATCATACCCAGCCAAACCAAATCAGCCGTGTGACATATAATTAGACACGTAATTACACGTGGATGGGATGGCTACCTGTCATCTATCTTTCAAAGTATATTTATTCAAACAAATAGTGATTACCTCTACTGAAAGCATCGGTTTGAAAACGTAAGCTGAATACCTGCTCTCACACACATACATACCCACACTCATCCCAGAAATAAAATGAGCAAAAAGTATTTTCTATATGTACAGCATCACAAAAGAATTTCAAAGCATTTTAAAATTAAAGAGGAGACTCTCCTTCAAATTAATCATTAGTGTACTTTTGCAGATGTATAAGTGATTTATTTTCTGGAAAATGAAGGGAAAAGAATCAGAAAACAATCAATGTTTGTAGGACATGTTTTACTACTATCACTACTACTATTATTATTATTATTACTGTTGTGGTGGTTGTAATGAAGGCTAAAGGGAACGATGTAAAATATAATCAGTTCCTTGAAACAGTCACTGAACCTCCCTAGGGAAGGGGATGTATCACGAAATGTATCACTTTTTAATGAAGCAGCACTATGGAGCTGTTGTGGACAGCATTTCGACTCAGACAGTCTAGTGCTGACTCACCCCTTGTACCAGGGATATCCTTTCTGCCTTGGAGCTCAGGACAACTCCCAGGCTTCACATGTACCCTAAGTCCTTTTCGCTTGCAGGGTGGATTCTGCCAAAGCTGTTTATTCTTGCTGCCAAAGGATTCTCTTCTGTTGGGAATTCTGTCCCCAAAATAGCACTTACCATCCTCTCCCAAACTGAAAAGAAAAAAAAAAGGGGGGGGGGGAAGGCCTTTGNTCTTGAGAGTCCCTTGGACCGCAAGGAGATCCAACCAGTCAATTCTAAAGTAAATCAACCTTGAATATTCACTGGAAGGACTGATGTTGAAACTGAAGCTCCAATACTTTGGCCACCTGATGTGAAGAGCTGACTTACTGGAAAAGACCCTGATGCTGGGAAAGATTGAGGGCAGGAGGAGAAAAAAGGCAGCAAAGGATGAGATGGTGGGGTAGTATCACTGACTCAATGGACATGAATTTGAGCCAACTCTGGGAGACAGTGAAGGCCAGAGGAGCCTGGCGTGCTGCAGTCCATGGGGTCGCAAAGAGTAGGACACGACTGAGCAACTGAACAACAACAACAAATGTCCCGCCACTCAGCCTGTGCCTCTACAGAGCTGGGACTCGTTGTGTTCTTTAATCTAATAATACTCCTAACTCTGGCTTCCATGGCCTGGTACATGGAGCACCTGCACCATGAGCACGGACCCTTTCCTATTTATTCTGGGGGTGGAGCACGGGAGTCTCATCTGCTTGTAAGTGTCCAACCATGATGAGTTTATACACTGTGAGTACACATAGTCATGCCCTCTTTCCCTTCCCGGGCCTGCAAAAGTTCCAGAGCAGAGCTGTTCTGCTGCAGACCAGGTTCAACGTCTGATCATTCTGAACCTCGGTGATGGGAAGTGCTACTTCTCCATGGGTGACACTAAATTTGGTCAGGGGGTAGAGAAACAGAGCTGGGGCCTCTCGAGCATGATTCTGCATGCTCGTGTACACTGTATTCACCGGGAATGAGAGGAGCCAGCATTCTGACTGAGTCTGTATCAAGCCTATCTTCCATTTTATAAGGCGGCTTCTGGAAGGAATTCAAGAGGTCTGTTGGGGGTGAAGCGAAGTGAAGTGAAGTCACTCAGTCGTGTCCGACTCTTTGTGACCCCACGGACTGCAGCCTATCAGGCTCCTCCGTCCATGGGATTTTCCAGGCAAGAGTGCTGGAGTGGATTGCCATTTCCTTCTCCAGGGGATCTTATCAGCTGGACTAAGGTCACTTATGGCAAAGTGAGGGGCAATCCCTGCAAGCTGGAAGGATCTGTACAAATGATCCCTTTGCACCAATATTACCCAAAGCTCATTGCTCTTGATGTAAATTTTCCAGCAATGGCAACAATAGCAAAATAACCAAACAGCTCCTATATGCAGTAAGTCACTTCTTTTCAACTGAATTTGGAGTAGTTTGATTTCATTTCAGTACTTGTCCATCTCCCTTTTAGTCATCAAGATCAAAGGAGACATTCTTACAGACTGGTGGTAGGTGCGATTTATAAACTGTAAACAAAAGTTAAAACAGTGGTTTAGTCACTAAGTCGTGTCTGACTGGTGTGACCCCATGAACTGTGGCCCACCAGGCTCCTCTGTCCATGGGGTTCTCCAGGCAAGAATACTGGCGTGGGTTGCCATTTCCTTCTCCAGGGAATCTTCCTGACCTAGGGATTGAACCTGGGTCTCCTGCAATGCAGGCAGTTTCTTTACTGAGCTACCAGGAAAGCTCCTAAATTAAAATAATCGGTTAGAAAAACAACAAACAACGAATTCCTATCATGCCAATAGATTTCTTCTAGCAGGTAGCGATCTATTTGTACCCTTGGACCTGTCGAGCTTTTCAGAAGACCTCAAAGGCAAATGGAGTGTAAAGCTCCTTCCAGATGATTTGCAGCCACACTCAGCGCTTTCCCTGGCTGGCCCCAGCACCCTCTTCATCCAGCATATGAACAGCAGGGTCCCCTGGGTGGACACAAGGTCTATAATAGAAAACATAGCTTCAGGGTGGTTTATACTAATGCTGGCTTGAGTTTCTGGCCCCATACTCAGCCTCACCACTTAATCTGTGACCCTGCAGAGAAGGTAAAGGACTTTGATGTCAGACTGACATGGCCTTGCTTTGGAAAACTGCAATCTTGGGCACGTTCCTGAACCTGCTCTAAGCCTCCTGTTTATCAACTCTTCAGGGAAATTAACAGTATCCACTTTGTAGTGTTGTTAGGATAAATGAGATCAATTAAGGGCAGGGACTTTAACTGGTCCACAGCACAGTAAATGTTAGCAATCATGATAAAAATATGTAAATATTATCATTATTTCAGAGTCCTCAAGCAAAAAATGGAGCCGAGGGGTGGGCACGGAGAAGCAGGGAGAAACAAATGCCTTGGAAGTTTTATCACTATCAAAGGAAAGGGGGGGTGGAGAAAGAAAGAAGAATGTTTGTCTTGGGCTACAATCCCATGAATCCGAATCTTTCCACAATTATTGCAAAGGCTTAGGAATTACAAGAGATGTGAGAGTCTGCATTCACAAAGCCACCTTGATTATCACAAAACAGCACTAGAATCAGCTACACAAGCGAAGTGCGAAGTCATGAGTACACTTTGGTCAAGACAGGACACAAAACTTCCTATTAACCCTCTGGTACTAAGAATTGCCTTTGCAATTGCAAGCTGAGACCAAGATGTTTTAGTGTTCCAGAGCAGCAGGCCCCGAAGAGGAGGAGAGCACCCAAGTATGTATACCGAATGAGCCACTTGGACATGAGAAGAAAAATACCAGAACTTCTGTTTTTGTTGACTTTTTAACCCATCCTTTAAACATTTCTACTTTTTTTGTTTATGTTAGAAAACATATACTAAAATATCTAGTATGTTTGTAATTTAGAAATACATTTATAATATAGTATATTTATAAATATACAAATATTAGAGGTTCACGATCAAACCTTTGGAGAGACATGACCAAACATTTAGAGAAGGCTGGATCAGTGCACTAGGCATATTTTAAATACTTATCATGGGTGCACATACACACACACACACGCACGCACGCACGCACGCACACACACACACACACACACCAATACACACAAACACACACCCATACACACACACACAAACACACATACACACACAGATACCACCTCTTCCCTGTCTCTGTCACAGTGGGCTACTGTAATGAGAAATATGGTCTTGGTTGTCAGTCAAAAGGGAAAGGTACTTTGGCAAATAAGGATGTATTACTCTCTGAAGCTCTCCTTTTGTTTGGGCAATAATTGAATTGTAGATGCTCCAGCTCCCTGGTGGCCATGCTAACAACCTATATCTTAGTCTTTTCACGTTGCATAGAACCTAGTTAAGCCTGACTTCATCATCACCCACCTTGCTCTCTAGGAAGTTTTAAAATCAGTCTTCCAACTCTGCAAAAATTATAAAACTCATCTAAACAAATAACTGCTGGAGTTGCTGCCAGGGCCAAAGATCATTCAACCTATCCCAATACTGGTCTCTTGATGTCTCTCTCAGCTATAGTGCCCAATAAACATATAGCAATGCTAGAAAGAGGGGCTGTCTCAAAAGACCCTGAAGAGCCAAAGCAATCTTGAGAAAGAAGAACGGAGCTGGAGGAATCAATCCTCCAGACTTAAGATTGTACCGCAAAGCCACCGCCATCCAGACAGTACAGTCCCGAAACAAAAACCGAAATAAAATGTAGGGTAAGGGAGTCAGAGAAGGCGAGGTTCAGAAAAAGAACGAGACGGGCACTTTACAGGAACAGATCACCTTTAATGAGGCGAGAAGGGGCAGCAGTCAGGTTAGCGAGCTGCCGCACTAACCCAAGAAAAGAGTAAGTATATATAGGCATGGATGTAAAAAGCTACTGTCTTAAGGGAGCCTGTTCTCCAAAGTTTTAGAGAGTAGTTACCTCTTAAATGGCTGGGGCAAGGAATTTTGGAGATCGGCCAGAGGCTGGACTGGCTGGGAGCTAACTGGGTGTAATCAGCCTTAATGTCCAATTTTTGGGGGGGCTGAGAGAGTTCTTTGTTTTGCATAGAATGGTGAGGAGGACCTGGAGGGGAATTTTAACTCCGGGCTATTTTGAGCCGTGTAACTTTCCTTCTTATAAACCAATGGAACAAGATGGAAAGCCCAGAGATAAACGCACGCACCTATGTGTACCTTATTTTTGACAAAGGAGGTAAGAATATACAATGGGGCAAATATAGCCTCTGCAGTAAATGCTGCTGGGAAAACTGGATAGCTATATGTAAGAATGAAATTAGAACACTTTGGAACACCATACACAAAGATAAACTCAAAATGGATTAAAGACCTAAATGTAAGACCAGAAACTATAAAACTCTTGGAGGAAATCATAGGCAGAACACACTATGACATAAATCATGGCAAGATCCTCTATGATCCACCTCCTAGAGTAATGGAAATAAAAATAAACAAGTGGGACCTAATTAAACTTAAGAGCTCTTGCCCACAGCAAAGGAAACTATAAACAAGGTGAAAAGACAATCCTCAGAATGAGAGAAAATAATAGCAAAGGAAACAACAGAAAAGGATTAATTTCTAAAANGAAATAAAAATAAACAAGTGGGACCTAATTAAACTTAAGAGCTCTTGCCCACAGCAAAGGAAACTATAAACAAGGTGAAAAGACAATCCTCAGAATGAGAGAAAATAATAGCAAAGGAAACAACAGAAAAGGATTAATTTCTAAAATACACAAGTAGCTCATACAAGTCAATACCAGAAAAATAAAACTTAATCAAAAAGTGAAAAAAAGACCTAAACAGACATTTTCCCAAAGAAGACATACAGATGGCCAATAAACACATGAAAAGATGCTCAACATAACTCATTATCAGAGAAATGCAAATCAAAACTACAATGAGATATCACCTTACACCAGTGTGAATGGCCATCATCAAAAAAATCTACAAACAATAAACGCTGGAGAGGGTATGGAGAAAAGGGAATGCTCTTTCACTGGGAATGTAAATTGATACAGCCACTATGGTGGGAATGTAAATTGATACAGCCACTATGGAAGACAGCATGGGGATTCCTTAAAAAACTAAGAATAAAACCACCATATGACCCAGCAACCCCACTACTAAGAATAAACCTGGAGGAAACCAAAATTGAAAAAGACACATGTACCCCAGTGTTCACTGCAACACTGTTTACAATAGCTAGAACACGGAGGCAACCTAGATGTCCACTGACAGATGAATGGATAAGGAAGCTGTGGTACGTATATACAATGAAATATTACTCAGCCACAAAAAGGAATGAATTTGAGTCAGTTCTAATGAGGTGGACGAACCTAGAGCCTATTATACTGAGTGAAGCAAATCAGAAAGAGAAAAACAAATATTGCATTCTGTTCAGTTGCTCAGTCGTGTCTGACTCTTTGTGACCCCATGGACTGCAGCACGCCAGGCCTCCCTGTCCATCACCAACTCCCGGAGCTTACTCAAACTCATGTCCATTGAGTCGGTGATTCCATCCAACCATCTCATACTCTGTCATCCCCTTTTCCTCCTGCCTTCAATCTTTCCCAGCATCAGGGTCTTTTCAAATGAGTCAGTTCTTCACATCAGGTGGCCAAAGTATTGAAGTTTCAGCTTCAACATCAGTGCTTCCAATGAATATTCAGGACTGATTTCCTTTAGGATGGACTGGTTGGATATCCTTGCAATCCAAAGGACTCTCAAGAGTCTTCTCCAACACCACAGTTCAAAAGCATCCATTCTTCGATGCTCAGCTTTCTTTATATCCAACTCTCACATCCATATATGACTACTGGAAAAGTCATAGCTTTGACTAGATGGACTTTGTTAGCAAAGAAATGTCTCTGTTTTTCAGCATGTTGTCTAGGTTAGTAATAGCTTTTCTTCCAAGGAGCAAAGAAAGAAAAGAAAGATAGCACTAAGTCATGTCTGACTCTTGCAACCCTATGGACTGTAGCCTGCCAGGCTCTTCTGTCCACAGGATTCTCCAGGCAAGAATATTGGAGTGAGTTGCCATTTTTCCCCAGTGGATCTTCCTGACCCAGGAATTGAACCTTGGTCTCCAGCACTGCAGGCAGCTTCTTTACCAACTGAGCTACATGGCAAGCGTCTTTGAATTTCATGGCTATAGTCACCATCTGCAGTGATTTCGGAGCCCCCAAAATAAAGTCCCTCCCTGTTTCCATTATCTCCCCATTTATTTGCCATGAAGTGATGGGACCTAGAGCTACCAGGGAAGCCCCAAATACTGTATACTAACACATATATATGGAATCTAGGGAAATGGCACTGATGAAGTTATTTGCAGGGCAACAATTAAGACAGACATAGAGAATAAGCTTATGGACACAGGGGTTGGGGAAGAAGGAGAGTGTGGGATGTATGGAGAGAGTAACATGGAAACGTACATGACCATATGTAAAATAGACAGCCAGTGGGAATTTGCTGTATGACTCAGGGAACTCAAACCAGGGCTCTGAAACAATCTAGAGGGATGGCTTGGGAAGGGAAGGGGAGGGAGGTTCAAGAGGGAGGGGACATCCCTATGGCTGACTCATGTTGATGTTTGGCAGAAANGGAATTTGCTGTATGACTCAGGGAACTCAAACCAGGGCTCTGAAACAATCTAGAGGGATGGCTTGGGAAGGGAAGGGGAGGGAGGTTCAAGAGGGAGGGGACATCCCTATGGCTGACTCATGTTGATGTTTGGCAGAAACCAACACAATACTATAAAGCAATTATCCTTCGATTAAAAATAAATAAAATTTTAAAAAAGATTAATAAGAGGGGCTGTCTGTGAGATCCTGACCTATGTCAAAGTCACCACTAGCTTTATAGCAAATGTCTTTGAATTAAATGCTTTAAATCTCTTATTGTTCAAACAACAGGTTGACACTATGGTTTTCAGTGGAATCTTAGAGGAAAAGTCAACCCACATGGTTCAGAGGGGAAGAACAAAGTCAATACAGTGAGCAATATATAGGGAAGGAACACTGTATTATTATCTGTCCCGGGCATCCCTCTCCTGCTACTTGGGGCAACAACATCGCAACTGAACTTCTCTCCTCTCATGCCGGTCTTCCTGCAGTATCAATCAAGGTACTCCACCCAGGATGCATACGACCCAAGTAAAGTCAGATTCTTGTTGTAAATTTTGAATGGACTAACTCAAGTGCAGGGAAATAGTGGGAGCTGTTATTCAGACGCACGCACCCGGAAGAGTCTGCATGGAGGTCCTGACCATCTGTTGCTGTTGTTCAGTCGCCAGGTCATGTCTGACTCTTCCTGACCCCATGGACTGCAGCGCACAGGCTTCCCTGTCCTTCATAGTCTCCTGGAGTTTGCTCAAACTCATGCCCGTTGAGTCGATGATGCCATCCAACCATCTCATCCTCTGTCGTCCCCTTCTCCTTCCACCTTCAATCTTTCCTAGCATCACGGTCTTTTCCAATAGTTGGCTCTCTGCATCTGGTGGCCAAAGTATTGGAGCTTCAGCATCAGTCTTCCCAACGAGTATTTGGGATTGATTTCCTTTAAGATTGAGTGGTTTTATCTCCTTGCTGTCCAAGGACTAAGCTGCCCATCTGTGGGAGATTGCAAAAATGGCCACAGAATCTTTTCTCTACCCATGCTCTCAGGCAGTCCCCCCAACGCCTCCCACCCTGACTTTGAGACACAGTACATGACTTGTTTCAGTCTAGATCAAATACCTTGCTAGCAGAGAACCAAAAAGTGCTGTGAGCTATGACTTGTCCTCTTCTGCTCTACTTGGAACCCAGAGATCATCATTCGAATGAGGCTGCAGGTGGATGAGTGGCCAGGTGAAGAAGTAAGTTATCCAAGTCAACCAGGCAACTGACCTTAGACGCATGCATGGCCCCCTAAGGAGATGAGTCAACTCTGCTTAGACAGGGAACTGCTCAAGCTTGCCCAGATTGCCAAGTTGCAGAATCTTGAGCTACTCTTGAACAAACGGCTGATTTGCGGAGAGGCATTAATTTTCAGGGTGCTTTGTAACACAGCAAAAGCTAACACAGCAACTTCCAGGAGTTTGAGTTTTTAGCTTTTCTTCTGATTCTGTAAACAACTATATCCTTAAAATAAATTCCTTTCCTTTAAAGGTAGTCAAGCTGGCTGCTGCTGCAAGCTTCTTAGCCGCCAGGAGGAAGAAAGGTGAAAAGATTTTTGTTGGAAACATGGGCGGATATAAATTCCTAGAACCTTCCAAATGTGTCTGGCTATTGAGCAAAAGTGTTTCCATTTTATTGCTCCCCTCTATTCTCCTTACTCTTTCTGCAAGGAAGCAGGACAGTACTCTTCTTGTTTAAATAACACAAGACACATACCTCCTAACTCTGCAAGTTTGGAGGAAAGGAGTTTCAAGGGCTCTTATCCCTAGAATTGTCATCTGTGGCCCTGGGCACCCTGGGCACACATGGGTGGAAAGTGGACCCTGACCGCCCTGCCCAGTGGTCAAGAGTATGGACTCCGGCTCTAGGCCGGCTCCTGCCCTAGCTCTGTGACCTTGGACAAGAGCACTAGTTACTACTTAGTGCAGTATGACAAGTTCACAAAGCCTCAGTACCCCCAACTGAAAACGGAGGTCATAATAGTACTGACCTCTTAAATTGCGGTGAGGACTGAGTTAATGTATTTAAAGTCTGCAAAGCAAATATTATATAAGTATCAGGAGGATTATTATCATGATATTCCTTAGGGTCCCAGTACCCTTGGGAAAGATTTTGAAAAGAGACACTTGGCACTGCGGGAGCTTCGATAAAGCCCCACCACAGAAGGTTTTCCTTCTAGCCCTGACTCTGCCACAAACTGCCGGTGGTCTTAGGCAAGTCTCGCTGTGCCATTTCCCCCTTTAACATGTGATAAATATAATCCCTCTTCTGGTTTGGAAGCAAACATGAAATAACACATGGGAACATGCCTCTACACATCCAAAAGTGCTCGACCCCTGTTTGGGAAGGCCTGTGATTCCTTTTCAGAGAGCGAGGTGGTTTGAGGTTCCAAGTGAGTCCTACAGTACCTCATGCTGTGTGAGTGGATCCGAGGTGGGCAGTTATTGCATTGTCTAAAACAGAAGACCATGGACACACAGAAAACAGTCTTGGATTAAAGACTTATTTACAGGACTCCTCTGGGGGTCCAGGGGTTAAGAATCCACCTGCCAATGCAGGGTGCACGGGTTCGATCCCTGGTCCAGGAAGATCCCACGTGCCTTGGGCCAACTGAATCCACAGGCCACAGCTACTGGAAGCCCGAACACCCAGAGCCATGCTCAGCAACAAGAGAAGGAACCGCAAGGAGGAGCCCGCTCCCCACAACTGGAGAGGAACCCCTGTTCGTTCGCCACAACTAGAGAAAGCCCGCGCACAGCAACACAAACCCAGCCAAATAAATACATCTCTAAGAGTAAATTTTTATAGACTTATTTACAGAGACATCAAACTCAAACTTGTGTGTTGACAGACTCAGTTGCATATCAGATCAAAGGGGTCCTGGACTTTTCAAAAGTCTCCCAGAGACCAGTAAGTGTTTCTGAGCAAGGACACGAAATGTAATAAGCAGAGAGGATGAGAAAGTAGATGAGCGATCACACTTTCACACCTTTATACCCCTTGAACTGACAGATGTCCCTTAAGTGATTTTGCTCCCCAACTGTGCCTGGGACCAGGGTTGAGTGTTCTTTACCACCACTGGGGGCAACGCAAGATTTAAGGCCCATAGAACTTAATGTACTCATATTTGAGTTCATTTTATTATTTTTTAAATTTTTATTTTTATTTATTTATTTGGCTATGAAAGTGAAAATCGCTCAGTCATGTCCGACTCTTTGCGACCCCATGGACTATACAGTCCATGGAATTCTCCAGGCCAGAATACTGGAGTGGGCAGCCTTTCCCTTCTCCAGGGGATCTTCCCAACCCAGGGACTGAACCCAGGTCTCCCGCATTGCAGGCGGATTCTTTACCGGCTAAGCCTCCGGGAAAGCCCTTATTTGCCTGTGCTGGGTCTTATTGTCGGCATGCAGGATCTTTAGTTGCAGCATGTGGGATCCAGTTCCCTGACCAGGGATCAAACCCGGGCCCCTTGCACTGGGAGCACAGAGTCTCAGCCACTGGACTACCAGGGAAGTTCCGATCAATTTAAGTTGAGTTCAGTTTAAAGCACACCAGTTTTATAAATGTTCCAGCCACTAAATCCTAAAGCAAATAAAAGTTTGTTTCTATAATACAAACAAGGCAAAATTTTTAATAATTTTAAGGAAGAAGTCGTATTTAGAAAATTTGAATGGTGCAGAAACACAGACAATTAAAAGCACCCAAATCTTGCAGCCACCTGAGACGATCGACGACACCATCACAGCGTGTTTCCTCCACGCTGTTTCACTCTGCTCCGACATGTTCATGAACACACACCTCTCTACAAAGCAGGGATCATTCTGCACATGCAGTTTTAGGGCCTAGGTTTTTTGGCTTAACGTTCTCAGATGAGACTTTTCATGGGACAACATTCACAAGTACGTGCCAACAGTTTGGCAGGATCTGACCGAGCTGTTAGTATGAGCATTATGTTTGCTACAAGGGTTTGGAATGCAGAGCATGCAGGTATATTCATTCCAGTCCCTAAATGCAATGTCTCGCTGTCTCTGTAGGGAGGGGCAGGACATGTGAAAAGTAATAAGAAAGTATGACACCGCATGAAGGGTGATCAATGCTGACGATTTGTTTCAGGAAGTAAATGTGCGTACAGAGATGAGGCAATGGGATCAGAACTATTTCCAAGCCTGAAGCTTCTAGCCTGGCTGTGACATACAGAAATGGTGACAAACGTCTGTGTCTCACTTTGTAAAAACAGGAACTTTTCTGTCCTTACTGGGGGCCTTTCCTGGGGGTCATAATGAATTTCCTCTGCAGTTGGATGCACAGCCAGCTGACCAATACATGTGGCTGGGACTTCCTTGGAGATCCAGGGGTTAAGACTGAGTCGCTTCCACTGCAGGGGACACCAGTTCAAAGTCTGGTCAGGGAAAAGAAGATCCCACATGTCTCATAGCGCAGCCAGAAAAACGAAAATCAAACAAACAAACAAACAAATACATGTAACTTGTTACAACGTTGCGGAATCTGGAGTCACAAAGCACACCTCGGAGGACACGCAAGACAGTGGAGTGCAGTTTGTCACACCAGCGGGTCCAAGGGGAATCAGTTCTCAACATGGACCCTGATATTTCTGAGAGGGCCAGTTTTATACCGCATACTACGTGACTGATTACATGTTAGCAACATCTTCATTGTATATTACCGAGTTTTACATCAGGTAGGTGCTAGGAGAACAAACAATTAAGGTTTAAAGGGGGGAACGATGATTATACATCAAGGGGGGATGTCTCCATGGTTAATCTAGCAGGGGCAGCCTGACCTCCACTAGAAATCCCCGTTTGCTGTCTGTAGGGAGGGAAGTCTCCAGGAGAGCTGGTTTTCACTAGCAGTGGTGTCCTCACTCTTGGGCAGGGTTCAGGCCCAGTTCACATCCTGTCTTTAAGATGCATGACAAGCTTCAGGGTGGAATCTCTCCTGCTTTTCTCACACTGGCCCCAACAATAGCTTCTTCTTTGCATATACGAGAGAAGTTAAGCAAAGGACCTAAATCCAGAAGCATGTTGCAGGGATCACAGTTCCCCCACCAGGGATTTGAACCCACATCCTAGGCAATGAAAGTACAGAGTTGCAACCATTGCACTGCCAGGGATTTGCCACTATACAATCGATTTTCACTATTACTAATAAAAGGAAAGAGGGCACTAATTCCTTCATTTTGAGGTTTCTTTCTTTCTTTTTTTTTGCTTAGTATAAAAGTTTTAATTTTAACAATCAACATAAAGCAATGAAAATAACTGATGTTCACTAGTAGGTGACTCTGCAGGGACCCACATAGGGGAACGCAGGTACATTAAGTATTGACTAAAAATTAGAAACACTTCCTGTATCAGGAACCTACGATTAAGAAAGAAAAGAAAACAGTGATTATTTTGACAGGACAATGACTCAGAATAGTTCCTTGCGGGGCTGGGCAGCTCTGGAGATAAAAACTACTCTACTGGCAGGCAGGTGACAGTTCCCTTTCTGGAAAGGGAGATGAACTCTCAAGGATTTGTGACTCTCCAGATAATGACTTCCTACTCCACAAAAAACAAAGCCCAGCCTTTGGAAATAACGGCCTGTCTCTGGTCCTGGGGCTGTCAATCTTGGTCTGGTCTGAGGGAGGCTTCTCAAGCTCCAAGCCTCCAAAGCTTCCCTGTTTCAGAGACACACAAAGATGCCAGGCTTCAAAGCCAAGGTTAGAAAGAGTCACCTCTGGGTGAAGTCACCCTGGGCTCAGACTCTGTCTGCTGTAAGTCATTAAACACCCAAGCAGGCCTGGAGTTCCTGGTCTATACTTCTATTCCAGTACCCACAGGCGGGACCTTTGTATTTATTTTCCAAATATGGCCAGTAAGTTCCTGGAGAAGAGAGGCTACATAAAAGCCTTTTGTAACAATAACCCTGTATGCGAGACAGCAAAAAAGACACAGATGTATAGAACAGTCTTTTGGACTCTGTNATGGAATTTCCTAGTTTTTACTCTTTATAGAGTTTAATAGGAACACTTCATCAGCACTGCAATTCCACCTTATGGTTTAGGAGTGGGAGAAAGGAATGGTATTGCAAAAACTTGTTTCTGAATTCTCTCCCAGCCATTATTCCAGTAAAAGCATCCCTAAGCCCTGACTTCACCAATCAGCCCTGACACCAAGGAATTTCTGCAACTCTTTCATTGCTTTAATATGACATTCATCCTCAGAAATGTTTTCATTCTGATTTAGTTACCTATTAATGTGTGCCCCAGAACCACTTCAGTCTCAGCACGTTAGGGTCTGGGATGTTTTTCTCCCAAAAGCAATCATTCAGTGTAGGTCTGAACCATCCTCTGAAAGAAGAATCGAATTGCGCTCTGTAATAGGCTAAAGGGCAAGACACTGAACATAGAACTATCTTCTGTATCTTACAAAATTCAACTGAGTCTTTCAGAACTAACAAACGAGCACAGACTAGGAAAAGGTCAAAAACCAGGGGCTGTTTGGGGCCACTCAGACTTCCAAGACCGTAGGATTTCACGTGGTCTGGCTTACTTGCAAATTTTACAGCTACAAAGCCATGAAAACTCCGTGCAACTACAAATCACTAAATAAGGCTGTACAAGAAGACATTGAAAATCCAAATTCATCTTTACCAAGTGAAGGGTATGCTAACAGGAGGAAATATAAACAGCACATGGAAAGAGATACATAAGAAAGGTACTAACACACCAATTTGAACTCCTGTCAAACGTCTCTTTAGAGCTCCTGACAGCAGGAAGCCAATTACTTGGGAAAGGATGAAGTTTGTTTTATGAGCACAATATTACAAATGAAGCCCCTTCATCCTGACATCAAGGAAGAATTTTGCATTTCCAATATAAGCCAGCAGTGTTTTGCAGTTGATGGGCTGGTAGTTTGCCTTGGAGGTTAAAGCTATGGGAGGAATCAACATCTTCTTAACTCCCTGATTTAGCTCTGGGGGATTAATCTATGACACTTGGTTTATGGGCACCTGGAACAGAAAACCAGGGCCCTCAGAGCACAGTAACTCAAGCCACAGTGTAACTTTTGGCCTTATGAGCTTCTATAGGTCTCTAATGTGAAAAGTCTTTCAAGCTTCTGGCATTGAAAGCTGTGATCTTCATCAGAGGGGTATGAAAAGAAGCACAGAGCATCATCTCCCATGTCATAACTTCTGAACATAATTGTATTATTATTTCATCATGCAATATTCCCTTAGAAGAAACAATTTTCTTTAGTTTGCACAAAAGAAAATGCTTTCATTAAAGGACCATCACTGCCCTTAGTGTGGACACAAAAACATCTAATTTGTCTCGCTTTATTTATATAGCCCTTTCCTTCATATTTGAGCAAATAGATAGCAGGATTCTTAATTGCTCAGCACAGGGTGCTTGGGTAAGTAGTGGTGTGAAGTGTTTCTCTCTGCTTCTAAACATCTGCCCCAGTTTTCCCGGGGAAGAGCAACATTTCACTTGAATGAGAAAAGGAAAGGACTCAGGCTATTCAATGGATCTGTTAGATGATAGCAATATCACTTACCTCCACCCAAGCGGTGCAGTGGTAAAGAGTCCACCTGCCAATGCATAAGACAGAAAACTCGAGTTCCATCCCTGAGTTGGAAAGATCCCCTAGAGGAGGAAATGGCAACCCACTCCTATTCTTGCCTGGAAAATCCCATGAACAATCCTCCAGGGCTACAGTCCATGAGGTCACAAAGAATCGGACACGACTGAGCAACTGAACATACACATTCTATACAATAGTGATTACCAAGCAGTTAGTATGCAGGGTTCAGGGTTCCCCGTCTAATTATCACTATTGTCCCAGAAAGCTGCCATATGTTGACCATTTGACCTATGAGATTTATACAAACTATCAAACACTTAAAAAGCCCTGCCATGTCATTTCTGTGCTGCAGATACAAAATTGAAATTTTAACAGGAAGAGGAGCAAAAAGAAAGAATATATTCCATTTCCTTGGGCTAGCGTCTTGACTGAGCTTCCCGGGTGGCTCAGTGGTAAAGAATCTGCCTGCAATGCAGGAGACCCAGGTTTGATCCCTGGGTCACGAAGATCCCCTGGAGAAGGGAATAGCAACCCACTCCAGTGTTCCTGCCTGGAGAATCCCATGGACAAACAGCCTGGCAAGCTACAGTCCATAGAGTTACAAAGAGTCCTTCAGGACTGAAGCAACTTAGCACGCACGCACACTGCATCTTGACTGCTTCTGTTTTGAGTTTAGCACAATATTAGTTCTTCTAAAACCCAAACAAGTTCTAATTTCCTTTGTGATTTTGTCTTTGATCCATAGTTTATTTAGAAGTGTACAACTGACCCACCATATCCACAGGTTCCATATCCAAAATATTCAATAACAGGGACTTCCCTGGCAGTCCAGTGGTTCAGACTTCACCTGCCAGTGCAGGGGGTGCAGGTCCAGTTTCTGATTGTGGAGCTAGGATCCCACATGCCTCCTGACTGACAACTCAAAACACAAAACAGAAGCAACATTGTAACAAATTCAGTAAAGCCAAAAAAATATTCAACAATAAGAAAAATTCCAGAAAAGTTCCAAAAAACAAGCATTGAATTTGCTGTACATTATTTACTTGGCATTTACGCTGGTGGCTCAGATGATAAAGAGTCCACCTGCAATGCAGGAGACCCGGGTTTCATCCCTGGGTCGGGAGAAGGAAATGTCAACCCAATCCAGGATTCTTGCCTGGAGAATTCCTTGGACAGAGGATCCTGGTGGGCTACAGTTCATGGGGTCGCAAAGAGTCGGAAACGACTGAGCGACTAACACTTTCACTTTTACATTATATTGTGTGTTCAACTATTTACATAGAATTTAGATTGCATTAGGTATTATAAGGAATCTAAAGGTGATGTATGTATGCAGGACACTGTACATAGGTTATGTGTAAATATGCCATTTTATATAAAGGATTTTGGTATCTTCAGGAGTCCTGGAACCAGTCTCTCTCAAATACTGATTATATCACTTAGTTTCCAGAACATTTGAGGATTTTTCTAGGTATCATTTCATGACTGATTTCTAGCCTAATTTCACTGTGTTTGGAGGAATACTCTGTATGAATTTAATATTTGGAAAATTGTTGAGGTTTGTTTTAGGTTTCATTGCAGTTGTTGGATGCAGTGTTCAATGTATGTCAGTTGAGTCAAGTATGGCTCAACAAGTAAAGAATCAGCCTGCAATATAGGAGATACAGGAGATGCAAGTTTGATCCCCAGGTCAGGAAGATTCCCTGGATGAGGAAAATGGCAACTCACTCCAGTATTCTTGCCTGAAAAATCCCATGGACAGAGAAGCCTGGTGGGCAATAGTCCAAAGGGTCACAAAGAGTCAGACACGACTGAGTTGATTAAGCACACACACACACACACTCACACACCCTTACTAATTATTTTTCCTCTGCTTCTGCTCTCAGTCACTGAAAGAGATCCATTAGAATTACCTAAAACTAGTGTGAATTTGCCTTTTCTTGTTTTGGTTCTGAATTTTTACTTTATAAATTTGGGGGCTTTATTATTATATCCAAGCAGATTTGTCAATGATGCTTTCTGGTTTCTTTACCATCTGAGCCACCAGGGAATCCCAAAGAATACTGGAGTGGGTGGCCTATCCCTTCTCCAAAGGATCTTCCTGACCCAGGATTCGGAACTGGGGATTCCTGCATTGCAGGTGGATTCTTTACTAGCTGAGCTACCAGGGAAGCCCCACTTCCTGAAAGATGAATCATTTAATCATTGTGAGCTATCCTTCTAGTAATTCTTCCTGCCTTAATGTCTACTTTGGGCTTCTCTGATAGCTCAACTGGTAAAGAATCTGCCTGCAATGTGGGAGACCTGGGTTCAATCCCTGAGTTGGAAAGATCCCCTGGAGAAGGGAAAGGCTACCCACTTCAGTATTCTGGCCTGGAGAGTTCCGTGGACTGTAGAGTTCATGGGGTCGCAAAGAGTTGGACANCTCAACTGGTAAAGAATCTGCCTGCAATGTGGGAGACCTGGGTTCAATCCCTGAGTTGGAAAGATCCCCTGGAGAAGGGAAAGGCTACCCACTTCAGTATTCTGGCCTGGAGAGTTCCGTGGACTGTAGAGTTCATGGGGTCGCAAAGAGTTGGACACGACTGAATGACTTACACCCTAATGTCTACTTGGCCTGTTTAGCTAAAAAACAAACAAACAAAAAAAAAACAGCTCTCTTTGGTTGATGTGAATAAGGAATGTCTATCATCCTTTAACTGCCAAGCTTTATTTTCGGTTGTTTATCATAAGCAGCACGAAGGTTTGTAAAAACCTAGTTGGACTGTACTAATCTTTTCACTGCAGTATTTGGACTTTCATTTACGGTTTAAATCTACCATATTACTATATTTTTCTCTTTTCACGTGTGCCATGTTCCTTTTGTTCTCGTTTCTTGCCTAATTTTGTTTTAATTAAAAATGTTTATTATTCAATTTCTGCTTTTATTATCTTGTTTATTATACTTTTATTATTCTCTTAAGGGTCATCCTAGAATAAAATATGCATTCTTGACTTTTGCTGCAGCATAATACAAGAACTTCAGTTCAGTTCAGTTCAGTTGCCCAGTCCTGTCCGACTCTGCGACCCCATGAATTGCAGCACGCCAGGCCTCCCTGTCCATCACCAGCTCCTGGAGTCCACCCAAACCCATGTCCATTGAGTTGGTGATGCCATCCAGCCATCTCACCCTCTGTCATCCCCTTCTCCTCCTGCCCCCAATCCCTCCCAGCATCAGTCTTTTCCAATGAGTTAGTCCTTCGCATGAGGTGGCCAAAGTACTGGAGTTTCAGCTTTAGCATCATTCCTTCCAAGGAACACTCAGGACTGATCTCCTTCAGAATGGACTGGTTGGATCTCCTTGCAGTCCATGGGACTCTCAAGAACTTCAGAACAGTATAATTCCATTTATCTATTTTCCAACCTTTTATTTTTTTTGTCCTATGTCTATCCTGTAAATACTTAAATCCCACAAAACAATATTATTATTCTTCAATATTTTAAATATTCATCTAGATCTACCCAGTTATTAGGCTTTACATTGCTTTTCATTTTTTTATTCTATCTCAATGCCTCTGAAATACAGTAAATACCAGAGCAGAATTCACTCTAGTATTTACTAAAATGCAAGTCAGCTAATGATAAAATTATCTCAATTCTTTTCTGGTCTAGAATTATTTCATGTATTTTTAAAGAAGATTTCTATGGGGATGGAACTCTAAGATAGTTTTGAGTAAATTATTTAACGCAGTTTTTTCAAAGTGTTGAATAAATAGTTTCATTGCCAGCCGGCTTCCATTGTTGCTTGGGATAAGTCATACAACAGTTTTATTTGGGCTTCTGTTGGCTTTTAAGACTCTTTGGTTTATAGCAGTTTTACTTTGATATGCCTAAGTGTGATAGTTTTAATTTTTATCCCGCTGTGTATTTTTACTGCTTTTTGACTCTTTCTTTATTTTTGGAGAACTCTTGGCCATCATTCCTTTAAATATGGCTTGTTCCAATCTCTTCTTTCATTGAGAGATTCTAAATGCATCCCTCAATAAAAATTGTGTTCAAAAATATGTTTGATCTATTTACTAAGTCCCATATTTCTCTAGTATTGAGATTTTCTTATGGCTTATCTCCCAGTTCACGAATTCTCTTTTAAGCAGTCTTTTTAATCTGCTGTTAAACATATCTATTGAGTTAAAATTTTCAGATGTTATTCTTTTACACTCCACGTTTTACATTTGATTATTTATTACTTGCTTCAGCTAACTTCCTAATTTAATCACATTCATTAAATTTGTCAGGTGACTTCATTGTTTGGATCCCCTCCAGATCTGTTTCTATTCTGCTTTTTTTTTCTGCTTTCAAGAACGTGTTTACCTTCAAGCGTTGCCTGGTGATTTTGTATTGAATTCTAGATAACATATATGAAATAGTTTGAGATTCTGGAGAACGTCAACTCTTTTAAGACAGCTTTTAGCTTTCCTTCTGAGAGAATAGAGAAAGATCACCTTAATCTCATCAGGGAATAAGCTGACTCAAATCTGGGCTCTGCTTTGTGGGGCTAATCTATTTCTGGCCCACTCTCACTCCTGCAGTATAAACCACCCAGGGGCCTATTAAAATCCTGGAATATTTGTCAGTGTTTTCTTCTTTGAACTAGCTCTAAATTCTGCTTTTTGTCCCCTGGCCAACGATACCACCAGAAACTACGTTTGACTTCTCAACTTTTCAGCTGTCAATTTCCACTCAGTTTCTCAGCCTCTCTGCTGCCTCTTTGGAATTGTCAAATACCTTGAAGGGAAAAGCATCCCTAAAAGTCAAATTCCTCTCTTGGCACCTTTCTTTCCAAGATCTTGGCTCCTCAAACTAATTGCTTTAGGAGTTCTCCAATGCTTCAAATGGACTTTGTGTAAAAGACATTTTGTTTAGATTTTTTATTTCACTATTACCAGAAACAGACCTTCCTCCGAAACACTTATAATATGTTTAACATGCCATCCCAGCAGCACAAAATTGATCATTTCTATAAAATACTAGATGTATTGAGTTTAGCTAATGGGAGATTCACAACGTTCAGGGCAAGGTAGTTCTTGTTTGACCAAGGGCAAGTCTCAACAGCACAGAGCAGCTGTGAGCTATTAGCAGCCACCTTTCACGGCAGCTGGCAGATTGATACATTAGGTGAAAAGGATATGCAGAAGAGCATCCATAGCACTGAGTACAACAGATGTCTGATCATTTCGGTAGAGTAGATTTTTTTTTTTTTTTTACTTTTTCAGTTTTTATCTAGATCTTCCTTATTTCTTTGCCTTCTCCATCACAAACATTTTTCTGGCTCCTCAACCACTGGGGTGGGTGTGGGAACTTAGAATGGAATTAAAGGGAAAATACCCACCCCCCAAAACACATACACTATCTCCAACACCATTCCTAGACCACCACTCACCTCTCAACGCTGCCCCAGTGATATACCCCTTTCAGCCCTTTTGTTAGAGACACCTTGCCCTGACAAGCAGATCTCTTAGACAGAGTCTTCTCAACATGCTTCTGAACTTGCTACTTGGTTCAGAGTGTCTGATTAGCCCATGAGAAAGCTTACCCCTGTCTTTCCAAAATCTAGATGTATAGGACACTCCTCCGGTAGCCTTCCCCATTGGTCTAATCTCCAGAAGCATCTCCACATAACCTCTTACCTTTAGGATTTTCTATGCTAGAGTCAGGGCTTCCCTGGTGGCTTAGATGGTAAAGAATCCAATCCACCTGCCATGCATGAGACCCAGGTTCGATCCCTGGATTAGGAAGATAGCTTGGAGAAGGAAGCGGCTACCCACTCCAGTTTTCCTGCCTGGAGAATCCCATGAATGGAGGAGCCTGGCAGGTAGGTGAAGGACTAAGGGACATTTTTCCATTAGCCCTTATTTTAAGAGTGTTTCTGTCTTAAACACAATGGTCAAATTACTGGTGTACTTCTCCTTTATGCTTCTGCCAGAACTCACAAAGCCTCAGGAATTTTGCACTTGTGTCTAACACAAGATATCGTGAATTATTAATTACTTGATTCTAAAACATTATTTTTAAAACCTAAATGTTTAACTTAATAGAATTTCTCCCCTCTGGGTAAGATTTCCAAGTTTAGAAAAAACGCACAGAGCATAGGTTATTACTACACAGTTGTCATCTTCCTACTGAGTGACAGAAAATCAGCATTAAGGTCTGACTTCAAAAATAGCTTCATGTTAGCAGACCACACTGGACAGAAATCAGATTACTTCCAGCCACTATCATTGTATCTGAATCTTGGGAAGCCAAATATAAATTCTTTGAAGACCTCTAATTTCTCCTCTTAATTGATTTCTAAGCATTAACCGAGTGTATGATTCTGGGCTCAGTGCTGAATTACAAAGCCAAGTAAGAAATAGTTCTCTTAAAGAGCTTACCAACTAATAAGGGAACCATGAAGATAAACAGATCATTAATATACGGCTGAGTGCTGATGGTGAAAAGGAAGCCTGGCATGCTGCAGTGCATGGAATCACAGAGCTGGACATGACTTAGTGACTGAACAGCAACACTGATGGTGAGAGGCACAGGGTTCTGCGAGAGCCCAGAAGACAGCAAGCAGCAAGCAACGGGAGCTTCTGGAAACAAGTGCTGCTTGAATTGCCTTAAAGGGCAATTACGAGTCTCAGTTTTCTATCCTTGGTGACCAACTGAATGTTTCCATCAAAGAAGATGGAAAATATATAAGCATGACTTAGGATGAATGATCATGAATCTAATCCTGGAATTGGTGGGTTTGGGCTATTGACCCAAAGAAGCAAAGATAGGTGGTAAATATAAGGATATATGGGCTTCCCAGGTGGTGCTAGTGGTAAAGAACCCATGCAGGAGACGTAAGAGATCTGGGTTTGATCCCTGGGTTGGGAAGATCCCCTGGAGGAAGGCATGTCAACCCACTCCAGTATTCTTGCCTGGAGAATCCCATGGACAGAGGAGCCTGGCAGGCTAAAGTGCATGGGATTGCAGAGAATCAGACACAACTGAAGCAACTCAGCATGCATGCATGCATTAGGATATATAAGAATAAAACTCAGGGGAGATTTAGGCTATAGATACAGCTTTGAGAGTCATCAGTATTTAACTTGTATTTCAATTAAGGCTGGATATAACCACTGTAGTTTTACGTTGTCTGGTTCGCAGATCTTTTTGAGAATATGATGAAAATTATGGACTCTCTTCTAAGAAAAATNATCATTAAACCACTATCTGAATCTCAAAAGTCACTATCACACCATTGCTCACCTTGGTTTCATTCATTCATTCAATCTCATACCAACCCTATAGACACTGTATCCCTATTTTAATAATGAAAAAGATTCACAGATGAAAAGCAATCTCCAAGACTATGTCAATTCATTCAATATTTGTTGAGCATATAATTTGTGCAAACAGGCAGCGCCGCGTGTGCTGAGTGTGTAATGTTAGCAAAACTGAACCCAGTTCTTCGTCTACACAAAACAGCTAGGTAATGTGATGGGCCTGTCATGAAAAAAATAAGACACTGTCACTACCTTTAAGGAGTGCAAAGTCTAGCTGTACACTAAGTCTACCACAGTATTGTAAATCAACTATTTGGTGGTGGTGTCCAGTCTCTAGGTCATGTCTGACTGTTGGCAACCCCATGGACTGCAGCACACCTGGTTTCCCTGTCCTTCACCATCTCCTGGAGTTTGCTCAAATTCATGTCCATTGAGTCACTGATGCTACTACCTAACCTTCTAATCCACTGCTACCCTCTTTTTTTCCCTTCACTTCTTCCCAGCATCAGGGTCTATACTCCAATTTCAGAATCTAGCAGAAGAAACAGGCAGATAATTAAACAATTACAATTCAGTGAAAGAAAGTGAAAGTCACTCAGTCGGGTCTAACTCTTTAAGACCCCATGGACCCGGGAATTCTCCAGGCCAGAATACTGGAGTGGGTAGCCTTTCTCTTCTCCAGGGGATCTTCCCAACCCAGGNACAATTCAGTGAAAGAAAGTGAAAGTCACTCAGTCGGGTCTAACTCTTTAAGACCCCATGGACCCGGGAATTCTCCAGGCCAGAATACTGGAGTGGGTAGCCTTTCTCTTCTCCAGGGGATCTTCCCAACCCAGGGATCGATCCCAGAACTCCTGCATTGCAGGCGGGTTCTTTACCAGCTGAGCCACAAGGGAAGCCCAGCAATGCAGTGAAAGCAATTACAGATCAGCACGAAGTGCTCTTACAGTATATGCAAAGTGCTACGTGAAACCAGAACGGGAAATGATAATGCTGTGGGATTCATTGAAGCCAAACTGGCAAACATTTGAGCTGATAATATAACAACAGACAGAATGCCTTCAGGCCCTGAGGAAGAGCTCAAGATTTGTAACTGAATACACCTGGCTAAAATGCGAGCTCAGGATTCCCATGTGTGAAATGTGAGTTTCCAAAAATTTGAAAGGTTGTGTGAGAACTAAAAATAATACCTGTAAAGATCGAAGTACATACATAAGGAACTCAATTCATAGTATTAATGGCTTTTAGCTTTTGAACAAATCACTAGTGACAGTCATCTTGCTGACAGACATATCCTATCGTAAATGTGTGTCATTCCCAAAAGTCTCAGCTCTCAATACAAGAATGATTCACTTTCCGAAGCTGAAAAGCTTAAGTTGTTCAGTCGCTCAGTTGTGTCCGACTCTTTGCGACTCCATGGACTGTAGCATGCCAGGCTCCCTGTCCATCACCATCTCCCGGGTTTTACTCAAACTCATGTCCATTTAGTCGGTGACGCCATCCAACCATCTCATCCTCTGTCGAGTGCTGCTGAATACTGAGTCATTTATAGAAAAGAGCTCCGAAGTTTTGTGCAAGGCTGACTGGCTCTTTATTGCCATTTCCAGTCAAAGTAGAATGGTGACAGTGCCCACCTCTCTCCTAACTACATGAGTTTATATGCACACAGTTGACTGACAAACTGATGCACAAGAGTGTTTGTGTGATTTAATCATTCAAGTAAACCCTGAACAGCTCTANCATCATTGTGGTTATCTGGGTCAATAAGACCCTTCTTCTATAGTTCTTCTATATATTCTTGCCACCTTTCTTAATGTCTTCTGCTTCTGTTACATCCTTACATTTCTGTCCTTTATCATGCCCATCATTGCGTAAAATATTACCTTGATATCTCCAATTTTTTTAAAGGGATCTGTAGGCTTTCCCATTCTATTGTTTTCCCTATCCCTGGACTTCATGGAGATCAAACCAATCAATTCTGAAAGAAATCAACCCTGAATGTCTATTGAAAGGACTGTTGCTGAAACTGAGGCTCCAGTACTTTGACCACCTTATGCGAAGAGCTGAGTTATTGGAAAAGACTCTGATTCTGGGAAAGGTTGAAGACAGAAGGAGAAGGGGTGGCAGAGAATGAGATGGTTAGATAGCATCTCTGATTCAACAGTGATGAATTTGAGCAAACTCCAGGAAATAGTGAGGGACAGAGGAGCCTGGCATGTTGCAGTCCTTGGATTCAAAAAGAGTCAGACACAATATAGCAACTAAAAAACCTCAACAAAATATGAAGGCACCTAACTGAGAAAATTCATGAGAATATACTGTATAATTATCAATTAGAAATTGAAAATGTTTAACCTTTTGTCCACTGAGTCCCATTTTTCTTAAGAAAGGCAAATATCATTTATGTTCAGTCTAGTTCAAGACATTTTACTTATTTTTCCTAGATGATTCTAGAGCTATGGAAATAGACTTTCACTGAGGAAAAAAAAATAGATTGTGTGACCTTATGTCACACTGTCACCTTGTTACAAGATCTAAAAAAATTTATGAAGACACACTTCTATAAATAAAAGAAAGAACTTTGACTGAAAAATGTTACTAGAGTGGTTAAAGGAGCAGGTCTTTTGAAATATGTGGACAAGTGAAAGTTTGCACTTATAGCACTAGAATATTCATTATTTACTCAAATTCCCAAAGACCTATGTTTCTCTGCTGGACAACTTGACCACCCAGGAAAAGTGGGCTTCATAAAGGAAAATTTCTGGGACTCTTATATAATATTTACAACTGCATTTCAGAATGAAATTACTGTTGCAAGTTATTTATATGTTAAGGATTTGTAGCAGGTTAGCTATAGTAATGAGCACTGTTTTGAGAACTCAAATAAGAGCAAAATATTAAAAAAAAAAAAGCTAAAAATTTCAGGCAAGAAAGAGAGTTGGATGGCCAATTATTTTAATGGAACTTAGAAGTGGCCAGTAGCAAGGGAACACTTAAATATCAAATATTATTCGAGTCAGTTAGAGAGGGTGAAAAGAAAGTTGCTCTCACAGAGANTGCTGGCCATGCTGTGTGCCTCAGTCGCTCTTCAATGAGGTCCGGGCTGTGTGCTGCGGTCGCCCTGAGCCGAGGTCCGGGCTTTTTGCCTCGGTCACCCTGAGCTGAAATCCGGCCTGTGTTCCGTGGTCGCCCTGCCCCAAGGTCCGACATGTGTGCCACGGTCGCCCTGCCCCGAGATTCGGCCTGTGTGCTGCTGTTTCCCTGCGCTGAGGTCCGGCCTGTGTGCAACCTTCACCCTGCACCGAGGTCAGGGCTGTGTTCCGCGGTAGGCTAGTGACGAGTTCCGGGCTGTGTGACGTGGTGGCCCTTCACTCAGTTTCCGGCTGTGTGCCTCCATCGTCTTTTGCCGAGGGCCGNGGTCCGGCCTGTGTGCAACCTTCACCCTGCACCGAGGTCAGGGCTGTGTTCCGCGGTAGGCTAGTGACGAGTTCCGGGCTGTGTGACGTGGTGGCCCTTCACTCAGTTTCCGGCTGTGTGCCTCCATCGTCTTTTGCCGAGGGCCGGGCTGTGTGCCGTGGTGGCCCTGCACCGTGGTCCTGGCTGTGGTTCGCAGTCGACTAGCGACGTGTTCCAGGCTCTGTGCCGCTGTCGCTGTGCACAGATTTCTGGGCTGTGTGCTGTGGTCGCCTTTCACTGTGGTTTGGGCTGTGTGCCACCATCGCCCTGCGCCAAGGTGCTGGCTGTGTTCCGCAGTGGGCNAAGAGAGACAGATGATGATGAGAATGAAAATATGAGAATATGTACTAGGTGAGTAGAGGATACCAGAAGAGGAGGGAGGAGAAGATTTCAGAAGAAACGCGTGCATCTTTTTACTAGACTATCAGCTATTTGCAGGCAAGGCCTCTGCTTTATTTTATTGCACTTTTAGCCCTGTTTTTGTCACTATTGCATGCTTCATCAGAGTCTGCTGGAACGCCTGGTACCCAGCAAGCACCCAGGAGACAGTTCCTGGACCGGGCACTACCCTCCCACTTGCAGGTGTGGCTGTGACTAAACGGGAAAAGGAAGCCAGCAGTGGTGGGAGGGGGCACTGCCAAGCAGTGGCTCTGATAGGCAGACGTGCCCTTTGTCCCCGGAGTTGAGTCGCTGCACCACCGCTCTGGTGCACTCTGACAGGTTCCATTCACGCCAACAATGACATGAGGTCATTCCCCCAACAAAACAATAAACCCCAGGTGGAGGCCCCACATCTTAATGCAGAAAAGGAACCAATCAGGGGCATGAAATATTTTGCCGTTCCACCCTGGAATAGGTATAGCACATAACCTGCTCCCAAATCCTCATGACAACCCTTTGGGAGGTTAACAGTCCTCGTTTAGAGGTGAAGATCCCCTGGAGGAGGGCACAGGCAACCCATCCTCCAGGCAAGTATTCTTGTATTCAAATATTTCTGCCTGGAGAATCCCATGGACAGAGGCGCCTGGCGGGCTGCAGTTCATGGGGTCACAGAGTCGGACACGATTGAAGCGACTTAGCACCCAGAGGTGAAGAAAATGAAATTCACAGAGATTAAGTAACTTGCTTGAGGTCAAATATCCACCAGGTTTCAAAACCAATGCCTTTTGCAGATACTTGAAGGAGAACACACGTTCAGAAAGGTGCACAGGCGTGTACAGCTCCATAAATTTTCACAAACTGAGCTCATCTGTGTAACCAACACTCACATAGTAAACAAGTCGCCTGCATCCTTCTTCACTCCCGCTCCAACGGTAGCCCCTACTCTCACCTCTCCATGAGCTCCACCCAGAACACTCTACGACCATCTCTTCTTACAGTGAATCCTTAGGGTTTTCTTATGTGTACCTCCCATCTGGAATTTCCCAATACCCCTTTCTAGTGTCAACTATTTATTCTTTTACCCACTTTTTCTTCTACTACTATAAACTCCTTGAGGTCAGCGTTTTTATGCTTCTTGACATGCCCCCTAATACATTTGAAAGTGAAAGTCACTCAAGTCATGTCTGACCCTCTGTGACCCCATGGATGATATAGTCCATGGAATTCTCCAGGCAAGGTTACTGGAGTGGGTACTGTTCCCTCCTCCAGGGGATCTTCCCAACCCAGGGATCNGGTTA
Organism: Neotragus pygmaeus; assembly: GCA_006410875.1. Taxonomy (NCBI): domain Eukaryota; kingdom Metazoa; phylum Chordata; class Mammalia; order Artiodactyla; family Bovidae; genus Neotragus; species Neotragus pygmaeus. The sequence goes on along the minus strand of SJYV01052401.1, from coordinate 224,773 downwards.
GCCAAAAAGTTCATTTGGGTTTTCCTGTAACATGTTATGTTAAAATCTGAACAAATTTTTTTTTGCCAATTCAATACTATTCTGCCTTGATTGTTTTCTTAGATAGAGGCCATGATAAATAGCCTTTAGCCTATGTACATGGAGTTGAGTGAAGGCTGTGTGTGTGTGTGTGTGTCTGTGTGAGTGAGTAAGAGAGACAGATGATGATGAGAATGAAAATATGAGAATATGTACTAGGTGAGTAGAGGATACCAGAAGAGGAGGGAGGAGAAGATTTCAGAAGAAACGCGTGCATCTTTTTACTAGACTATCAGCTATTTGCAGGCAAGGCCTCTGCTTTATTTTATTGCACTTTTAGCCCTGTTTTTGTCACTATTGCATGCTTCATCAGAGTCTGCTGGAACGCCTGGTACCCAGCAAGCACCCAGGAGACAGTTCCTGGACCGGGCACTACCCTCCCACTTGCAGGTGTGGCTGTGACTAAACGGGAAAAGGAAGCCAGCAGTGGTGGGAGGGGGCACCTGCCAAGCAGTGGCTCTGATAGGCAGACGTGCCCTTTGTCCCCGGAGTTGAGTCGCTGCACCACCGCTCTGGTGCACTCTGACAGGTTCCATTCACGCCAACAATGACATGAGGTCATTCCCCCAACAAAACAATAAACCCCAGGTGGAGGCCCCACATCTTAATGCAGGAAAGGAACCGATCAGGGGCATGAAATATTTTGCCGTTCCACCCTGGAATAGGTATAGCACATAACCTGCTCCCAAATCCTCATGACAACCCTTTGGGAGGTTAACAGTCCTCGTTTAGAGGTGAAGATCCCCTGGAGGAGGGCACAGGCAACCCATCCTCCAGGCAAGTATTCTTGTATTCAAATATTTCTGCCTGGAGAATCCCATGGACAGAGGCGCCTGGCGGGCTGCAGTTCATGGGGTCACAGAGTCGGACACGATTGAAGCGACTTAGCACCCAGAGGTGAAGAAAATGAAATTCACAGAGATTAAGTAACTTGCTTGAGGTCAAATATCCACCAGGTTTCAAAACCAATGCCTTTTGCAGATACTTGAAGGAGAACACACGTTCAGAAAGGTGCACAGGCGTGTACAGCTCCATAAATTTTCACAAACTGAGCTCATCTGTGTAACCAACACTCACATAGTAAACAAGTCGCCTGCATCCTTCTTCACTCCCGCTCCAACGGTAGCCCCTACTCTCACCTCTCCATGAGCTCCACCCAGAACACTCTACGACCATCTCTTCTTACAGTGAATCCTTAGGGTTTTCTTATGTGTACCTCCCATCTGGAATTTCCCAATACCCCTTTCTAGTGTCAACTATTTATTCTTTTACCCACTTTTTCTTCTACTACTATAAACTCCTTGAGGTCAGCGTTTTTATGCTTCTTGACATGCCCCCTAATACATTTGAAAGTGAAAGTCACTCAAGTCATGTCTGACCCTCTGTGACCCCATGGATGATATAGTCCATGGAATTCTCCAGGCAAGGTTACTGGAGTGGGTACTGTTCCCTCCTCCAGGGGATCTTCCCAACCCAGGGATCAAACCCAGGTCTTCCACATTGCAGGTGGATTCTTTACCAGCTGAGCCACAAGAGAAGTCTTTTTTGGTATGGAGCAATTACTCTACAATCTATGTACCTAACAGTTATTACCTGTACATCTGACACTATTTCTAGCACTTTATCTGATCTCATTTATTCCTCCCAACAACCCAATAAAGTAGGTGTTGCAATCATCTCTCTTTGATGGATGACAAAACTGAGGTACAAAGAAGTAACCGGCCCAAGGTCACATAGGTGGGAGGGATGGAGTGAGGTTCAAACCCAGGCATCATTCCTCTAGGGCACACATGGACTGGAGGCCTTTCATTATCCTGGTCCCCACTGAACAACTGAGAAAGAAAATCGCATAAATCACACACTTAAAAAGTTCTGCAAGTTTTCACAAAGTGAACACACCTGGGTAATTCACACCCAGATCAACAGACAAGGTGGCCAGGAGCCCAGAAGACCCCTTCATGACCCCCCTCGGTCACCCTCAGGTCACCTGCTGTCCTGACTCTTAACACATTAGGAGTTCACCCGTTTTTAATTTCAATTCTAAAAAATGCATTAGTTTACCTGTAACTATATAACTGAATTACATAGCACGCCTCTTTATAATCGTGAGATTCGTTCATTTTGCTGCACGTGTTTTTATACAAATACTAATTTGTATTTCTGTGATGTATTTAATTGCGGAATATGACATAATTTATCCATTCTGGTGTTAATGGACAGTTAACAGACTCTAGATTTGAGTACCTATAGCTACTGCTTTTATGAACATTCCTATACGTGACTTTGGGTACATACATGCCTTTTTAGCATATATACGCAAGAATGGAATTCTTCTGTCCTCAGGTATGCAAGGTGACCACAGCCATTGACATTCTCATTCACAGCGCTGGAGAGTTCTGGTAGCTCTACACCTTTGCCACTGATACTATTTTCAGTTTAGCTATGCTGGAGGGTGTGTCATGATGTCACATTGTGGCGTTAGCTGGCCTTTCGCTGATGACTAATGAGGTGACACAATTTTCCATGTGTTCATTGGTCATACGGATATCCTGTTTTGTGAAGTAGCTTTTCAAGGTTTTTGCCCACCGAGTGATCTGCGGCTTTGTAGAAGGTGATTTGTAGAAGTTCTTTATATATTCTAGATATGAATTCTTTGTCAGATATATCTATTGTAAACACCCTTTTTCACTCTGTGGCTTATCTTTCTCTCTCTTACCAGGGTCTATTGATTGCTGCTGCCGCAGCTGCTGTTGCTGCTAAGTCGCTTCAGTCGTGTCCAACTCTGTGCGACCCCATAGATGGCAGCCCACCAGGATCTCCCATCCCTGAGATTCTCCAGGCAAGAATACTGGAGTGGGTTGCCATTTCCTTCTCCAATGCAAGAAAGTGAAAAGTGAAAGGGAAGTTGCTCAGTCGTGTCTGACTCTTAGTGACCCCATGGACTGCAGTCTGTCAGGCTCCTCCGTCCATGGTCTATTGATTGACAGTCTTTATATTAATGTAGTCTAATTTATCAGGCTTTTTCCCCTTTATAGTTAGTACTTTGGGATCTTGTTTAAAATGCTTTTTTTGGCCATGCCACATGCATCTTAGTTGGGCATCTTAGTTGCCCAACCAGGGATAGAAGCCATGCCCTCTGCAGTGGAAGCACTGGACCACCAGAGAATTCTCTAAGATGCATTTTTTTAGGGACTGTCTCACTAGATTCACTGGTAGGACTGTCAGTAAAGGTACATTGCCTTCCTATAGCCACACGAGTTAAGCTAAGCCACTGTAAAATTCTTTCACTGAAATTTAGGTCTTTTTTGAAGATAAAATTGAAAATGGTTGCCATTCATTCATCATGATAGTAGCACTGGAAAAAACATCTGCAAATCCTTTCCAGAGACCCAAATACTATTCCAGCTGCTGCCCTTTTTGGGTCTGGCTTTTCAGCTTGATTTCTCAACCTTTCCTTCAATTCTGTGAACACACTCTCTTGCCCCTTATCTTTTCAACAAACTCCCCTTTTTTATTTCTAAGTAGCCAGAATCTACTTCTGTTGCTTGCAACCAAAAAATCCTTTTGATTTCTTCTTTCACTTTCTCTAGGTTGACAATTTTTCTCTATTTTTATATATGATACTAAGCACAGAAGCATAGCTTGACCACTCACACACACTTTCATGATTTCAGTATAACTTTTCATAACTTTTTGAAAATATTTATTTGGCTGCAACAGGTGTCAGTTGCAGCATGTGGAATCCAGTTCCTCTATCAGGGATCAAACCCAGGCCCCCTGCATTGGGAGAGTCTTAGCCACTGGACCACTAGGGAAATCCCAGTTTCAGTATAATTTTTGAAGACTATGAGCTTCCTGACATCCCAGAGCTGGCTCTGCCTTGACACTCACCACGGTAGGAAAAACAATGGCATTTTCAACACATTGGCTCTTAGGGAAATGAAGAAGGGGAAATCTAGCTAAAACTGGATGTTCCCCAATAAAATTGACAATAAAAAGGTACAATCGGGCATGAATCCCTTAAATTATGGAGCAAAGGCAGCTCTGCAGCTGTGTCTAAGCATGATGATTGCTATCTTTTCTACTGGCAGCTACAATAACGAGCACTGATAATTTAAATGGAAGAGCAAACAATACTTTGGGTGGAATATTGTTTAAATAAGGAGCACGTCTAAAAATCAAATTTATCCTGAAAAGCCAATCTATAGGAACACTGTTATTACTGGAAGGGTATCTGGGGAATGGTCTCAAAGATTGCTGTCTTAGATCTTTCATGTTTCACAAAATATGAACATAGGCCAACATTAACAAGAGAGATGAAAAAAAAAAGAAACAGAAGTTACAACTCCAAATAAACCTAAGATGGTTCAGCTGTGTCTGACTCTTTGTGACCCTATGGACCGCAGTCCGTTAGGCTTCTCTGTCCACGGGATTATCCAGACAAGAGTACTGGAGGGGGCTGGCATGCTCTTCTCCAGCGGATCTTCCCAACCCAGTAGTCGAACCCATGTCTCTTCCATCTCCTGCATTGGCAGGCAGGTTCTTTGCCACTAGTGCCACCTGGGAAGCCTCAAAGACGGTGAGCCACACATGTATTGCACTGATGCAGTTATAACATTAGGTGTTGTGGGTTGCATCTTCTGGAAGTGTTTTCAGAAGCTGTGGTCTTGTCTTCAGCATGACCCAAGAGCTGGCAAACCTTTATTACTCAAGGTCAACTGGGTTTGATTTTGCAAGACAATCAAAACTCACTTGGAGTGAAAGCTAGTAAGTAAATTTCTATAAATCTCTCTTTAAAAAAAGAGAGAGAGAGAGAGAGATACTATAATATAGTAATTAAGAGTACTGACTTTTAGAGAAATCTAGATTCTAAATGATACTTGCTGGTATGATCTTGAACACAAAACAGCCTATTTGAGCCTCAATTCCTTTATGCTTGCTGCTGCTGCTGCTAAGTCGCTTCAGTCGTGTCCAACTCTGTGCAACCCCATAGATGGCAGCCCACCAGGGTCCCCCGTCCCTGGGATTCTCCAAGAAAGAACAATGGAGTGGGTTGCCATTTCCTTCTCCAATGCAGGAAAATGAAAAGTAAAAGTGAAGTCTCTCAATCGTGTCTGACCCTTAGCGACCCCATGGACTGCAGCCTACTAGGCTCCTCTGTCCATGGGATTTTCCAGGCAAGAGTACTGGAGTGGGGTGCCATTGCCTTCTCCATCCCTTATGCTTAAGGGACTAACATGGAATAAGGATATACTCTACAGCATAGGGACATATAGCCACTATTTTTTAGTAACTTTAAATGGAGTATAAACTATAAAAATATTGAATCCCTATGTTGTACACCTGAAAATAATATGATGTTGTAAATCAACAATATGTCAATTTTTTTTTAAAAAAGAAGGGATTAACAGTCTATCTGGTTGATGGGTGTGACTGGTAAATGAGATCATGCAACTGAAGCTATTACAGCTTTAGCTTTTATTATTACAAGTAAGGAAGAAGAATGACTTTTGCCTGTGGAATGTAAATTGATTCTGGAAGAACTTCCCAAACAGAAGTGTATGAGTTTTACACATTAACATAGTCATTTGTGAGTGTCAAGACTTAAACTGTCTCTGAATTTATGGAATGGAGCTCAGACCCAGAAATGATTTTTAAAAGAACTCTTGAGCTTACAGAACATGATCACAGGGTTTGTGTCCTACCACAGCTGGGGTATTTATTCACAGGTGTGCCTCCTGGTGTTTGACAAGGCCTAGCCACTCACGTCCGAGTTCATCGTTAACAACCCGTGGGAGGTGAAGGGGGCTGTGAAGAGAGGGTGACTTTGGGGCAGGGAAAAATGAAAGAACAGATGGAGGAAACAGACATTCTCAAGGGACAATCAGATTTACCTAGAGACATCTGTCTATGTTTTCCCCATAGACATATACTCAGAGACTCTGGGAGGATTCAGGGCAAAAAAACCCCTTAGATAGGCAAAAATCAGAATTTCAAAATTCAGAAGGGCTGGTTTCTACAGCAGTGCTTACCAGGTAGAACAGGCTGATCTGCTAAAAGGAAAGCTTTATTTGATTCAGCAACGGGCTCAGCGAACTTTTCTTATGTTTGCCTAAAACTTTTGCTCTGCCTAGCTTCGACAAGAATAGAAATCAGTCATCAAAACAGCCACAAAATTGTTACCTTACCCCTGAGCCTCAGTGTCCTTACCCATAAAATGAGACAACTCATACCTACCCTCATGGTCCTGTGCAAACTGAGAGGTCATGAAAAGCATTCATTACAGTGTCTGGCACATAGCAGTTGCTTAATAAGTAACAGTTATTACTATTATTGGTTTTAAACAAACAAAAAAAGAGCTGCTAAATATTTGGATTCTGAACTATTAGGAAGATAATAATCTGTATGTTCAGGGAAAAATTAGGTCTAGTCTGGATAATCCTAGGACTTGCTGAATCTTGGTTTGAGCTACCATAGCCTGAATGTCTATTTTCTCAAAATACATTCTCTGTAACTTTTTGTTTATCTACATACATCACACAATTTTACTTAAAAGAATGTTTTTTATATATCACTTAATCAATTCTAAGACTGTTCATAAATTTCTGGGTCTCACGCTCTGCAGATCTGAGCCTTTCCTGGAGCTGCAGAGCTGGAGAACAGCACTCCACTGTGAGGTGTGCGTTCAGTCAACCCCTTGGACCGTGTGTGGAGCTCAGGGATCTGGGTCTTCTCGGATCGTGGCTCCAGCTACAGGCACAGAGTCTGTGGAGGAGACACCCTCCAGAGGGAAAAACAGGAGCTGTTCACGTTGTTGTCCCTGCCGCTGCCACATAACAGTCAATGTGCACTTCCTATGGAGAGTCAGGGATGCTGTGCCAAGGACAGGAGGAGACTGGGTCACAGGTGTCTTGCTTGCGAGTCCCCCACACTGATGACCACGTGCACATTTCAAAATGATGACTCATATGTCCGCCGATCACTCTGGAAGAGCAATAAACCAAGAGGCCCCATATTCAGGGCTGAACTGGGGTGGAAGACCCATCCTTCAGCCACTCAGAGAATTCATCAAGTGCCCATGGGCCTCAGTCTCCACCACTGTGAGTGAAGGGACTGCGTTAGATGATCCAGAATTTGTCTTGTCTTTAAAACGCAAAATTCAACTCCATTCTTCTACTTTTTCATTATGAAAGAAAACAGGGTAAGCCACCTCACTTCCAGTAGAATGAAAGATATGACATTGCTTTGGTGAGACCGCAGATAAAAGACATGATAAACTGTGGATTCGTGTTAAGGGAAGAAATGGACACAGTGCCATCCTGCAGCTGTTAACAGAGAGCTGTCTGCTTACCACATCATGGGCCTGCTTGTCACACGCTCTTTCTCTCTCGTCTACGGCAATAATCGAAAAATAGTTCTGAACTCTCAAAATGGGTCATTCAATTTCCATTTAAGAACTGTCAAGACTAACCAGAGCTGTAGACAGTGCACTTCCATGGTGAACAGGTGAGTAACGGCAGCCTCAGGGGCAGGCTGAAGTTGTTAAACAGGACTGAGAAATCCAGTTAGTGTTATTCACTCAGTTTTGTCCAACTCTTTCCGACCCCATGGACTGTAGCCTGCCAGTGTCATCTGTCCACAGAATTCTCCAGCCAAGAATACTGCAGTGGGTTGCCATGCCCTTCTCCATGGGATCTTCCCGACCCAGGAAGTGAACCTGGATCTCTTGCAATGCTGGCACATTCTTTACCGTCTGAGCCACCAGAAATCTCAGTTCAGTTCAGTTCAGCCACTCAGTCGTGTCCGACTCTTTGCTACCCCATGAACTGCAGCACGCCAGGCCTCCCTGTCCATCACCAACTCTGAGTCCACCCAAACCCATGTCCATTGAGTCGGTGATGCCATCCAACCATCTCATCCTCTGTTGTCCCCTTCTGCTCCTGCCCTCAGTCTTTCTCAGCATCAGGGACTTTTCAAATGAGTAAGGTCTTCGCATCAGCTAGCCAAAGTATTGGAGTTTCAGCTTCAACATCAGTCCTTCCAGTGAACACCCAGGACTGATCTCCTTTAGAATGGACTGGTTGGATCTCCTTGCAGTCCAAGGGACTCTCAAGAGTCTTCTCCAACACCACAGTTCTAAAGCATCGATTCTTTGGTGCTCAGCTTTCTTTATAGTCCAACTCTCACATCCATACATGACTACTGGAAAAACCATAGCCTTGACTAGACGGACCTTTGTTGACAAAGTAATGTCTCTGCTTTTTAATATGCTGTCTAGGTTGGCCACAACGTTCCTTTCAAGGAGTAAGTGTCTTCTAATTTCAGGGCTGCAGTCACAATCTGCAGTGATTTTGGAGCCCAGAAAAATAAAGTCTGACACTGTTTCCACATCTATTTCCTATGAAGTGATGGGACCAGATGCCACGATCTTCGTTTTCTGAATGTTGAGCTTTAAGCTAATTTTTCACTCTCCTCTTTCACTTTCATCAGGAGGCTCTTTAGTTCCTCTTCACTTTCTGCCATAAGGGTGGCGTCATCTGCATATCTGAGGTTATTGATAGTTCTCCCGGCAGTCTTGATTCCAGCTTGTGCTTCCTCCAGCCCAGCGTTTCTCATGAGTCTAACTGGCCTCTAAATAGCTAAGTATCCAGGTGTTGTTCATGAGCTAATTGTGGCTAACATTTACTGATTACTTATTACTACCTGGCCTTAAATCCATGAGCTAAATGTATGTATAAGTTTATGTATGTGTGTGTGTGCATATATATAAAATTTCACTGTATGTTTGATTATCACGCTTATTTTGTGGGCTAGGAAACTAGAGCTACGAGGGCTCACGGTCCTGGCCATGCTCCTCAACCCAGCTGCATGGGCGGCTGGTGAACACAGTGGGGATGAACAGGACGTTGCCTGCTTCCTTCCTTGTGTGCCTGTGTTCCTGGTCCAGTAATTCACATCCTTTTCTCTCAAGTCCTGAGAGGCTGGATGACTCAGGAAGGTTGATACTTGATCTACCCTTAAACTTTTTAAAAGTGCCCCTGAACATGAAATGGTTAAATGACTAGCTCTGTCATCCGTGATCAAGTCAGCTGATGCCACTGATACCCCTACAGGGCTTGCTCTGTGCTGGGCATAAGTCTGTGTGTTTGGGTTGAACAGCGAGCACACGTAAAGCAATGGTGGGTGGTCTCTGCTCTGCTTGCCTCTGCTCCCACCACCCTCCACAAAACTGGAATAAAAACCCTGATACTCAGGAGCATCAGATGTCAAGCACTGTTTCTAATTCTGGAGGGGCAAAGGAGTAAAGGCTGAAATCTCTCTTACTGTGATTGAAAATATGATAATTTTTAAATTTCTACTGTGTGCCAGGCACTGTGAAAAAGCTTTTTCAGGCTGGTCTTCTTTGCTTCTCACACGAATCCTGTGAGGGTGATGTTATTACTGACGCCACATGAAGAGGAAGAAAAGAAGCAGAGGAAGGCTGAGCAACACGCCCACGTGTCCAGCTAGGGAGTGGCAGAGCTGGGATTTAAGAGAAGCTGAAAACGTTTGTAAAGAATTTTGTCAGGACTTCCCCGGTGGTCCAGGGGCTAAGAATCTGCCTTCTAATGTGGGGTACGTGGGTTTGATCCCCAGTTGGGGAACCAAAATCCCACATGCTGAGGAGCAACTAAGCCTGTGCATGCAGCAGCCACTGAGCTGGCAAACTGCAGCCAGAGCGCCTGCAGGCCGCAAGGAAGACCCTCTGGCTGCAGCGAAGATGCGGTGCAGCTGAATACATAAATAAAAACTTCTTTTTTTAGAAAATCTTGTTAAAGTGGTATTTGTTCCTGACAACTCTTTAAAAAAAAGGCAAATCTCCAGGAAACCCAAGAGATGGCTTACAGGTGACCTCCTCTGAAACAAACTGGCCAGGAGACATCAGATAGGAAAGTACCCTATCCCCACAGATTATCTTTGCTGTGCCTATTCTCTTAAATAAAGGAGTGGGCAATTTATCTTGCCCAGGGAGACATGAGAGCCTGATGCTTGGCTTGGTTGCGTTTTACCCCAACACAGTTATTTCCTGNCCAGGAGACATCAGATAGGAAAGTACCCTATCCCCACAGATTATCTTTGCTGTGCCTATTCTCTTAAATAAAGGAGTGGGCAATTTATCTTGCCCAGGGAGACATGAGAGCCTGATGCTTGGCTTGGTTGCGTTTTACCCCAACACAGTTATTTCCTGGTTTTTGGCCAGCACAGCATGCCATACTGTCTCTGCTGAACTATGTGAATAAGCAAAGTGGATGTGTGTGTGTATGCACTGTGTGTGTGTCGTGTGTAGCGTGTGTGTGTGGTGTGTGTGGGATATGTGTGTATGGTGTGTGTGTGGTATGTGTGTGTATGTAATGTGGTGTTTGTGATGTGGTATGTGTGTGGTGTGTGTGCATGTGTCATGTGTCATGTGTGATGTGATGTGTGTGATGTGGTCTATGTGTGGTGTGTGTGTGGTGCGTGTGTGATGTGTGTGTATGGTGTGTGTGTGATGTGTGTGGTGTGTGTGTGTGATGTGGTGTGTGTTTGTGTGTGTGATGTGATGGGTGTGATGTGGTGTGTGGGTGCTGTGTGTGCATGTGTGGTGTGTATTTGTGTGTGTGATGTGTGTGGTCGGGGGAGTGTGTGTGTGTGGTATGTGGTGTCTGGGTGTGTGTGTGTGATTTGTGTGGTCTGTGTGTGATGTGATGTGTGTGGTGTATGTGTTTGGTGTGTGTGCGTGGTATGTGTGTGTGATGTGGTGTGTGGTGTGTGCATGGTGTGTGATGTGGTGTGTGGTGTCTGTGTGGTGTGTGTGTGTGTGATATGTGTGGTGTGTGGTGTCTGTGTGTGTGTGGTGCTTATGTGTGTGTGATTTGTGTGGTGTGTTTGTGTGGTGTCTCTGTGTGTGTATGGTGTGTGTGGTGTGTGTGATGTGTGTGTGTGTGGTGTGTGGGGTGTGCGTATGTGTGACGTGGTGTGTGTTTGTGTGTGTGATGTGATGGGTGTGATGTGGTGTGTGTGTGCTGTGTNGGTGTCTGACTCTTTGTGACCCACACGGCCTGTAGCCCACCAGGCTTCTCTGTCCACGGGATTCTCAAGGCAAGAATATTGGAACGGGTAGCCACGCCCTCCTCTGGGCGATCTTCCCAACCCAGGGATTGAACTCAGGCCTCTTGCATTGTAGGCAGATTCTTTACTGTCTGAGCCACCAGGGAAGCCCTGACTAATTGGAAGGTGATTCTTAACCTCATTGCTCTGAAACTCCTGCGTCCTGCACTCTTGAGGACTAGTAATTACACCAAGGCCTCCTTCCAAATGAAGCTCACATCCTGGCTGGGCAGGGCAGGACAAGCACATTTCTAACTTGCTTTAGAAATACAGGAAAGTTTTACTATAGCATGATAAGTATTCATTATCAAAAGACACAATAGCCCCACAGGACAAAAAAAGTGAAAATTAAGAAAATTCCTCCTCTTCCCTTGTGCTGTGGCCCCACTCCTCAGTGTAGCCTGTATTTTCCCCTTTGTTTTCTCTCCATATACAACCATGTTCTTCTGTACAACAATGGAAGTGTGTGACTGTACTTATCTTCTTGAGAAAACAACTCAGGCTTTGCTTCATGTCTGCACCTGGGGGTCAGCCTCAGTGTCTTTAAGAGCTGTTTAGCAATCCCCCAATGGATATACACTTATTTATTTGGAATACAGACTTCCTTAAAACTTAGTGCAAATGCTGTCTTCCTCCAGGAAGCCCTCCTTGATTCCTCCAGTCCAAAACGGCCACTTCCTGCTCCAAACTCCTAGAACCCTGTCCCTTATTCACGTGTAAGGTTATGCNGACCCTGATGCTGGGAGGGATTGGGGGCAGGAGGAGAAGGGGATGACAGAGGATGAGGTGGCTGGATGGCTTCACCGACTTAATGCACATGAGTTTGAGTGAACTCCGGGAGTTGGTGATGGATAGGGAGGCCTGGCGTGCTGTGATTCATGACGTCACAAAGAGTCGGACATGACTGAGCGACTGACTGAACTGAACTGAACTGATCCTGTGTTACTAAAGCCAGTAGCCCATTTTCAGCACTTATCCTATTTGACTGTTCTGCACCATTGAACACCATTGTTCCCCTTTAGCTCTGTTTAGAAAATAACCTTTTCTCTCGTATACAGGTAATTCATTATCTAAAATTTAGAATATAGAAACAGTAGTTAAAAAAAACTCCCATAGGCAGGGTTCTTTCACAGCATATACATATATTAAATCATCATGTTGTACGCTTTAAATAAGTTACAGTTTTGTCAATTATACCTCAATAGAGCTGGAAGAAAAAAGGATCAGTGATTGCCAGAGGGATGAGTAGATGAGTAGGTGGCATACAGAGGACTTTTAGGGCAGTGAAGCTACACTGTATGATACTATAATGGTAGATATGTGACATTATAAAGTTGTTAAAACCCATAGAATGTATAGCACTGATCGTGAACCCTAATGTAAACCATGGAATTTGAATAATAATGATGAATCAGTGTTGGTTCATCAGTTGCAACAAATGTACCACTCTGGTGAGAGATGTTGATAGTGAAGGGTGTGTCACTGTGTGTATGTGTGGTAGTGGAAGGTATTTGGGAACTCTGTATTTGGTCTCATTAGTTATGAACCTTTTTTTTAAAGTCTATTTTAAAAGCAAAGAAACAAACACTTCCATGGACAAACATTTCAAGGGGAACTATTATGCTTATAATTTTCCCACGATTTTCCAATGTGCATAATATGTATTTGTACACCCACAGCCCCTANGAACCAGTCTGATGTTCCATGTCCAGTTCTAACTGTTGTCAAGTTAAATATTAAAAAGGAAGAGTATAAAGGCATAAGAAGTTCATTTGACAAGTGTCCAATTTAATCATGGTGTGTGAAAGCATTGCAGAGGATTTGAACAATGAACTAGACATGTTTCTTCCATGAGGGAGCTCATGGTATAAAGTACAGAATAAGAAAAAGAAAAAAATCAAACACTGATTAGGGCACTCACTGTCCCCAAGGCACAGTGCTAAATGGTTTCCTTTACATACAGCAAGGCAGCGGATGTACTAAAAACAACCTGATGGGGGAGGCAGTGCCCAGACTCCTGCCCATGACGCTACATAGCCTCCTTACAGGCAGCAGGGTGAACAGAGCAACTGAAGAAGGAAGGAAGCAACAGTGAATGGACGATGGCAGGAGGAAGGGAATACTTCTCACTGGAGCAATCAAAACAGTCTCCAAGAAAGAGAGGCAAATAGCTTGAGGGAGATGTCGAAAGGTGGAGACAGGAAGCATGAATTAGGCACAGTGCGAAGACACGCCACACACACAGACAGCGGCCTGGGGTATGGGATAATCAGTATGGGGGAGCAAGGGCGGGCAAGACTGGAAGAAGAAGTTGAGAAGAGGTTACACAGAGGCTTAGGGGCTGGCTGGTGAACTAGGGCTCTCCTGAGAACAAGAGGGGCCTTCAAATGTGGAAGACCAGGATCTGAATGGTGCTGAGGGGAGAATGGCTGAAGAGTGCGCGTCTGATGGCCAGGCTGGGACAACCAGTGAAGGAGAGAGGCTCCAACCAGACCGTGCGGGGAGAGACCCCAGGAGAGCAAGGCAGAACCAGCAGCAGAGCAGTATAGTCAACTGGCTGGAAAGGCGGGATTCCACAGTAATTGGAATCTGAGATACTGCTAATGAGAAGACATATGAGAGAAGGGTTTTCTGGGTGGCTCAGATGGTAAAGAATCCACCTGCAATGCAGGAGACCTGGGTTTGATCCCTGGGTTGAGACGATCCCCTGGAGAAGGGCATGGCAACCCACTCCAGTATTCTTGCCTGGAGAATCCCATGGACAGAGAAGCCTGGCGGGCTTTCAAATCTTAAGGATGATGCTGTGAAAGTGCTACACTCCGTATGCCAGCAAATTTGGAAAACTCAGCAATGGCCACAGGACTGGAAAAAGTCAGTTTTCATTCCAATCCCAAAGAAAGGCAATGCCAAAGAATGTTCAAACTACTGCACAATTGCACTCATCTCACATTCTAGCAAAATAATGCTCAAAAGTCTCCAAGCCAGGCTTCAACAGTATGTGAACTAAGAACTTCCAGATGTTCAAGCTGGATTTAGAAAAGGCAAAGGAACCAAAGATCAAATTGCCAACCTTCACTGAANACAATTGCACTCATCTCACATTCTAGCAAAGTAATGCTCAAAAGTCTCCAAGCCAGGCTTCAACAGTATGTGAACTAAGAACTTCCAGATGTTCAAGCTGGATTTAGAAAAGGCAAAGGAACCAAAGATCAAATTGCCAACCTTCACTGAATCATTAGAAAAAGCAAGAGAGTTCCAGAAAAACATCTCCTTCATTGACTACACCAAAGCCTTTGACTATGAGGATCAAAAAAACCTGGAAAATTCTTAAAGAGATGGGAATACCAGACCACCTTACCTGCTTCTTGAGAAATGTATATGCAGGTCAAGAAGCAACATTTAGAACCAGACATGGAAAAATAGACTAGTTCCAAATTGGGAAACGAGTATGTCAAAACTGTATATTGTCATCCTGTTTGTTTATATACAGAGTACATCATGTGAAATGCCAGCCTGGATGAAGCACAAGGTGGAATCAAGATTGCCAGGAAAATATCAATAACCTCAGATATGCAGATGACACCACCCTTATGGCAGAANGGGCATGAGGGTGGAGGCCTCATGAATGACACTGGCGATCTCTTATAAAGGAGCCCTTCCTCCACGTAATGATACAACAGGAAATCTGAGACTCGAAAGAGGACCCTGACCTGATCTCAGGCTTCCAACCTCCAGAACTACGAGAAATAAATTTCTGTTGCTTATAAGTCACTCAGTCTGTAGTATTTTGTTATCGCAGCCTGATTAGACTAACACACCTTCCTTTTTCTTTTTTTAATTTTTAAACTTAGAGAAAAATTCAAGACAAAACATTTCAAGCAGTTTGTAAGGATATAATATAAAAAGTAAATATCTGCCTATTCTAACAACCAGCCCTATTCCCCAGAGGCTAGGAATTTCTTATGTATATGCTTCAGAAATATTTATGTGTGTAAAGCACATATGAATAGCCTTTTAAACACAACCAGAAAAATAACACAATTGGAATTAAAGTATATTTAATTTAATATTAAAGTATATTAAAGTGCTAAGGTGTGTGGCAGTCCATGGGGTCCCAAAGAGTTGGACAGGACTGAGAGACTGAACTGATGATGTGTTCTTATATTTTCAGGATTTTCCATAACAGCATACAGAATAACTACTAGCAAGTCAGAGTCAAAAAAAAAAGTCAAAGGTAGATTATGACATGGGATTCCTGCTTTACTAAAGGGTCCCTTATGTGGGTCACAGGACGCTTTGTGACTCAATGTCAGAATGCCCACTTCCTTTCCCAGGTCTGTCTAAACCCCACGCTTGACACCTGTGTACAGAATGGGGAGGACCCGAAGACTGAAACCACACCACCGGTCACTGTGAGGATCAGTAACAATGACAACGACCCCTCAGCTGCCACTCTGCACATTATTGAACGCTGTGCACTTGTTAATTTCATGAGGCCTTACTCTCAACAATCTGATGAAGCGGGGCTATTACCAACCCCAGTTTCAGATTGAGACAGCCATCTCAGAGCGCACATCCAGCACACAAGTGCACAATAAGGGCTGGTCCAATATGTTCCCAGGGGACTTAAAAGTTCTTTCTTCATCACAAGAGAATTCGGGAATGAAGCTAGGAGGCTAAGAAAGTGAGTTGAGAGTTGACTTAAGCGAGACTAGACCCTGAGACAGAGCGCAGGCGGAACAGAAGAGGAGCTGCCGCCCTGGGTTTCTTCAGCAAGCCGGTTATGTGGTTCAGTTGCTCAGTCACCTCGGACTCTTTGCGACCCCATGGACTGCGGCACGTCAGGCCTCCCTATCCATCGCCAACTCCCGGAGTTTGCTCAAACTCAAGCCCAATGAGTTGGTGATGCCATCCAACCATCTCAGCTGTCATAGCATCAGCTGGTGATGAGGGGCATGCAGATGAGGGGGCGGGATAGTCACTTGGGGAGGAGGAGTTTGGGGGCCGTAGCCCCTGATTTTCATCCCAGCTCTCTTTCTGAGGGGAGGTGGGGCTTTGTCCTTACTCGGATCAGAAGAGTCACTGCTTTGGTGCATGATGAGTGTTTCTTACCTGTAAGGCTAATTTTATTGTAATGAGAGCATCACAAACAACAAGTTACATTCGGATGTGAGAGATTCCTGACTTTTCCTGCCTTTCTTTGTCCGCTTCCAGGATATTTATCACTCAAAAAATGTGCAGCTTCTTGTCGGTCTGGAGGTTCCTATTTTTCTTTATCTGCCCAAGGACCCCGGCTGTTTACAAGACTCCGTGATCTCCCGTCACCTGGTCCCTGGCTCCATTTCTATGCTTGTACCTAGCTCCCTGCTGTAAGGCCTGACGTTCTATCCAGGAAGGAAACACAATGTTGGCAACCCTGATCTTTGGCACAGTACATTCCTCACGGTGGTACTAGAAAGTGGGGCCCATGTTCCCTTAGAGATAATGCAGCTGGGAGTTCCATTCCCAAACCTGCCTCTGGCTTCCCATAGATGCCAGATATAATAAGATCTTGTAAAACGAGAGATACAACAAATCTCATTTGAATAGCAGAATGATATTCCATGAGCTCAGAGGTTTTGAGAGGTTAGCCCCTACAATCCTTCCTTTTTACTGATCAGTGGATGAAATAACATTCGGAAAATGTATGGGTCACCTGTGGACACGTGCCTTATTACATTGTCTCAGTCATAAAACAATGCTTAAATGTGCACAGGGACACCAAGATATTCTATAGATATTGCACACACAGAATATACGGTGTCACAAATCTGACATAATGTTAGTACACAAGTTAGAACAAGCATCAAATCTTTACTTAGAAACAGCTTGTCTCCCATTCTTACAATTTAAAGGTCACTTGAGAAGTGATTTGACGAATTCGTTTCTCTTAGAAAAACTGTCTAGGGATATCTGGAATCAAATCTCCTTAACTCTCTGAATCTATTTTCCTTTAAAACCCAGAGACCTTCAGCATCAGTCCACTGGGTTCTTCACCCTAACACAGCTGCAGGAAGCATCTCTATGGTTTGGGACATCACTTTGGGCCTTAACTTGATTCCAGGTGCTTGGATCTGATTCTCCTGCCAATCTCTCTCTCTCTGTTCCCCATCCTCCCTTCCCAGCAAGGAAAGCCTTGAAGGCGAGCTAAGTCTCAGAGAGGCCAGCAGAAAGAAAGGAAGAAGAGGAGAGACACAACTGGCTGCATGTGATGCATTTCACCCTAAGGGTTAAAAGAAAAAAAGGACAGAGACCCTAGCTTCTTCCCTCCTCCCCTTTGACTCTGACCCAATGCTAGACGGTTGCTTTCAGCAGGGTACCTAGAAGATGGTAAGGAGCTTATGCATCTGGGGGCACCTGTCCCCTACCCTGCCCCACAGTTTAGCATCATTTTCATGCCCAATGCAGTGTTTCTTATCCTTAATTATATTCAGCAAAGACTGTCCATCCAGAAAGAAGTCCACACCAGGCAGAGGTAGCACAGCCCTCCTCTGACAGAGGCACGCATTTAAAAGACAGAAATGTTTGCTTTGGCTGGCGCGGGGTCAGGAGGGCTGTGGGGAAGGAATCTGCTTGATGGCACCAGAGACGGGGCTTGGGCCCCAGCTCGGCTACATTTGCTCTGGTCTCGTCACAGGCAGGGACTCAGCTTCTTGGTCTCTCAGGTAAGGGTAATATTATCTACTTCATGAGCCTGTGATTGAAGATTAACTGAAAGAGTACATAAAACGTTCTTTAAATGGCAGAGTTCCAGGTAACAGCATGAATACTGGGTAGTAACCATCGTGCTAAAGGCCTTGGCGGCGGTGGGGCATGACAACATCTTTAACAGAGGAATGATGTTTCTGTGGTTCATGACCCCTCAGCCCGGGGTCTACTCAGCTGCTGTTCCCAGGTCCATCAGAATAACTAGCAAATGAACACAACTCCAGGAGGAAATGGACCAGCTTATTTTCATGTGGACACTGATTTTTTTTTCCTTCATCCCTTTCTATTTATCAGCTCTTCTGAACTACTTCCTTTTGGCAGAACTATTTTTAAATCTTTTGTTATGGAAAATTTCAAACATACATAAAAGTAGAGAGAAAAGTGTAACAAACCTTCATGTAGGTATCACCAGCTTCAATAATTATCAATGCATTAAAATGTCATTTTACCCATACACCTACCCGAATGGAATAAGCAAATTCCAGTATCATATCATTTTATTCAAAAACATTTTTACATGTATATCCAAAAGATAAGGAATAGGTCTGCAAGCATACTCAAAAATGTTACATCACAAAACTATAATTACTTAATTATCCAATATCTAGTCAGTATGAAAATTTCTCCAAATATCAAAGATTTTTTGGTTCCTTATTCAAATCAATCCTGTAATTAGTTGACAAATGTTGCCTTTTTAAATATAAAAGTTCTTTTTTTTAAAAATCTTTCCACCTTTATTTTCTTCCTGGCAATTCATTAAAGAACCTCGTTCTTTTGTCATATAGATTGTCCCACAATCAACATTTTGATGATACGGTGATTTAACAAGTTCCTCTAACTCCTGCATTTCCTGTGAATTTATAGTTAGATCTAGGGGCTTGCAAATATTCAGATTTAATTTCTGAACAGGACAGTAAATTGATAGATGGTCTTATGTCCTTCCATCAGGAGGCAATTCATACTGACTACCTCTGGTTCTGTGAGCTTAGCAACCATTGAGAATCAGGGCCTAGTTATACCTGCATAGAGATTGGAAAATGGTGATTTTTCCCCCCATCATTTTTCCCATTACTACTTCTTATTAACTGGGTGCTATTATTATTCAAGGTTTATATTTGCCTGAAAGTATATAGTTCCCACTTCTGCTTTTGGCCATGAGGTGTTATGTTAGACAAAATATCAGTTCTTTTCTATCTACATATTTTATTAAAATCCATTATATGGAAAAGATGACCTAGTTTTAAAAATAAAATGTAGTTACTACCGGTTTCAGCGCTGTGTCTCCCCCAGACCCAGCACAGATTCTGGCCAACAGGAGTCACGCAATAAATGCTGGATGAATAAATAAAGGGCTGCTGGGCTTACTCTGTCCCACGTTGATGATGGCTTGAAGATACTGAGAATATAGAAATGAATGAAACAAAGTCTCTGCTCTTTAGTTTACATTTAATCGTGTGAAGGAATGGAGATGGGTATTATTTGCTCCAGGATAATTATCCCAGTTGGCTACTTAGAAAATAAGTACTGTTGGTAACTCACAGGGTGGGGCAAGAGAGTGGAACAGGATCAACTCAACTACATCACCAGACACATGAGAAGACATCAATTTTCTCCATCAGAATGATAAACCAGTACTATTATTACCTTATGCACTGAATACTTACCTAGAACACTGGGCTCAACTGTATCTTCCCAAAAGACAGGCTGATGTCCTACCCCCAGAACCTGTGAATGTGAGCTTATCAGGAAATACAGTCTTTGCAAATGTAATCTATTTAAAATGAGGCTTCCCTGAGGGCTCAGATGGTAAAGACTCTGCCTGCAGTGCAGGAGACCCGGGTTCGACCCCTGAGTCAGGAAGATCCCCTGGAGAAGGGAACTGCTATCCACTCCAGTATCCTTACCTGGAGAAGTCCATGGACAGAGGAGCCTGGCGGGCTACAGTTCAGAGGGTCGCAAAGAGTTGGACACGACTGAGTAACTGACACTTCCGCTTCTCACTTTCACACTGGACTAGAGTGGGCTTTTAATCCAGCCACTGGGGCAGGGAGACTCGGATACACAGGGAAAATCATGGAGAGATAGATTTGGAGATTGAAGTTATGCTGCCACAAAACAAGAAATGCCCAGAACTGCCAGTAACTATCAGAGGCTCGAAGAGGCAGGGAAGGACTCTTCCTTGCAGTCTTTTGAGCGAGCATGTCTCTCCTGACACACTGACCCCCAGTTTCTAGCCTCCAGAACAAGGAGAGAATGAATTTCTCTTGTTTTAGGCCACCCAGCTTGTGGTAACTTTTTTTGGGCAGCTTGAGCAAGCTAACANGCGGTAGTTTGAGCATTCTTTGGCATTGCCTTTCTTTGGGATTGGAATGAAAACTGACCTTTTCCAGTCCTGTGGCCACTGCTGAGTTTTCCAAATTGGCTGGCATATTGAGTGTAGCACTTTCACAGCATCATCTTTCAGGATTTGAAACAGCTCAATTGGAATTCCATCACCTCCACTCGCTTTGTTCGTAGTGATGCTTTCTAAGGCCCACTTGACTTCACTTTCCAAGATGTCTGACTCTAGATTAGTGATCACATCATCATGATTATCTGGGTCATGAAGATCTTTTTTGTACAGTTCTTCCATGTATTCTTGCCACCTCTTCTTAATATCTTCTGCTTCTGTTAGATCTAGACCATTTCTGTCCTTTATCAAGCCCATCTTTGCATGAAATGTTTCCTTGGTATCTCTAATTTTCTTGACGAGATCTCTAGTCTTTCCCATTCTGTTGTTTGCCTCGATTTCTTTGCATTGATCACTGAAGAAGGCTTTCTTATCTCTTCTTGCTATTTTTTGAAACTCTGCATTCAGATGCTTATATCTTTCCTTTTCTCGTTTGCTTTTCGCCTCTCTTCTTTTCACAGCTATTTGTAAAGCTTCCCCAGACAGCCATTTTGCTTTTTTGCATTTCTTTTCCATGTGAATGGTCTTGATCCTTGTCTCCTGTACAATGTCATGAACCTCATTCCATAGTTCATCAGGCACTCTATCTATCAGATCTAGGCCCTTCAATCTATTTCTCACTTCCACTGTATAATCATAAGGGATTTGATTTAGGTCATACCTGAATGGTCTAGTGGTTTTCCTTACTTTCTTCAATTTAAGTCTGAATCTTTAGAGACATTAATTAATGTTGGAACCGGGGACTTGAGGTGAGATTAGGGAAGAGAGCAGCAGGGCCAGTTCTGTGAAGACCGTCTTTCTGGTCTACCTTGTTGCTTATCTGAATCATCCCTGGAACACTGGACTCTTCCCCCTGTGGCCTGTACTGCTCTTCTCTTATTTACTTTTCAGTTTCCCCAGAGGGAGCTTTTTAAACCAAGAGCTAATTATGCTATTGTCTCTGTTTAAATGTCTTAAAGGGCTCACTGGGTTATCAGGATCCAGTTCCTAATTCTTAAGGAAGCCTTGCAAGTCTCCCTCTTACAAACTCCTCCAGCCTTATCTCCTCCTTATGCCCCAAGGTAAGCTCGTGCACTTATATCTCCAAGGATAGTTCTCAGTTCTGTGCGTGTGTGGCTCCCTTTGGCTGCAACACCACTCCTCAGTTTGCACACTCAGCCTGGAAGATTCCTATTTTTCACATTTTGGTTTTGATGACTATCCCTTCCAGGACGTCCTCACCCTTCCCCTAGCTGCAATGGAGGCGGGCCTCTCTGTTCTCCCATTTCACGTGTTTTCAGCTTTGAACCTTGTGTTGAAGACTAAGCCTCTTAAGGACAGGCTCACAGTTTATTCGTCTCTGGTCCTTGGGACCTGGCACAGGGCCAGGCATCTAGAGGCCCATGCCAGGTTAGTAAAACCTTGGAGGCAGCGGTATTGTGGGAGGCAGTGTGATGCTATATATTTGGCCCCTACTTTCCAAAATTCCACAAAATTACACGAGCATGAATATACAAGAACTGATAATCCTTGTGAGGGACTCTCAAGTTCAGCTCTCAGGGTGTGCTGAAGAGTGTAACTGGTGCAGCCTTGGGAAACTCGTTAGGATCTGAAATGGTTAAGGAGAAGCTCAGAGGGGAGAAGTGGGCTGGGCCTTGAAGCCTGGTTGGTTCACCCAGGTGACAGTGAAGCTAAAGGGACTTAAAAGGGCTGTAGGGAAGTCCTGAGATTAGGGAGGAGCCAGGAACAATGTGACCTCTCTGCGGTCAGCGAGGAGACTGACTGGTCTCTTGAATAGAGGATTTGGGGTTGGGGTGGGGTGCAGTGGGAGGCAAAAGTAAAGCTGAAGACATGAGGTTGAACCTGACTCTTCCCAGCCTACAGCATCAGACTGAGGTGATAACTTTTGACATAATAAGTTGGGGGGATGAGGCGGGGGGAGAGCTATGGAGGCCTTTCAAATGTAAGTTTTACATAATGCCCAGGTAGAGTGAGCGGTTTTTGAGGTCAGCCCGGAGGTGCTGAGGAATCTAGTTGAGCAACCTTGATTCCAAATGGAGATGATTATGACAGAAATGGAAATTGGGGCCAGGAGGATGTAGACAGCTTCATCCTAGTGGTGACTGATGGTCCATGGTGATTCAAGAGGACCTGGTGACTGACTGAAAATCAATAAAAGAAGTGGAGAAATTAGAAAAGGACCCCACAGAGTTGGTCTGGTGTGCATGGAAGGAGGGTGGCTCCCGTTACCTTGGACTAGATGGTCTCTGAGGGGAAATGCAGGTGGAGAAAATGACTTGAAGAGCAACACCCCAGTGAGGTGGGGCCAGAGAGGAGGAAGAAGGGCCAGGAAGTGGAGTCAAACCAGTTCCACTGAGTCACAAAGAACAGGGGAGAGGCCAGTTCAGGAGGGAGGAGTTATCTTTGATTCCAGAGACTTCTGAGCTCAGAAAAGTAAGGAATGAGGAGACACCACTGGAAACCTTCTAGCTGTTGCTGTTCAGTCCCTAAGTCTTGTCTGACTCTTTGTGACCCCATGAACTGCAGCACACCAGGCTTCCCTGTCCTTCCCCATCTTCCAGAGTTTGCTTAAACTCATGTCCATCGAGTCGATGATGCTATCCAACCATCTCATTTTCTGTTGCCTGCTTCTTCTCCTGCCCTCGATCTTTCCCAGCTTCAGGGACATTTCCAATGAGTCGGCTCTTCCCATCAGGTGGCCAGAGCATTAGAGCTTCAGCTTCAGCCCTAGTCCTTCCAGTGAATATGCAGGGTTGATTTCCTTTAGGATTGGCTGGTTTGATTTTCTAGACATAATGTCAAAACAATCATGAAAATGGATTCAGCTTGTATGGAGTTAGGAAGGAGGGAAGTTGAAGTAGCCACATAGATGACTTTTAGTTTTTTAAAGTTTGGACATGAAATGTGACAAAAGAGTCAAGTGAAAGCTTTTTTCAAGATAGCAGAAAAGTTTATAGCTCCAGGTAGAAGTAGGGGATTGAAGTCAGATAAGACAAGCCAAAAACATGGGGAAAAAAAACCTTCAGGACAGAGATAAAGACACACCAGTGCCAGAACTAGGGTGAGGCACACAAAGGGAGTGGGCTGTTATCCTGGGGTGCAGAATTTAAGAGGGTATCAAAAACTCACTAATCAAATAGTATTTCAATAAATATTTTTTAAAATGTCAAAATCAATGCAAAACCACCCGATGAACAAAATATCACATTTTTTTTCATTGTGAATTAAAAAAAAATTTTTTTTTCCTTCCCCAAATGGATCAAAACTCTATTGCAGACTTTTGGGGAGATATCTATGATTTTTAAAAATGATCAAAAATACATTGTGGATTTTAGAGGGAAATGCATGATGAGCAAAGTTTTGCTGTTACATTCTGTATGTTTTTTTTTTAAGCATTAATTTAGATTTTAAAAATTTCAATGAAAACATGATTGATCTTGATTACTGAGTTTTCAGTACCTCTCTTTTTTTATGGAGCATAATTGCTTTACAGTGTTGCATTAATTTCTGCTGTACAACAAAGTGAATCAGCTGAATGTATACATATATCCCCTCCCACGTGAGTCTCCTTCCCACGACCCACTCCTACAGGTCGTCACAGAGCACCGAGATGAGCTCTCTGTGCTGGGCGGTAGGTGCCCAACAGCTATCTGTGTTACGCATGATAGTGTAATTACGTCAATGCCAGTCTCTCCACTTGTCCCATCCTTCCCTTCCTCCGCCCCGCCAGTATCTGCTTGTCCATTCTCTATGTGTACGTCTCTGTTCCTGCCCTGAAAACAGATTCATCTGTAACAGTTTTCTAGATTCCAGATATATGTGTTCATAGATGATATATATTTTTTTCTTTCTGATTTACTTCACTCTGTATGACAGACTCTAGGTCCATCTACATCACTACAGATGACCCCATTCCATTCCTTTTTCGTGGCTGAGTAATATTCCACTGTATATATGTACCACTTCTTCTTTATCCATTCCTCTATCGATGAACATTTAGCTTGCTTCCATGTCCTGGCTATTTGCACCTAAGTATGGGCATCTCACACCATTTATCCTAGACCTGGCTCTGGCACAGGCAACAGTTCCCTACAGGACATGAGTTATGCTTCTCTCTTGCTGAGCACCTCCAAGCTGGTTGAAATACCTTCTTTGTACATTTGCATGTTGGTACTCCTCTCCTTGTCCCTGAGCCCCAGTCTCTCTCTTTTTTGGCTTTTCCGCTCCTCCTCTTGGCCCCCTGCAGTCCATTTCCTGAGTCTCCCTTCCTGGTCCATCCCCATAGCCCCACACCTGGCCTCTCCTTCCTCCACATTCCCCACTTCTCTCAGCCTCTTTTGTGTCCAGATAGACCAGCCAGAGTTTGATGTTCTCCTCGAGCAAAAACAGGAACCAAACTATGCCCAGGTAAGATGGTTCTGCAGACCAAGGTCCTGACCTCTGATGCTGGAGAAAGGCAGGGGTCGATGGCTGTGACTGAGGTTGCCTTTCCTCCAGATCCTGCGGGAATACCTGACTTACCTGAATCGCCTGGTAACCTTGCTGGGAAGAGACCCAAGCCAACTGCATGATGATGCCTCCTTTTCCATCTTCATTAACTCACAGCTGAACCAGATGCTGAAGTCTGGGGAGCAGCAGCGGGCCCAGGGCAAGGTCTTCAAGATGGTCACTATTGACCAGTTGCAGGTGCCTCGAGTTAGGGGCTGGGGGAAAATGGGCATGAGGGTGTTGCTCCCAAACTTTCTTGATCTTCATGTCTTCTTTCTCCTCACTCCTTTAATTCTTAGTTCACCCCTAACTTTCCTGACTCCATCCTTTCCCCAACCGTTCCCCTTCCTAATCCCTCTTCCATCCAAAGGGAGGGGAACCCCCCTCTCTTTTCCGGTCCCCCCTCAACCTCTGTCTCTCTCCTTTAAGAGAGTGGCCCCTGCCATCGACTGGTTGTCCTGCTTGCAAGCAACGTTCGCACCGATGTCCCTGAGCCCCTCTTATCACGTCGCAGTCCATGACCTGGAGTATTTGAAAAACATGTCGCAACTGCTTGAGAAGGAGCTGTTGATGCACAGGTTTGCCCCACGTCTGGGGTGGTGATGGAAAGAAGGTCTGAGGACCTGGAGGTCTCAGAGACAAAGGACATCGGGGGAGGCAGGCTGTAAGGGCCTTGCAGGAAGATAAGAGCAACCCAGGGNGCTTCCTCCCGGGACCTTGGACTCTAAGCCTCTCTTCATAGTAACTCAGTTGCAGCAACATCTAGAAGCTCCTTCAGAGGGAAGCAAACAACCATTTACATGGATGTGAACAGGTCTGTGTGAGGATAAAAGTTAAACCCAGTGAGAGAGTTGCCAGCAGGGCAGAGAAAGGTGCTGGGTCCCAGCTTTGGTGTTCTTAGAAGATGCCTCTTAAGAGGAGCTGAGGTGTCTCGGTTGTGGAAGTATTTGAATCTGTTTTGTTAAATCGAAGTCCACCCTTCTCCCCACCGTGACTTGAGAGGTCTCCTTCTTCATTTGGTTCTTTCTTCCATCATTCTCTACCACCAAGCCAAACCACAGCAAGCAAGCGTTAGTTCGAGTCACTCAGTCGTGTCTGACTCTTTGTGACCCCATGGACCGTAGCCCACAAGGCTCCTCTGTCCATGGGATTCTCCAGGCAAGAATACTGGGGTGGGTAGCCATTTCCTGCTCCAGAGGATCTTCCTGACCCAGGGATCAAACCCAGGTCTCCTGCATTAGAGGTGAAATCTTTATCATCTGAGCCACCAGGATAGAAAAACTCTTCTTAAAACAGACAAAAGTTTTGAACAGTGGTTGCCAGGAGTTGGTGATGGACAGGGAGGCCTGGTGTGCTGCAATTCATGGGGTCACAAAGAGTCAGACACAACTGAGCAACTGAACTGAACTGAACTGCCAGGGGCTGAAAAGTGGAGAAATAGAGAAAGGTTGGTGAAAGGGTGCCAACTTTTAGTTATAAGATGAACACTCTCAAGATCCAATGTATTGGGTAGGTCAAAAAGTTTGTTCTGGTTTTTCTGTAATATATTATGAGACAGATTGAGGGCAGGAGGAGAAGGAGGCAACAGAGGATGACATGGTTGGATGGCCTCATTCATTCAGTGGGCATGACTTTGAGCAATCTCTGGAAGATAGTGATGAACAGGGAAACCTGGCGTGCTGCAGTCCATGGGGTCACAAAGAGTTGGACATGGCTGAGCCACTGAACAACAACTATGGAAAAACCTGAACGAACCTTCTGGCCAACCCAATATAATATGGCAACTATAGTTGATAACATATTACAGGCAGAGCTCATTTAATTTTGCTTTGCTGTATTTCACTTTGTAGATACTGTTTTTGCTTTTTTTTTAAACAAATTAAAGGCTTGTGACAACCCTGTGTCAAGCAATCTGGGGGCACCATTTTTCCAATAGCGTCTACTCGCTTCATGTCTCTGAGTTACATTTGGGTGAGTCTCATGATATCTCACCCGTTTTCAGTATTATTTTAATGGTTAAAGTGATCTGTGATCCGTCAGCTTTGATGTTACTCTTCCAATCATTCTGGAATTTTTTTCGCAATGAAGTGTTTTTAAATTAGGGCAAACAAGAGAAAAAAGAGAAGCTCTTCTTGATGTGTTTACATGTCGAGTAGTTATTCTCTGTAAATAAGGTTTCCCTCGTAGCTCAGATGGTAAAGAATCTGCCTGCAGTGCAGGAGACCCAGGTTCAATCCCTGGGTCAGGAAGACCCCCTGGAGAAGGAAATGGCAACCCACTCCTGTATCCTTGCCTGGAAAATCCCATGGACAAAGGAGCGTGGTGGGCTGCAGTCCATGGGGGTTGCAAAGAGTCGGGTGCAACTGAACGACTAACACACACACACACACATACAAAGGGAGGGTTTTCTGGTGGCTTTCCCAGAGCCTGGGGGTATATCATCAGTCTCTTTTCTCTCCACAGGGACTTCCTGCAAAGCCACATGATCTTCGGGCTGGTGAGGACACTTTCACCAGCCCTGGACAGCCAGTTCCAAGAGGCACAAAGATTGCTGAGCCAGAAAGTGGGGGAACTGACAGGACGCCCACCCGTGGTGAGGAGAGCAGGGGAGGAATTCTCCCGGGTGGGGAGCTGCCGAAGCATCTGCCATCTGGCGGGACACACGTGGACGTAGCTCCCTGGGAAGGGGCGTGGGAACTAGATGCCCCCCAACATCTGGGCCTTCCGCAGAAGCCCTCAGTCCTTAACGCTGAGAGCTGGGACGCCAGGGAGCAGGCCCTTGGGCACATGTCTGGCTACCTCCAGGGCCTTTTTGCTGAGTATTAAAATCTAGATAGAAAGGTCTAAGCTGATCAAGAACTGCTTTTCCTTTGTTGTGATCCCTAAACTATTAGCCGGGTTATCCTGAGCACCGTGACTTGAGGAGCTGGACATACAGGGTTCACTAGAGTGAGACGCGGTGTGGCAGGCAGGAGGTTCGCTAGAGCGAGAGATGGTGTGGCTGGCAGGAGGTTCATTAGAGCGAGAGATGGTGCGGCGGGCAGGAGGTTCGCTAGAGCGAGACGCGGTGCGGCGGGCAGGCGCCTTCGCTCTGTCTAGGTGGCTCCAGGGTTCCGTGTCCAGATGTGCTTCATCAAGAGCTCATCCCTGATACCCCTGGGGTCTGTCAGCCGCACTGTGGGCTTCATGGTGCCGATTCTGATATATCAGAGTGCAGGGCTGTGTACCAAACGTGCTCCACTAACCAAAGTCCACTCTGACCGTACTCAGGACTGTGAACTTTGAAATCCTAGGTGGACACATCCCAGTGTAAGCGGAAGCATCTAGAACATTAGATGCCCTCCAGCCTCTGTGATGCTTCGGGGCAATCTTGTTCATCACTGGGTTTCTTTTTTTAGTAACTTGTGGATCATTTCTCTGCCTTGGAGGAATTCGTGGCTTTGGCAAATCTGAACTCTCTGTAGAATTTGAAGAAGGGGATTGTAAACACAGGGACTGGAATGTAGTTATTGCCTATGGAGACTTTAAACTGTGCTAAGCATTTTTCTAAGCCCTTTAAATGTAGGAGTTGATTTGATCCTCACAGCAGTTCCATGAGGAGGGCAGGCCATGCAGTCCCTGTTTTATTGGTAGGTAAACTGAGATCCAAAAGTTAAGGATCTCATTCAAGGTGGTATAGCTGCTAGCTCGTTAGAGCTAGGATTTGAACTCTGGCTTCAGCATCTGTGTGCTTAATCATTGCAAAACAAACAAACAAACAAAAAACCCCACAAAACAAACAAACAAAATTCTCTAGGATATTCTCTCAGGTGGGCTAGTCCCCAAGAGCCTTCTGCCCAGTCTTTCTCTTGACTCAGATGAGAGAGAGCCCCAGGCCCTCATAGTTGGGATTGCTAAAAAATCCCTGGCAACAAACAAGTTCGTATAAATTCCAGAACCGAGGCCTGGTAGTACTTTTGGAAGGGTGTAAGAATGCCAACGTTGACATTCACATTTTAAAAATTTAGAAGGTTCACAAATTTCTAAAGTCATCACCTTTTATACACACATATATCCTTTATATATATATTTTATAATCTTTATCTCTCCCCATTTGTTGCTGGTTAGTTACTAAGTCATGTCTGACTCTTATGCGACACCATGGACTGTAGCCCACCAGGCTCCTCTGTCCATGGGATTTCCAATGTAAGAATGCTGGAGTGGGTTGTCATTCTCTTTTCCAAGGTATCTTTCTGACCCAGGGATTGAACCCATATCACCTGCATTCAACAGGCGAACTCTTTACCACTGAGCCACCAGGGAAGGTTTTAGGATATGTAACTGTCCTTGGACTTAAAAGCTGAGTCAGATTCTACCAACAGATAGTTCTGTGACTTGATGAAGCCCCTTCCCTTGTCTGGAATGGTACCAAATATGATGCATAATAATAATAGCTGAAATATGTTGAGTAGTTACTCTGTATCAGGCAGTGCTTATTTTATTTACTGCTCTCAGAAATACTCTGAGGGCCTCAAAAGGACAAATAACTTTCCCAAGACCAAACACCTCATAAGTGAAGAAACAGACTCCAAAACAGGTCTGCCTGACCTGTGAGGTCACATTTTTAACAACAAACTGCAGGGTTGAGAAATAGTGGGTGGTAACAAAAAATGCTTTGGCAAATTCTTTCTAGAAAGATCAAGATAGTAAATTTTTTTGGCTTAGTGGTCTGTGTGAGCTGTGTTGCAACCATTCATCTCTGTCCTTGTAACATAAGAACAATCATATGCTCAGTAAATGAATGGGTGTAGCTGTGTTCTAAGAAAGGTCTTATTTAGATGCTCTCTGAATTTCCAAGAGGGAGAGATCAGGGTTGAAATGGTCAGTGAGATAGCTGAGCAGGAGGTAGGCTGTAAGGAAGCAGTGCCTAGGGAGAGGAAAGGGTTTTCTGGGAAAGGAAAGAATGCCATCTCATTGCGACAAGGGAAGGCTAGTTGAGGCTTGGTGCAATGTGAGGGACCCTCTTGGAGACTCTGACTGAGAAGAGGTGACAGGGCTTGCTGGAAGGCCGTCCTGCTTGCCTAGGGAGCTGAGAATCAGCCTGGAAACCAGGGCAACTGAAGCAGAGAAAGCAAAGAGAGTAAGAATAGGGAGGAAATCAGCGCTTCCCAGGTGGCTCAGTTGGGTAAAGAATCTGCCTGCAATACAGAAGACATGGCTTCGATCCCTGGGTCAGAAAGATCCCCTGGAGGAGGGCATGGCAACCCACTCCAGTATTCTTGCCTGGAAAATCCCATGGACAGAGGAAACTGGGAGATTACAGTTCATGGGATTGCAAAGAGTCAGACACGACTGAAGCGACTAAGCATTGTGGGGGGGGGGCGGTGGAGGTAAGGCGGGGAAGAGGAAATCAGAAAGGGGCTCCTGCTGCTGCTACCAAGTCGCTTCAGTCATGTCTGACTCTGTGCGACCCCATAGATGGCAGCCCACCAGGCTCCCCGGTCCCTGGGATTCTCCAGGCAAGAACACTGGAGTGGGTTGCCATTTCCTGCTGCTGCTGCTGCTAAGTTGCTTCAGTCGTGTCCGACTCTGTGCGACCCAGGAGGGGATTATACCAGGCCCTGGTCGGTCACTGTAAGGTCTTGGGTTTTTCTCTGCATGTAGCAGGGGCCTATAGAAGGATTTATCTGTTTTATGTTTTAAAAGAACATATTCTGTAGGTAAGCAGCAGTCTCCTTGACGGATGTTTGCTGTGAGAGGGGGAGTGGAGTCAAAGACACCACGGAGCTTTTGGCCTTAATTGGACCAAAATGTGTATTTCTGTCCGATGGTCATGAATTACAGATGTCTCACCATGTTCTTCCAAATGAATTCCAATTTGTAATGCTCTTATTCAGAAAGGCTGTCAGGTCTCATCTGACCATATTTTGTTTATTAATTTTGGGTATATGTAGTCAGTGAAAATGGCTGTTAAGCCAAGTTTTTCTCTTATTAAATTTGAGAAGCTGAGTTTAGGAAATTAAAAGCAGTGCTTCACATTTGTGTCTGTTAAGGGTAAACTATTTAGGTTCACGCCAACATTTGTGTTTACTCAGGGGATTTTAGCCTTTGTTTCAGTGATCTGTGATTTCTGCCTTGAGTCATTTGTGGTTTTATTTACCGAGTCTTCACCTAGATTACTGGTAAGATTCTTCAGAGGAAAGAGTATTAATTCAGGTTATTGAAGACCAGTGTAGTCAGCAATCCATTTATGCAACAAATATTAATTGAGTCTCTATTATATGCCAGACACTTCTCTAGATTCTTTGGATTCTTCATGAACAAAATAGATAGAAATCTCTGTTCTCAAATGCTTCTATTCTAATGGAGACAGAAAGACTATAAGCTAAATAAAATACATTGGATGGTATCAAAAAAAAGTGTTAGTAGTTCAGTCACGTCCCATTCTTTGTGACCCCATAGACTTGCCTGCCAGGCTCCTCCATACATGGAGTTCTCCAGGCAAGAATACTGGAGAGGAGAGCCATTCCCTTCTCCAACGTATCCCAACTCAAGGTTCAAACTCAGGTCTCCTGCATTGCACACAGAGTCTTTACCATCTGAGCCACCAGGGGATGGTATTAAGTGTTATGAAAAAATTAAAAAAAAGGAAAGTGGGAGAGAGATACTTAGAGCGGACATGTTATAATGTTCAGTGAGGCAGTCAGGGAAGCTCGTACTAAATTGGAGACATTAATCACTGACATTCCCTTCTGGGTCAGCCAGTTCAGAATCNCTATATATTTTGTATATTCAGCACAGTTTAAAAAAAAATTCTCAATTATGTTTCTGAATCAGTATTTTAAAAATCATTTACATAGGTGAATGGTGAATTTTTTTCTTGCTAGTGTTACAGTATATTTGGTATTAATACTTTTTAAAGATCTCATGTCAATCTTCTACTCATTTGTACTGTTACAATAAAGAGTTTTAAAAGTTGCTATTATTTTTATTTTGTTTTAATAATAAGCATATGCTTCTGCCCACTTGGAGAGTGGTGCATTTTAGAGGGTAAACTGGTGGTTATAGATTTAAAAAACTCATCTGAATCTAGAATTTCTGCTGAACAAATAATTTAGTAATGCTTTGTGAGAAAATACTCCTGTTAAAGAATTTTAAGATATATATTTTTCAGGATAAGTTTAAATAAATACATTAATCTTTTTTGTTTAATAACAGCAGCTGTTGCTTTGAATGTGAATGTAAAGAAGGAAATATCTAGTCCGGCAAGACCTTGCTCTTTCGAAGAAGCCATGAAAGGTACCAAGTTAATTATTCTCAAAAATTGTAAATCAGTGATGCTATATATTTTCACTAACAAACCTTACTATTTTCTTTATGGTTGTGTACTTGAAACAGTTAGCAGGTTATCTTTGATATTGTAAAATAAATACTTGTTTAACTTCACCGAATGCAGAGACTTGCTTCCTAATTTGATATTTCCCTTCATTTGCCATATAAACAACTTTTTAAAAAACATATGTTACAGTTAAGGAGTTTTTGTTTGTTTTTTTATTCCCTAATATTAAAAATCTTAGAAGTATAATAGAGTATGATAAGGTATGAAAAATAGCTGTATAAAGCTTCTTGCTGCCAGTGATTAGGACTTAACTTTGAGGCTGAAGAACCAAATAAGAACTATTGGCATTTGAAAAAGTTGCTTTAGGTACCATTCTTTCTTCTGATATCATTTTTTCCAAGCAGACAATGACAGTATCTTCAGTTTGTTATAATGTGTTAGAGTAGACTCTTAGCAGATTTCTAATACATCTGTGATGCTCAATTATGATGCTTTTGTGCCATTATATGTTAAGATGTCAATTACATAATGGTCATTGATTTATTCTATAATTCTAGCTTTTTCTTACACTTTTGCCATTAAATTCATGAGTTAAATTTAAAATTTTTATATACGTATATTTTTGAGGGGCATAATATCCTTAATACATTTTATCAAATTCCATGGAATTTTTCTCTGTGTCATAGTAAAATTCAGCATTCACATGTACAGTTCAGTATGGCTTGCCATTATAATTTCTGACCATCAACACTTCCAAAATAGATTAATTAGGAATTATGCAGTAATGTGAAAAGAAGAAAAGCAAAAAGCAAAGGAGAAAAGGAAGGATATACCCATTTGAATGCAGAGTTCTAAAGAATAGCAAGGAGAGATAAGAAAGCTTTCCTCAGTGATCAGTGCNCCTCCTTGGTGCCTTTGAACACGTGATTAGCCGTAGGTGGAAAAGTTTGTTTCTGACTTTCCCGTGGCAATCGTTTCACATATATACGTGTATCAAATGATCATGTTGTACACCTTAAATGTACACCATGCTATATGTTATATCTCAAAGCAGGACACAAAGAGAAGTATATTTCTTTGTAAAACACCAGTAGGTGAGACTGAACAATTTGCTCTCACAAAAAATAGAAAGGTTCAGAGTAAGCCTACTTGAATAAGGTCATGTCTAGATAACTGAATCTGCTGAAAGTGAGCTGTCAGAGTCTTTATTCTCCCGACAGGGGTTGCAGGCTTCTTCTTAGTGGCTCACATGCAGTGTCTACTGCTGATTGTTTTCGAAACAGGCCTTTAAAGATGTAGAAGTTATTCTGAACTGTCCCCCCACCCCCAAGAAGAAACCGGTCATAGGCCGTAGTCACAGGTGTGTTGTTTTCAGCTTCTCTATCATGACTGGGGCTCCTTGGAGAAGTGGCTGATTCTAAAGCCAGAAGAGGGAAAATATAAGGGGAGCCTGGAGCCTCCTGTAGCACCAGAGTGAGGAAATGTTGGAGGTAAAAAAAAAGAGGGGGGGCATGTCCGAAGGACCCAGGCATCAGCTTGAAAGAGCTCCCCACGGGGCCAGAGCTGGGACAGTCTGAGCTGCAGAGTCGTGAGAGTAGTGGATCATCACTCAAAGCATAGAGCAGAGTGAATGTCTGTGAGTTCATGGCTTTGTCAGTGACTGAAAAGTGCAGGAAGAGGGACGGCTCTCCTTTACAGAAGAGTCCCAAGTAATGTGTGTTTAAGGACTAAGGGAAATAGAAAAATCACCATTAGAGCGTCACAGTGTATAGGTTTCCAGAGACCCAGTGTGTGGGCGGAGCCTCAGAGCACGTTCCCCCAGTTATCAGCGACTGTAGTCATTTTAACCTACCCCTGCACATCCAGTAACACTGCTCCCTTCCAAGAAGCACAGCTAAATTCCCTCCCTGGGCATGTGCCCTGGACTCCATGACCGGCTTCTGAAGAGAGGAATGTGCAGAGGAAAGAAGAGACTTCACTGGTGCTCTCCACCAGGGACCCCGGGACCCGGCTTCATGCAACCGGTAGTGAGTTGTGCCAACATCACGTGCCCCAGATATGATGTCACAGGAAGGACGTTTCACCCGGCCGTATTCTAGATTCTTCCCACATACTTGTAACCTCAGTCCAGTTCTGAGGACATCACGCAACCCCAGTTGAGGGATAGTTTGCAAAGTCACTGACAGATATTCTTCAGAAGCATCACAGTTGTGAAGCACGTGCAGAGACATCGGAGATTGGATGAGACTAAGGCCATGATGAGTAAATGGAACATCGGTGGCCCCGGTTGAATCCTGGCAAAGAAAAAGGGTGTTGATGGAAAAACGGGTAAAGTCCAGGTACAATTGGGGGTTCAGCTGGTGGTGAAGTATGCGTGTTGTCTTAGCTCTGATAAATGTGCCACGTAGGATGCTCATGCTAGCGGAAACTGGGGGAAGAATACAGGTATGCTCTGTATTGCCTCTCTAACTCTGCTGTAAATCTAAAATTGTTTCGAAAGCAGAAGTTAAAAAAAAAAAAAAGACTGTCAGCTTCTTATCCTAGGTTGGTCATCGGCTTTATCTTGAGCATTGGGGGATTATTTTATTAACTGGGATATTATTTATCCCACAGTATTAATGGGACGTTATTTATTCCACTTATATCTGGCAGAAAATATATTGATTCGCTTATTAAGTCGATGTTGGAATGCCTGTGTTAACATTGTTTATTTCTCTTTCCAGGGGAGGCACCTGTTGCAGAAATTTCCACGTCTTTTGTGATCCTCTCCATGGGCAGTTTAATGATATTAATAGTGTTANCAGAAAATATATTGATTCGCTTATTAAGTCGATGTTGGAATGCCTGTGTTAACATTGTTTATTTCTCTTTCCAGGGGAGGCACCTGTTGCAGAAATTTCCACGTCTTTTGTGATCCTCTCCATGGGCAGTTTAATGATATTAATAGTGTTAATTGCAAACTGTGTATCCTGCTGTAAGGACCCAGAAATAGACTTTAAGGTGAGCACAGATGGGAGGAACCTTAAAAGTCATCCCCTGATATGTTTATCAACAGAATGGCTGTATATCATGGTTCCTGGGGAACAGGGGTGGCAATTTGTTGTGTTTTTTTCTGAAGGGGCTAGATAGTAACTGTTAAAGGGAGATAAAGAGCTGCTGTAAATAGTAAGCACTGTGGGCCGTGCGGTCTCTGTCAAGGCTGCTTAGCTGTCACCTCTGTCATTGTGGCCACGTCAGCCCCAGACCGCATGGAAACAAGTGGTCCCGCTGTGCGTGGGGGGAGCTTCATGGACACGGTCCAGAAGGCCATCTGCATTTGGCCCCCCGGCGAGCCTCGTGGACAGTAACCACCCACCTGTTTTAATGGAAGTTTTGCTGAGTGAGGAATAAGGAACTGTGATTCAGTTCACTTGGTGTAAAGCCTGTAGGGAGAAGAAGGCTGGATTTCATTCTTTTTCTAAACTTGCAAGCTCTGGTGCATTTGTGGTTGTTGAATCACTGAAGCCAGGGGATCCCCCAGTGCCTTTTTTTGTCAGGAGCAGCATCTTTGAGTTTACCTCAAGCCCTGAGCTCCCTGAGGAGCAGAAAAG
Organism: Neotragus pygmaeus; assembly: GCA_006410875.1. NCBI lineage: Eukaryota > Metazoa > Chordata > Mammalia > Artiodactyla > Bovidae > Neotragus > Neotragus pygmaeus. The sequence continues at coordinate 188,976 of SJYV01052401.1, read as the reverse complement.
AGCACTGCTGGTAATAAAGCTGGCCCAGAGTGGGGGGTAGCGCACGCGCGTGCGTGTGTGTGTGTGTGTGTGTGTGTGTGTGATAATATAGAGGTGCTGGTGTGGTAGCTTCTGGGTGGAGTCTGCTGGAAACCAGCTGGGATATCCTCTCTAGAACTTGCAGCTGGATGCTTTAGGGCTCAGTGAAGACTTATTAAAAAGGAGTACATGAAAGAAGGGGGAAAAAGAAGGATGTGTGTGCAGAGAAAATGGTCCTGCAGGTAGAGCTTTAGTGCCTGATGACAGTCTTGGGAGCTGTCCCATGAGCCCCGAGGACTGAGGTTCAAGTCGGGGCACCCTCTTCTGTGGACGCGTGGGCCTTATTTCTCCAGCCTCACACCTGTTTACCTTGGGTCTGGTGGCAGCTCTGAGGAAGGAAGACGTGCTGGCCCTTTGGCTGGACGCCAGTGTTACACATGTTGGGGGGAGAGGAAGGCTGAAGAGGGCTGGAGGAAAACTTCCTAGCGAGGATCATTGTCTCTAGAAGACTCCCTGCCCAGAGGACATGAGTGCCGAGGCCCTGGAATCGGTGCAGACCCGTCAGGGCCCTGGTGACTGTACCGCCTGGGGGCGCGGCGGCGGGCACTCGGTCTCGCTGAGGGGCCGCGCAGACACCCGGCCCTTTGGGGACAGACGTGAAGGCCGCTCAGTGTTTCTGAAACCGAAAGCCAGTCTCTTCTCACGCCACGAGACCTCACTCTTGCCTTGAATCGTTCTTACCCCTGACGCTCAGCGTGGGCCCTGCATCCGTGACAACACCGACTCGGGAGTGTGTGTTTATCAGACTTTCCCAGGTGACTGCTGCAGCGGTTCAGAGCCCGCACTGGACAGATGACCCTCCCCGGCTTCAGGCCGTGGAACGGAAGGAGGGAGTCATCGTCTGGCACTCGTGGTTTTCCTTTGGGCTTAGAGGGGTGGCATTCCAGAATGGAACGGCCCCTGGGAGGCTGCATCCTGGTCAAGCCAGTGGCCTGCTGGAGAGCGCCCAGGCAGTGGAAGGCATAGCTCAGAGTGACCCGGTGTCTCCTCACGGCCCCATCCTTGCTGCTGTTACGCTGTGTTACCGCTCTCAGTCTTTAGAATTACCTACTGCCTAATGGTCTATCATGCGCTGCCCAGGCTAGGAGTGATGGATGACGTCTTTTCTTAAACAAGAGAACCTTGAGGAATGTCTGAAGGGGAAACCAGGCGAAGCTCTTCTGTTTAGGGGTGACCTCACAGATTGGCGTGTCCTCCCCTCCCCTCCCCCATAGACATTGACAGTGCCCTAATGCTTTTGGCAACACTTTGACGCGTATGAGAACATAAAATGTCACATCAGCAACATCCATCCTTACACCCGGCAGCTTCTCCCGTGCACGGGGTGGGGCCAAGGGAGGTGGTAGGAAAGAGTTTGGTCAGAGGGCTGGAAACAGTTTTGTTCGGCTTCTGTCATGGCGCCTGGCGGGGTAATGCTCATTAGTTATCTGAGTGAGTGACCTTGATAGTCGTCTGTATCTATGTTAAATTAACAGGGACACCAAGACAGGCCCAGCTCACTGAATGATGATAGCAGGAGTCAGGGCAGCTTTCTGCTGGACAGAGTCACTTAAAGGGTCTCGCAGCTCGGTTGGCGCAGCCTCCATTTTAAAGTTGCCATCTTTGGAAAGCCAGGTGTTCTTAGAATGTTTATTGCACTTATGTGCCTCAGAGTTCAATACTGACGTTCATGGTTCAGATCCTGATGGTCTTTCTACCTAGTTTAGTACGTTTATGCATTGTTACTCTTGCCAGAGGAATAGGACTCACTTAAAAATATCTTTTCTGTGTCTTTTAACTGTCTTTATTTTGATTGAAATCACAAGAAACCAGAAATACACATACAATCGAAAAATAAATGTTTTGATTTAGTATGCAAAGAGATCTGTGAAAGTGAATAATAGTAGTAAAAAGAATGCCTTAAACTGACCCAGATTCAATCCTTGGGTTTGGAAGATCCCTTGGAGAAGAATATGGCAAGCCCACTCCAGTGTTCTTGCCTGGGGAATTCCACAGATAGAGGAGCCTGGCTAGCCCCAGTCCATGGGGTCATAAAGAGTAGGACATGGCTGAGTGACTAACACTTTTACTTTCATAGTAACTTAAAATTCAAATATTGAGCCTGGAAATTATAAGTTCTAGGGGTCATTTTAGAGAATTTTGCATTTAACTTCAAGTTGATCAGTTTTAAAAGTTACATATGATATAATTGATTTCAGATCTTATTTATTCTGTTGAGAGTTACAGAACACAATTACTTGTGCTTTTTGCTTGAAGGCAATATGAATTGGGAAAAAAATCATGGCGGGGTGTTCCCAACGAGTAGATAAATGTTTATGTCTTACATGTTAGCCTGTATCTTTGGTATTTGCTCTCAAGCTGATTTATATTAGATACAGCATCGCTCTTCCTTTGCTTCAGGAGTTTGAAGATAATTTTGATGATGAGATTGATTTCACACCACCAGCAGAAGACACGCCCTCTGTGCAGTCTCCAGCGGAAGTCTTCACGCTTTCAGGGCCAGCTGTCTCGCTACCAGCCCCATCACAGCTCCAGCCTGCTGTAGGTAAGGGCTTCCGTCCTCATGCCATGTTGCCATGAATAACTTTTGAGTCCCGAGAAAGGAAGCCTTGCTACTAATCCATAAAATGATTGGCCTGTGGGGCTCCTCTGGTTGCTAATTTCTCTGCCTTCTGCTCTTTGGTGAAGCTCAATTCTGGCGGTTAGTCTTAAGTTCATTGACGTTTCCATTTGTTTCTTTCTTCCTGCTCCTCAGACTGGATAATCTCATTTGACCTGCCTTCAAGTTTACTGATTATCCGAAATCTGTTGTTGAACCCCTCTTGTGATTTTTTTTTTTCCCAGTTCTTGCACTCTCAGCTCTAAAACTCTATTTGGCTCCTTTTAATAATTTCTCTCACTTTATTGGTCTTCTTTCAGTTTCCTGTGGTTCTTTATCTGTGGTTTGCTTTAGCCCTTGCAGCGTGTTTAAGACACATGATTTAAGCTCTTGTCCAGTAAGGCCAGTGTCTGTTTTCTCAGGGACACTTTCTTTTAAATTTCCTTTGTAGCAGTTCATGTACCATTATTTATTGTTCTTTATTTTTTTCATAATTTTCTGTTGAAAACTGGATATTTTGAATAACATGATATGCAAAAAAAGCAAAACAAAACAGGGAACAAGGAACAGGTGCCGTCCAGGTCCTGGCAGCCTGACTCCGTGCCAGGGCAGGTGCCCAGCCTGGCCGCTGACAGCTCTGCCTTAGCCTTCAGCTCCTGCCAGAGGTGACGCCTCTGTTCTTGGGTCTCTTCTGAGCAGATGTCCTTCCCTGAGGATGCACGTGGCTCTCTAGGTTACCCCGTGTGCATAATAACAGCTTTTTAAAAAGAGCTCCTTTCCCCCCACCCCAGTTTTCACTGAGCTTTTCCGCTGAAGCTTCAGCTGGTTTATTGTTGCCTCCGTTGTTTTCTGCCCCAGGTGGCAGCGCCTTGTCCACCTGGCTTTCATTGTTTTGAGGCACGTGAAGCCTCCCCGTCCTGACAGAGCCCAGTTCAGTGGAAGAAGGGGCGCCTCTGCAGCAGGCCTTCTGGGAAGCCCCGTTCGGGTCAAGAGAAACACAGTTCCTGGGGAAGGAGGGCACTCTGCTCCCTCTGGGACCAGCACCCACCCTGGCACGTGGCTTGTTTTTAAGATGTGCTGTGAGGGAGGTGGGATGTAGGTGAATGAAAGGCCACAAAGAAATTCTCCCTTTTTCAATGGCCTTTCTCCTGGTTCCCTTTGATTGCTCTAAACCTTCACCTTCTTCCAGAGTTCTGATGAGGTGGAGTTTGTGACAAGAGTTTCCGTGTTTCCAGAGAAGAACAGTCTAGAGATCCCTACTCCTCACCCCGCCCCCAACCCCCGTAAAGTAAAGACTGAGTAAATGCCAGTGAGTGGCGGGGGCTGGTGGCTGCAGTAGGGCTATGGACCGGAGTGTTTGGCGCTGGAGTCAGAGTCAGGGCAGGATACTTTTTCACAAAGACTGTCAGTTTTAAAAATTTCTCTTTTTTATAATTTTGTTTACTTATGTGTGGGCTCTGATGGGCCTTCGTTGCCGGGCGTAGGCCTTTCTCTTGTTGCCACAAGCAGGGGCCTCTTTCTGGTTGCAGCGCTGGGGCTTCTCATTGCTGCGGCGTCTCTTGTTGCAGAGCACAGGCTCTGGGGTGTGCGGGCTGGGAGGGCTCAGTGGTTGCAGTTCCAGGGCTCTGGAGCACAGGCTCGATAGCTGTGGCTCATGAACTTAGTCGCTCTGCAGCATGTGGGATCTTCCCAGATGGGGGATTGAACCTGTGTCTCCTGCATTGGCAGGAAGATTCTTTACCGCTGAGCCATCAGAGAAGCCCTTAAGTATTTATTTCTATCTTTATTATCACAAACATTAAATTTTTATTAGCATTTGTACTTTATAGGTTATATAATTATTATGTCTTTTCGTTAAATACTTATCTTTACTTCTTAAATGTTCTTTTTCCTACAGAAGGTTTGAAGTCCCAAGTTGCCCGCCACAGTCTGAACTACATACAGGAAATTGGGAATGGCTGGTTTGGAAAGGTAAGGTCTGCTCACCTTCATTTTTTCCCTCCTGTTACACTGTTAGAATGCAGAGCTGCTTAAGTCTTACTATGCGTGACATTGCACATCTCTCTACACACTGTGGCATCAATTGAATTTCTCCATTGGCCCCTGAAACCATGTGGGAGTGTGAGCATCAGCACTTCTGGGTGTGTGAGTTTCCCCAAGAAGGCCTTTGTTTCTTTATCAGAGCCTTTTCTAATTGTTGGCATAAGAGTGATGAGAACAGAAAAGAGATGGGAATTTTAGAAGCTTTTCATCCTCCTCCAAGTATTTGTTTTTCCTCCTTCCCTCACTTCCCCTTATGACACTTAAAGCACGTTTTAATGGGTAGATAGCACGGTTATAATGAAAACCGTTGTGACGAACTGTTCCGTTTCTCATCTTTGGTTTTAGGTGCTCCTTGGAGAGATCTACACAGGCACTAGTGTAGCGAGAGTAATCGTGAAGGAGTTAAAAGCGAGCGCAAGCCCAAAGGAACAAGACACTTTTTTGAAAAATGGAGAACCATACTAGTAAGTAAACCATAGCATATGTTTTTTAAATGTGGTCTGTTGAAAATCAGGTGTTTAAAACCACTTTGAGATTTCTGGTTGTAAAATACACAGTTTAAATAAGATCCAGAGTCTCATAGCACAAGACCCAGTATGTCCAGGTTTCAATCGAAATTACTCATCTTTCCAAGAAAAACTCAGCACAAGTAAGAAAAGGCAGCAGATGGTGGAAATGTGAATTAGTGCCATCACTATGGAAAATAGTATGGAGATTCCTCAGAAAACTAAAAATAGATGATCCAGCAGTCTCACCCCTGGGCATATATCTGGATAAAACTAATTCAAAAAGGTGCATGTACCCCAATATCTTCACAGCAGCACTGTTTGCAGTAGACACAGGAGCAACCAAAGTGCCATAGACAGATGAGTGGGTAAAGAAGAAGGGGGTATGTACAGTGTGCTCAGCCATAGAAAAGAGTGAAATTATGCCATTTGCAGCAAGTCAGACAGAGAAAGACAAATACCGTATGATATCACTTAATGTGGAATTTAAACTATGACACAAATGAACGTATCTACAAAACAGAAAGACTCTCGGGCAGAGAATGGAAGTGTGGTTGCCACATGGGAGGGGGACCGAGGGAAGGCCGGGCTGGGAGTTTGGGATTAGCAGATGCACAATATTGTATAGAGAACAGGTAAGCATCCAGGTCGACCTGTTACAGCACAGGGTCGTATATTCAATACCCTGAAATAGATCATAATGGAAAAGAATATGAAAAAGCATGTGTATCTGTAAAACAGACTCATTTTGATGTATAGCAAAAATTAACACAACATTGAAAATCGACTATAGTTCAATAAAATAAATACTCAAAGACAACAAATACCAGTCCAAGAAGAGAGCGATGTTTGGATTATCTGACAAGGATTTTAAAGCAGCCATTGTGAAAATGCTTCAGGGAGCAATTAAATTACAGTGTCCTTAGAACAAATGGAAACATGCCGAGCCTCAGCAGGGATGCAGAAGACCCGAGTGGACCCTTCAGAACTGAAAAAAATAGTAATCAAGATGAAAACTCAATGGATGAGTTCAACAGCAGAATGGAGAGGACGAAGGAGAAACATCAGTGAAGTTGAAAATAAATATTTATCGCCCAATTCATGCAGCAAAAAGAAAATAAGTTAAAAAAAAATGAAAAATGCCTCAAGGACTTGGGGGACTTGAACAAAAGATCACGACGAGCCAGGTTGAAAGGAGATAGAAGATGGCTTAAAAAGATGTTTGAAGAAGTATCCACTGAAAATTGTTCCACTTTTTGCAAAGACAAACCTACAGATTCAAGAAATGGAGCAAATCTCAAATAGGATAAACCCAAAGCAATGTGTGCCAACACACATCATAGTCAAACGTCTGAAAACAAAAGACACAAAGTCTCAAAAGCAGGGATAGGGAAGCACCATCTTACCTGTGGGGTCGGATTACGTTAGAAAAGGGGAGTCTCAAATCGATAATCTCTGTCTCTTATACACATCTCAATGGCCTTTCTCCTGGTTCCCTTTGATTGCTTTAAACCTTCACCTTCTTCCAGAGTTCTGATGAGGTGGAGTTTGTGACAAGAGTTTCCGTGTTTCCAGAGAAGAACAGTCTAGAGATCCCTACTCCTCACCCCGCCCCCAACCCCCGTAAAGTAAAGACTGAGTAAATGCCAGTGAGTGGCGGGGGCTGGTGGCTGCAGTAGGGCTATGGACCGGAGTGTTTGGCGCTGGAGTCAGAGTCAGGGCAGGATACTTTTTCACAAAGACTGTCAGTTTTAAAAATTTCTCTTTTTTATAATTTTGTTTACTTATGTGTGGGCTCTGATGGGCCTTCGTTGCCGGGCGTAGGCCTTTCTCTTGTTGCCACAAGCAGGGGCCTCTTTCTGGTTGCAGCGCTGGGGCTTCTCATTGCTGCGGCGTCTCTTGTTGCAGAGCACAGGCTCTGGGGTGTGCGGGCTGGGAGGGCTCAGTGGTTGCAGTTCCAGGGCTCTGGAGCACAGGCTCGATAGCTGTGGCTCATGAACTTAGTCGCTCTGCAGCATGTGGGATCTTCCCAGATGGGGGATTGAACCTGTGTCTCCTGCATTGGCAGGAAGATTCTTTACCGCTGAGCCATCAGAGAAGCCCTTAAGTATTTATTTCTATCTTTATTATCACAAACATTAAATTTTTATTAGCATTTGTACTTTATAGGTTATATAATTATTATGTCTTTTCGTTAAATACTTATCTTTACTTCTTAAATGTTCTTTTTCCTACAGAAGGTTTGAAGTCCCAAGTTNTCCTGAGGCCACCTTGACTTCGTGTTCCAGGATCACTCAGGTGAGTGATCACACCGTGGTGGTTATCTCAGTCATGAAGATTTTTGTACAGTTTTTCTGTGTATTCTTGCCACTTCTTAATATCTTCTGCTTCTGTTAAGTACATACCATTTCTGTCCTTTATTGTGCCCAGCTGTGCATGAAATGTTCCTTTGGTATCTCTAAATTTCTTCAAGAGGTCTCTAGTCTTTCCCATTCTATTGTTTTCCTCTATTTCTTTTCATTGATCACTGAGTAAGTATACGTTATCATCTCTCCTTGCTATTTTTTGGAACTCTGCATTCAAATGGGCATATCTTTCCTTTTCTCCTTTGCCTTTAGCTTCTCTACACACAAAGGACAGGAACAAATGGGTGATAAATTGTCCATCCTTATGTTTTATATAAATGCTGAGTATTTTTCAAAACTCTTGACCCACTAGATTCAGGTTGGCTAAGTGCAGCCATAATGTCTCATTTAAACAATCTTCCTATAGGACATGCACATATAAACACACACTCTGTACTCGCCTATGATTTATGAATCCTCATTAAACAGTCAGTCTTGATCAACATCTCTGTGATATTTATCACCTTTGTTCCAAGCAAGGAGGGTGACCACTGCAGAGAACACAGTGAACATGGAGCCATATGCAATAAGTTTCCCTGAAGATAAAAAAAAGTACTATGAGGTGGATCCAGCATTATGAGGTAACCAGAAAATTTACAATATCAGAAGTAACCGAAGTCTTGGCCCAGAGACTGGTGAGCGCATGAGGTTTGTCTTCGGTCCTTATGGCACTACCATTTGGTCCTGCTGTCACTGAATATTCAGGTATGTTTCCACCATGAGTTAAGTTCGGACACTGAGAATAAGTCTACACTAGTGGAGAATTAGATGGCTTTAGAATTAGATTAAATGTTTAATCCTCAGAAATATAAGAGGTATGAGTTCAGCGTCACTGGAGTGTTCAAGTTTGGGCCTGGCGTACACTCGGTGGAGATGGTGGAGAAGCTCACGGATCATACTAGGGCAGTGTTAGAACTACTCAGCCTTCAGTATCTTCCCAAATCTGGGAACTTATAATTTCGTGAGACAAAATCCCAAGCATTGTTAAGCTCTAAAACTGTGGTTCTGGGTTTATGAAGCAAATGTCAGACAGGGTGATAGGCTGCAGGGCAGCTCTGAGCTGAATCGACAGAAGGATGCAGTAGAGGACTTGGGAGGATGTTTAGGACTGGGAGAATGTTCTGAGGAAACCTGCAGAGGAGGAGAAAACCCTGGAACACACTCAGCGGTCAGGTTGACTAAAATGAAGGTCCCTATAGAACTGTGTTAAAATTGGGCTCTGTGAGGTGCAATGGGAAGAGATAACATGTTGCCAATTGAGAAATACCCACTAGCCTTTGGTACAATATTATCCAGCTTCCACGAAGAGACTTGGACGGCCAGGTGAAATGTCAGGTAGCTTGGCGGGAGGTGATGCTCTCAGATCCAAGGTTAGCCCAAAGTATGAGTCCCCGAAGAAGCAGAGAGCTCTGAAATATATCTCAGTTTCCAGGAAACAGGCAACCATGGAGGCAGTTGGCATCACAGGAAAGATCTCTGGCTTCTGGAGAGACTGTTAAGAGAAAGGGAACACTCAAACCCCATAGAAGAGATGTATCCCCAGCAAGCAACCAAGACAGAAACTCAGGGGACTTCCCTGAGGGTCCAGTGGTTAAGACTTCCCCTTCCAATGCAGGGGGTGTGGTTTTGATTCCTGCTCAGAGAGCTAAGATTCCATATGCCTCATGGCCAAAAATCTCAAAACATATGACAGAAGCAATATGGTAACAAATTTAATAATTGTTTTTTTTAAAGATAGACACTGAGATATGGTGCCATATGCAAAGGATCCTAAGGCATTTATCAACAGGCCAGTGAATAGAATTAAGATGTGAGACCAGAAGGGGAGCCCATGAAGAGGCCAATTTGTTTTTGAGCCTCTAAAATACTGGCATGAGGTTCTCTAAACTTGTATCCTTGCTGGGAAGCTTGACTTCAGGGTTTGGGATGAACCTGAACTAGAGATGGAAGTTAAGGAGTCTTAGCCACAAGATTTGGAAAAGACGGGAAGAAAGAGGCCACCAAGAACAGTAGATATTTTAAACCTGATGTCCACTCTGATCAGATTCTTCCCTGGTGGCTCAGACAGTAAAGAATCAACCTGCAATGCGATAGACCCAGGTTTGATCCCTGGGTCGAGAGGATATCCCCTGGAGAAGCAAATGGCAATCCACTCCAGTATTCTTGCCTGGGATTCCCAGAGAATCCCAATGGAAAGAGGAGCCTTCTGGGCTGCAGTCCTTAGGGTCACAAAGAGTCGGACACAACTGAGCGGCTAACACTCTGATCAGTTGTCCAAGCCACTTCCTGGGATGTGGTACTGAGGAGGTTTCAGAAGATATGCTACTAAGTCGTGTGAAAAAGAATGCCAGAGCCAAGTGATGGAGCCTCCCAGGAGCATGGGGTGGAGGTCAACACAGGCATCACGTGTTCAGCATTCTTGTCCAAGGAGCATCCAAATTAATGATGAGGCTCTGGACTGAATTAGCGTCAGGCAAACCTCAATTACCAGGCTGAAGAGCCGTGATGTTATCTGAGAGCCAAGGGACTTCACTGAGAGGTCATGGCTAGCGTTGCTGTGCACATCTGGTGTTAGATCAGAACAGGTTTGCAGAGAAGCTGTATTGATCAGGAGAGCAGAGACTCTCCCACATCTGTGTTTGTGGCTCTCAGCCTCCGGCCTAGTGTGAGACATGAAATTCTGTGCCCTCACGTTAAGTTTTCTGTGCGGTGAATTGTAGAAGCCATTGCCAGTAAGAATTATTTCATGTACACATAATCCCACGTGCAGCCTGCTGCAAATTTATTCATGATCTTCTCCAGCTAATAGGAAGAAACTCAATGGCCGTGCCAAAATGACAGGATGATTTATACATAAAACTGAAATCCACTTTAAAATTCTTTGACTTGATCTACTGCTCTGGAGTTTGAAGTAAAATACAAGGGGTATTTGAAAAAAGAAACAAAAAACGTTCGTTAGTTCTCAAATAATTTAGAAGATGATTCCATTGCTTTCTGATTCATGCCATGCTTTAGAAAAATTAAAAGTAATCCTTCCGAAGGTAAGATGTGCAAGGAAATTAGCATCATTGCCCACATAAAGTAGAATTTGTGTGTTGCTTAGGAATATATGGGACAAAGATACTGGAGGAATGACACCAAAACTAATGTATAAATCAAGTAAAATTATAGAATTGTAATCTGAACATTTAATATATTTATGCATATATATTTTAAATGTTCAGATTAAGATATATGTATATATATCCTACAGCAAGCACATTTCATAGGTGAGGACAATGAGACCCAGAGATGGCAGAGACTCATCAAAGGTTTGTAATGATTAGAGGCAGGACTAGGACTTGAGAAGACCTGCCAAGAGCAGAACCTTTATTTCCTCCCCAGCATAATGCATTTTGAATGTTCTATCCTTTACTTTTTAAAATTAAATTTTCAAAAAGTACCTATTTATTTATGTGGCTGTACCAAGCCCTTTTTAAAAAGTTTATCTTCAAGAAAATATTATTTGTTTATTTGGCTGTGCCAGGTCTTAGGTGTGGCAAGCAGGATCTTGGGTCTTTGCAGCCTGCGGGATTTTTTTGTTTGTTTGTTTAGTTGTAGTCTGCAGGGTCCTTAGTTGTGGCATGTGAACTCTTAGCAGTGACATGCAGGATCAAGTTCCCTAGCCAGGGTCCCCTGCGTTGGGAGTCAAAGTCTTAGCACTGGGCCACCAGGGAACTCCGAGCTTTCTTTTAGAGCTCCATCGATTCTCCTCCAGATCGAGGGTGAAGAGCCTCAGATTTGCTAACCTCTGTCACTGCCCTGCCCTCCTCCCGACCCCTCGGTACCTTCCTCCAGGGGCCAGTACTGCCCCTGTACCTCTCCTGTGGACCTCTCCCTGCGCCTGCCTCTTCCTTCCTCGCTATACTCTTGAATTTCTCAAAGGGACCCTCTGTCAGCGCTCTCATTCACTTGGTGGCTTAAAAAAATTTTTTTTTAAGTTTTATTTTTTCTTCTTTGTTAGAGTCCATAAACAAGCTTCTCTGGTTGCTCAGATGGTAACGACTCTGCCTACAATGTGGGAGACCCAGATTGGATCCCTGGATGGGGAGGATCTCCTGGGGAAGGGAATGGACAACCCACTCCAGTATCCTTGCCCGGGAAATCCCACAGACAGAGGAGCCTGGCGAGTTGCAGTCCATGGAATCCCAAAGAGTTAGACATGACTGACTAACACTTTCATTGTTCATAAATTGCCATCAGCTTTAGGTTTGCTTATTTTCAAATTGCTTTTTGTTGTGGATCATTTTAAAAGTATTTATTGGATTTATTTACTTTGCCTCTGGCCATAAGATATGTGGGATCTTAGCTCTCNCCAAAGAGTTAGACATGACTGACTAACACTTTCATTGTTCATAAATTGCCATCAGCTTTAGGTTTGCTTATTTTCAAATTGCTTTTTGTTGTGGATCATTTTAAAAGTATTTATTGGATTTATTTACTTTGCCTCTGGCCATAAGATATGTGGGATCTTAGCTCTCTGACCAGGGATCGAACCCACACCCTCTGCACTGGAAGGTGAAGTCTCAACTGCCAGATTCCCAGGGAAGTCCCAGCCTTCGGGTTATTAAATGTGTTTTACAACATCGCTCCCCAGCTCAAAGGCCTTCAGTTCAGTTCAGTCACTCAGTCATGTCTGACTCCTAGCTTTCCCATGAACTGCAGAACACCAGGCCTCCCTGTCCATCACCAACTCCCAGAGTTTACCCAAANCTGCAGGCCACCAGGCTCCTGTGTCCATGGGATTCTCCAGGCAAGAACACTGGAGTGGGTTTCCATGCCCTCCTCCAGGGGATCTTCCTGCCCCTGGGATTGAACCCACATCTCTTACATCTCCTGTATTGGCACGAAGGTTCTTTACCACCGCTGCTGCTGTTTCTAAGTCACTTTAGTTGTGTTCGACTCTTTGCGACCCCATGGACTGCAGCCCACCAGGCTCCTCTGTCCATGGGATTCTCTAGGCAAGAGTACTGGAGTGGGGTGCCATTACCTTCTAGGTGTACACAAATACTGTTTGATTCTACCAATTCTACTTATATGAGGTACTTAGAATAGTCAAATTCATAGAGTCAGAAAGTACATTGGTAGATACCAGGGGTGGCAGGGGCGGGGGGAGTTGGTACTTAATGGGGACCAAGCTTCAGATTAGGAAGATGAAAAATTCAGGAGATGGATAATGCTGAGAGTTGCACAACAATGTGAATGAACTTCATGCCACTGAACTGTGTCGATAAATATGGTTAAAGTAATGTGTTTTACATCATGTGACCTCTACCCTCCCCCCAAAGAAGAATTTAAAAAGAAGAACATCAAGGACCCTGGGCATCCTAAAAACAGAAATGGGGACAAATTTATATTTGGTAATGAAAGAGAAAAGTTTCGCTGATAGCTTCTCTGGTGGCTCAGATGGTAAAGAATCCGCCTGCAATGCAGGAGACTTGGATTTAATCCCTGGGTTGGGAAGATCCCCTGGAAGAGGACATCCCATGGAGAGGGCAACCCACTCCAGTATTCTGGCCTGGAGAATCCTGGCAAAGAGTCGGACAAGACTGAGTGACTTTCACTTTCAATGAAAGAGAAAAAGATGTAATTTGTTTAAAAGTATGTTCTACTGTCCTTTAATCTGGAGACTAATACTCAAGAGGAATGTGAGTTATCACTGATATTTGTAGCTGGGCAAAGAATTTCTAAAATAAGTTAACTCATTTCGTCTTCCACACAAAATATATTCAAGGCGAAAAGAAAATCGTAAATACAAATGTGCCTTAGGAATAACCAGAATCGTGGACTTGGATGATGGCACAGTGGATAAGAGTTCGCCTGCTCATGCAGGGGTCATGGATTCGATCCACATGCTGTGAGCGAGCGGAGTCCCAGAGCCACAACTAGAGAGTGCTCCCCACTCACTGCAACTAGAAAAAGTCTGTGTGCAGCAACAAAGACCGAGAGCAGCCAAAAATATATTTATAATAAGTCAAAAATTAAAAAAAAGAATAACCAGCATCCCCTGTAGCCCCATGCTCAGTGATAATCACCATTTACTGGGTCTCTGGGCCCCTGAACCTAGTGTTCCTCCAGCGGCAGCATGATTATGGGAAAGCAGAGAAACATGTTACATCCTGCAAAGAGGCACAGGGCCCCTGTGATGTTTTCACATCATCCTTAACCAGTCATTGAAAACACAAACTTTCTGAGCATCTAAGAAATGCTTGTCACAAAAAAGTGAACTCTCCAGTCCAAAGCTTTCTACCCACCATAAACATTTGTGTCTGAGAAAAGAGAAAGTCCAAAATCCCTGGGGATATCCTACCGCTCTGGCAGAATTCCACTGTGATCAGTTAAATGCAAATAAATCGAGAACATCTGGTCTACATTTATTTTAAAGCCCACAAGGGCTTTAATTACAAAGAATGTTTGGCAAAATATAGTCTTGAGTCTATTGAATGAGAATTTTTAAAAAGGCCAAAAGGTATAGCAGAGCGTGAGACAAAGGAGAGCGACCTTTGCAAATCCAGAGAAGTTTGTCCAAGTATTTCCTTTTGGATTCTCTGGATTCCCAACACTTTAGCAACGACATGTGCTTCCAGCTCAAATCTGCAAATCTATGTATGTTTGGGTTTCTGTACCTTGAGATCTGACCAGGTAATCAGGTAGGCACTATGGGTGAACGGAAGACCAAATTTATTTGAATACGTATATAAACATGGGTGTGTGTGTGTACATACATTGCTGCTGTTCAGTTGCTACTGCTACTGCTAAGTCACTTCAGTTGTGTCCGACTCTGTGCAACCCCAGAGATGGCAGCCCACCAGGCTCCCCTGTCCCTGGGATTCTCTAGGCAAGCACACTGGAGTGGGTTGCCATTGCCTTCTCCAATGCATGAAAGTGAAAAGTGAAAGTGAAGTCACTCAGTAGTGTCCCACTCCTAGCGACCCCATGGACTGCAGCCTACCAGGCTCCTCCATCCATGGGATTTGCCAGGCAAGAGTACTGGAGTGGGGTGCCATTGCCTTCTCCCGTTTAGTTGCTAAGTCGTGTCCAACTCTCTCGTGACCCCATAGCCACCAAGGAAGCCTGGGTATACACCTTCAGTTCCGTTCAGTCGCTCAGTCGTGTCCGACTCTTTGCGACCCCAGGAATCGCAGCACGCCAGGCCTCCCTGTCCATCATCAACTCCCGGAGTTCACTCAGACTCACGTCCATCGAGTCAGTGATGCCATCCAGCCATCTCATCCTTTGTCATCCCCTTCTCCTCCTGCCCCCAATCCCTCCCAGCATCAGAGTCTTTTCCAGTGAGTCAACTCTTCGCATGAGGTGGCCAAAGTACTGGAGTTTCAGCTTTAGCATCATTCCTTCCAAAGAAATCCCAGGGCCGATCTCCTTCAGAATGGACTGGATGGATCTCCTTGCAGTCCAAGGGACTCTCAAGAGTCTTCTCCAACACCACAGTTCAAAAGCATCAATTCTTCGGCGCTCTGCCTTCTTCACAGTCCAACTCTCATGCATGTATACACACACAAATATAAATTACACATACATGTAGATCCATACGTAAACATATATCATTTCAGGATTCTTCAAAATCTTTAATAAGCTAATACATGCTATGATTCTATCTTTAATAAGCTAATACATGTTATGACTCTCCGGAGAGTCCAGCCTTCTGGTTTTTCTTAGGGTGCTGCATGGGACACACTTGGGTTTCCCTGATGGCTCAGATGGTAAAGAATCTGCCTGCAATGCAGGAAGACCTGGGTTCAGTCCCTGGGTTGGGAAGATCACCTTGAGAAGGGAATGGAAGCTCATTCCAGTATTCTTGCCTGGAGAATTCCATGGACAGGGGGGCCTGGTGGGCTACAGTCAATGGGGTCTCAAAGGGTCAGACACGACTGAGCAACT
The DNA here is from genome assembly GCA_006410875.1 of Neotragus pygmaeus. Taxonomy (NCBI): domain Eukaryota; kingdom Metazoa; phylum Chordata; class Mammalia; order Artiodactyla; family Bovidae; genus Neotragus; species Neotragus pygmaeus. The sequence goes on along the minus strand of SJYV01052401.1, from coordinate 173,407 downwards.
AACACACACGTGTGGACACACCTGGGAGAAATGCTGGACTCTCAGATCCACGTGGGATACAGATGTCTGGATGTAGAGGAGTCTCACCACCTGCAATCCTACTCCTATCATCCAAGGAGCCATTCAACAGACAAGTATTAAACACCTGCTGTGTGCTTAACCCAGCACGACACGCCTCTGTTTGCATACAGGACTGAGCATTCTAATCCCATGCTAAAACCAACACCTTTCCTGTGCATAAAACAAAACCAAAACGCAGACCCACCACTTGACAGTAGCCTGTGCGACAGCAAACGTTTCTGTATTTTCTCTTCCCTGGGTCGCTGTGGACTTCTGAGGCAGAATGCTGATTTTTTATTTCTTGGCCCCTCTGACTGTTTATCAATCAACTCAGGTAAAACTAGTGGCCTTACTGAGCTACTCTGGCTGCTGAAGACAACAGGGTGTGCCTGTCATCTGGCAGAAGGGGATCCTGGGGAGACAGGGTATTACTGGGGGATCTGGCCTGTTCCCACCTGTGCCATCTGCACTGGCAAGTCAAACCCCAGAGCAGACACCCACATGGCTCTCCAGCTCTGCCCTCAGCCTGTAATTTAACCAAGGTGAGGGGATTTGGGGGATGTTTGCCTTCCTCCTCCTAATTATCCCCTTGGCAGAAAATGACAAGAGAGGGGTAGGCTGATCACAGAGTCTCTCTTCCACAATTACAGTGGGAATCGGGGGCTGCCCGGAGACGCTGCCAACCCACTACAGAACCGCTGCCCTGGCGGGCAAGAGGGGGCAAAGCTTGCTGTGGGGGGTACAGAGCAACAGAGCCAAAGTCAGCCGGCCGGGCCCACCAGGGTTCACCGCGATCCCACTTCACACAGGAGAGGGACCGCGAGCATCAGCCTCACCCCATCCCATTCTCTACGTGTTCACCTCACCCCTCTCCCCAAAGCCGTTCTCCACCCCCGACACCTGCTGCGTGGCCTGGCGGCTGACTGCTGCAGGCTCTTGTGCTCTTTGGTTTCTGATGAGGTCTGCCGATGGGAGGACCAGCACAAGTGTGGGGGGGGTTATTTCCCTCGCCCTCCCCAATTCACTGAGCCCCTGGCAGGGGTGCTATTCTTGTAACCTGTGGGATAGCCCCTGTCTCATGACTCTAAGCTCTTGCTGCTTCTGTAAGCAGTCCTTGCATTAAACTCCCTTCAGATGAACCCCTTTGAGGGCACCATTCACTTCCTGCCAGGACTCCGACCAAAAGACACGGGGGGAGGCCTTCTCTACAAAAAGGGTAGATACTGAACACAGTTATAAGCTTTGGGGACCAATGAGCAAGGTCCAGTTCAGCCTAGGACGCTGACCTTCATCATCTGAACCTCTAGGAATGAAAGCAATTTTCACTTAAGAGGAGACTGAAAAAAAATCAACCTGAGTCCAGAGATTTTGACTCTTCCTGCAGTGAGGAGCCCACCTCTACTTCTTTTAAGCAACCAGAACCCTGGAGCAGGAGAGAGAGGAAATTATCCTCGATGAGCCTTTATTCTGTGTCAGGCACTGTGTGATTGTTACACATAAACTGTCTCACTTGGGCTGAGCAGCAATTTGGCAGAGCTAAGTACTATTCTTGTGGCCATTTTTCAGATGGGGAGACTGAGTCCTAAAGCTACTAAGAATCTTGCCTGAGGTCACAACTGCCGAAGGAGGACGCAAACCTGAGCAGCCTGACTCCAGCCTCTGTGTGCTCTTAGCAAATACACTGCATGCCTCCTCCTCCCGGGGAAGGCTGGGCCAGGATATTGGGAGCAAGGAGAGGTGAAGGGAGCCCAGCACGGCCTCAGCCTCTGACATCCCATCCACGAGACGCTCCCGGTGGGGGAGATGGGTGGGTATTCCAGCCGCACACCAGTCACAGAGCATCAGCCAGAACTGAGAGAATGTCAGCAAACAAAATGCGATAAAGAACGGTGGCTTCTTCAGAAAGAGATCATCATAAACCAGGATTCCTTGCAATATTATCAAATACCAAACCAAATCCCTTTAGTCTGCAAGAGGATCACTCTCTCCACCTGTGGAAACCCCCAGGAGCACACAGCATGAGGACAAATGTTACCTGAAATTTGAAAACGGATCCAGAGACACATTCCCAAAGGACAGCTTTGAGAAGGAGAAACAAATACTGCCAGACATGCTGGGTAAATTCAGCCACAGAGAAACCATTAGTAACTCTATCCCTTTCAAAGGAAGGCAATCCCTGGGGCCAAATGGCCTAAACCCTAAGCACAGGCAGCGTCCTTCCAATGCTGTTGTAAACCCAAGCCACAATCTAGAGCTTAGGGACAGGCTGGCAACCTCTACCTGCAAAGCCAGCAAGCGTCCACCTTATACACCTACCGGAAATGCTATAAATGAGAACATGGGATGTTTCAGACTGATGCACAGCTATCTCAATATTCAGGCACAAAAGAGTAAACAGAACAACAAACTTCTCTGCAGCCTGGACACAGCGGCTGCAGCTCGATTCTCATTCCGCTTCACATAGCGTTGATTTTTTCCTGTGCTTAAATCTAACCTCCCTTTGCAGAACAGGGGAAGTGTGTAGGTGGTGGGATGAAAGCTTCAGCCTTGCGCACATCACACACCGTTCAGTCACCCAAGGAGAAAACAAGCTGACAGGGAAGTTGCGCTTGAACAGAACAGTCAGAAGACAGCCCCCTAAGACAGCATGGCAAATGGTTTCCCAGGCGTGCAACCTGCCAGCCAACCAGCCAGTCCGTGCGCACGTGTTCTCCCCAACGCGACTCTGAAACACCGAGGGCTCTGGCTCGCTCCACTGGAGGACTACGCCTGACGTCATTCTGCAAACAAAGCTGGCTGCAGAGATTTGATGAGAGGCGACCAAAAGTGACTTGCAGAGCCCTCTGGCCTGGGGCTCCCTCTTACCTGTCGAGTCGGCCCCGGAAGCCAGGCCACTCTGCTCCCCAGCACTGACAAGCTGCAGGTCTGTGTACGAGGGGCCAAAACTAGGACTACTGGTGTCTTCAGAATGTGTGGTCCAGCTGCTCTCGGAGGGCAGAGGGCATCTCCCCAGGGAGTCGAAGGCAGGGCAGGTCCAGCAGGGCATGGTCAGTGATGTGGCTGGGGACAAACCAAAAGCATCCAGGGTAAACAGCTGCACTCTGCTCATCTTTAGCACTTGTCTGACTTGGATGTTGCGCTGATCCTCTGACACCTCAACAACCATACCAGGCAAGGAAGGAGAAGGAGTGTCACTCCTGACACAGACAGGGAAAACTAATTGACCGAGACCCCACCAGCGAGTCGCGATCAAAGCCGGTGCTATAACTAAGGTCTCAGGACCCTCAGATAGAAAATTAGCTCTTCAAAGACCATGTGCGATTTTAGGCTCTATTTGTATTTCTTCATCTTCTTTAAAATTTGTCTTAGAGTACAGCTGCTCCACAATATTGTGTCAGGTCCTGCTACGCAGCAAAATGAATCGGCCAGACATGCACACGTATGCCCCTGCTTTGGGATTCCCCTCCCAGTTAGGTCACCACAGCGCATTAAGTAGAGTTCCTTGTGCTATCCAGTATGTTCCCCTCAGGTGTCTATTTCATACATTAGGCTGTACTTAGATTTCTAACCTAGGTTGCAGCTTCATTCAGATCCAGCATGCACGCACTTTCACCCTTACCCTTACATTTTCCTCCATTTTTAGTGGCGCGCCAACCATCTCAAGAAAACTCACCAACCTGCACTGCAAAATTAGAGCTAGATTGGGTTAAGGGACAGGAACTTGAATATACACGTATTCACCTAGGAATGCGATATGTGTCTGCTTGCCTTGAGTTTGACTGTAACTGGAGTCTGTAGTCTGTTACAAATACAAATTGAGATCTACCAGGGCTGCTGACCTGCCGAACAATGAAAAATACCTTTAATGGGGAAGTGCACAGGATCTGGCTTTATCTCTGTAACCCTACACACCGAATTCAGCAAAAACCATTTTGCAGAGTTCCTTTTTTGAGTTTCCTGATGTTCCCAAGTTGTTTTTGCTCAATGGGCTGTCACATGGCTTCTCCATGGTGTTTCCTGAGAGGCTTACTGCAAGTTCACTGACAAATACTGGAAGCAAGTGCTGAAAAAGCTGCGGACAGGGAAGGAAGAATGAAAAAGAAAGAAACTCAGCTTAATGTCTTTGACGTTCACTGACATGGTTGAATGTATCAGTGCTTCATTCCTTGTTATTGCTGAGCAGTCTTTCATGGTGTGGATGTACTACAGGTAGTCCACCATTCATCAGCCAAAGGACACCTGGGCTGTTTCCAGTCCTTGGCTCTTATAAATAAAGGTGCTATGAACATTCATGTACAGATTTTTGTACGAACATAAGATTCAATTTCACTGGGATAAACACCCAAGAGTACAATTTCTTAGATATATGGTAACTGCAAGTTTAGCTTTATAAGAACCTACCAAACAGTTTTCCAAAGATGCTGGACCATTTTACATTCTCATCAGCATATGTGAATGTCTCTTTATTTTCTTAACAGGGTCTTTGCAAAGCAAAAGTTTTAAAAGTTTTACAAGTCTTTAACCAGCAAGAAAACAATACAGCATCTATAAAAGCAACACAGAATACAAAGCATCTGTAGTAATAAATTTAACAAAAGAGGGGCAAAGCCCCAGAGGAGATTCTTGTAAAGTTAAGAGGCCACAGAGAAGACCTACATAGATGGAGAGATTCTATATTCATCGATTGAAAGAACTGATGATGAAAAGATGTTTGTTGTTTTGTTGCTCAGTCCTGTCCAACTCTTTGTGATCCGATGGACTGCAGCCTGCCAGGCTCCTCTGTCCTTGGAGTTTTCCAGGCAAGAATACCGGAGTGGGTAGCCACTTCTTTTTCCAGGGGATCTTCTCCACCCAGGGATTGAATCTGTGTCTCCTGCTTTGGCAGGTGGATTCTTTACCACTGAGCCACCAGGGAAGCCCTTGTAAAGAGTCTCCCTATTTTGGATTATAGAATTTTGCACTCTCAATCAAAATCCTGCTGCTGCTGCTAAGTCACGTCAGTCATGTGCAACTCTGTGCGACCCCATAAAGAGCAGCCCACCAGGCTCCCCTGCCCCTGGGATTCTCCAGGCAAGAACACTGGAGTGGGTTGCCATTTCCTTCTCCAAAGCATGGCTTTTTTCCCCTCCTACTAAGCAGAATCACACAATTTACATATGAATGAAATCAAAATTTTAATAATATAAATGCATTTTAAAATACACATTAAAATAAATAAAATGATAGAAATAACATAGAAAAATGCGACTATAAGAAAAAAAATGAAATTAGACTCCAACTTCACACTATACAGAAAAATTATTTCTAAGTGGGCTGAATGTGAAAGTGTGAAAGCCTACATAAGATGTTCCTTAGAAGGCATATATTGGGTTGGCCAAAAGGATCTATTACAGCTTATGGAAAAATCCAGTGGATGTTTTGGCCAACCAAACAGCTTAATGTGGTCATGATTTCGGAGGTAGTGAAAGATTTTTTTACCGAGACCAAGAAAGCACCAAGCATAAAAGAAAAATAAACAAATTTCATATCATTAAAATTAAGAACTTCTTTTCACTAAAAGTCACCATAAAGAGTAAAAGGGGGCTTTCCCAAAGGCTCAGCAGGTAAAGAATCTGCCTGCAATGTAGGAGACACAGGAGACTCGGGTTTGATCCCTGGGTCAGGAAGATCCCCTGGAGAAGGAAATGGCAACCCACCCCAGTATTCTTGTGGGAAATCCCAGGGACGAAGTACCTGGTGGGCTACAGTCCACAGGGTCACAAAACAGTCGAAAACGACTGAGCTACTAAGCACACACACAGAGTAAAAAGACTACCCACAGGGTGGGAGATAATATTTGCCACACACTGTGTCCATAAGGAACTCCTAGAAATCAGCAAGAAATAGGGAAATACCATCAAAATATAATCTCAAATAGGCATTTTATGAAAGGAAAAAACTAAATGGAAAAAAAAAGTAAAAAGCAAAACAAAACTCAATCTCATTAGGAATCTAGGAAATGCAGATTAAAACCACACTGGCCTTCACCCTTCCCTTCCTCCCTGCCTCCCTGTGACAAAAACAGTGAAACGTGACTATCCCGGTGCAGTCAGGGCAGTGGAGCCACAGCAGCTTTTGCGTGTGGCTGGCAGGAAGGTAAACTGGAAGCACCGCAGACGACGGGTTGCTGTTAAAGTCGTCTGATCGAGTGGAAAATACACACACCCCGCAGCACAGCCGTCCTCAGAGAGTTTTAAACGTGAGAATCGCTTGCACTTGCACGTGTTCACTAGGATAGGAAGGCTCACTGAAAAGGCAAAACGCACGCTCACAGAGACATGTTCCTAACGGCCCCAAAGCAGAATGACTCCAATATCCATCACACAGCACGGGTAAATGAACCGTGGAATATTACTAAGATGGAATGGGCTTCCCCGGTGGCTCAGCTGGTAAAGAATCCGCCTGCAATGCAGGAGACCCCAGTTTGATCCTGGGTTGGGAAGATCCTCTGGAGAAGGGATAGGCGACCCACTCCAATATTCTTGGGCTTCCCCTGTGGCTCAGCTGGTAAAGAATCCACCCACAATGCGGGAGACCTGGGCTTGATCCCTGGGTTGGGAAGATTCCCTGGAGGAGGGCATGGCAACCACTCCAGTATTCTGGCCTGGAGAAATCCATGGACTGTACAGTCCANTGTGGCTCAGCTGGTAAAGAATCCACCCACAATGCGGGAGACCTGGGCTTGATCCCTGGGTTGGGAAGATTCCCTGGAGGAGGGCATGGCAACCACTCCAGTATTCTGGCCTGGAGAAATCCATGGACTGTACAGTCCATGGGGTCGCAAAGAGTCAGGCACAACTGAGAGACTTCCACTTTCACTGAGATGGAATACACTGCAATAAACACTATACCTATAGGTAATGAAATGGAAAAACCTCATAAATAAAGTGTAAAAGGAGTCAGCCACAGAATAATACATACAGTATTATTCCACTTACATAAAGTTCACAAACAGATGAAATCCAGTTCTATCATTTGAGATGCATGTGTAGGAAAGCTGTTAGGAAAAGCAGAGTAGTTACCACAAAACCCAGGGAGAGGGTGACAGGAGAGAGGGAAGTGGATGTCTAGAAAAAGGATGTCAGGATCAGTGGGGAAACAGACGGCTTCTCAGTGATGACAGTGTTCTATTTATTAAACTGGGTGGGGGGTTGCACTGTCACCCTTTGTAATTTAATACACACTTTAAACGTGATCCTTAGTGTTTACTCAGTAGTTAATAAAGCTTATTAAAGCCACATATCAAAAGACGATTCAAGAAAGGATTTTAACCATTTGTATTTTCACATTAGCTCTTCTTTCTTTATTTATTTAGCTGCACCAGGTCTTCGCCGTGGCACACGGGATCTTTAGTTGCAGCATTTGAACTTCTTTTAGTTGTGGCGTGTGGGATCTAGTTCCCTGCCCAGGGATCAAACCCAGCTCCCCTGCAGTGGGAGTGCGGAGCCTTAGCCACTAGACCACTAGGGAACTCCCCAGATATAGCTTCTTTACATGTGTTAGCTAACACTCTCAAATTTCCCTTGAAAGAAAAACTAAGAATAATAAAGCTGGGAGCAGACTCTTGAGAGTCCCCTGGACTGTAAGGAGATCAAACCAGTCAAACCTAAAGGAAATCAACCCTGAATATTCATTGGAAGGACTGATGCTGAAGCTGGAACTCCAATACTTTGGCCACCTGCTACAAGGAACTGACTCATTGGAAAAGACCCTGATGCCGGGAAAGATTGAAGGCAGGAGGAGAAGAGGCAACAGAGGATGAGATGGCTGGATGGCATCACCGATTCAATGGATATGAATTTGAGCAAGCTCCGGGAGACGGTGGAAGACAGAGGAACCTGGCGTGCTGCAGTCCATGCGGTCATGAAGAGTCAGACACGACTGAGCGACTGAACAACAAAAATCAAAGTAGCTGGGAGAGGCGATGTCTCTACATCCTACCATCTGTTCTCATTTGATCTCTCTTTATTTATCAGCTTAGCAAATTTGAATATATCATGGTATTTAGTTTCTGGATTGAATATCCTCAGGTCACAAGATCAGTTGAACAGTGAGAGAAAGTTCTCAGTCTGGAGTTGACTATTCTCCCAGAGGAAGACCAGACCTCTGACAGCCAGGCCGGTGAGCAGCAGGTTGCTGTCATCATGATGCTTCACATCTGATCCACAAGGAATACAGAGAAACAAAGACAGAAATCTGCCTTCTCTCCTTTCCAATGAGGTTGTATGTAAGGACTGTGGGTCCAGACTGCCTGCGGCACACAGTCCTGTAGCCTGGGGCAAGTTACTCAATACATCGGTCCTTCTGTGTTTTCATCTGTAAAATGGAGCAAAAAACAGGGCCCCCCTCAAACAGATTAGGCTAATACTGATGAAGCACTTGGCAAAATGCTTGGCACAAAGGAAGTACTCCAAAAGGGTGGTTAGTCGCTCAGTCTTGTGTGACTCTTTGCGGCCCCATGGACTGTAGCCCGCCAGCTCCTCTATCCATGGAATTCTCGAGGCAAGAATACTAGAGTGGGTTGCCATTCCCTTCTCCAGGAGATCTTCCACACCCAGGGATTGAACCCAGGTCTCTTGCATTGCAGGTGGATTCTTTACTGTCTGGGCCACCAGGGAAGCCCCAAACAGGGTTAAGTGGTAGTCGCTACTTCCAGACATAAACTTCTATCCAGATCTACTTGAAATCTTGGCTGACATCTCTTGAAGTTGGAAACCAAGTTCCTCTTCTCCCTTCCACACCANTGTCTGGGCCACCAGGGAAGCCCCAAACAGGGTTAAGTGGTAGTCGCTACTTCCAGACATAAACTTCTATCCAGATCTACTTGAAATCTTGGCTGACATCTCTTGAAGTTGGAAACCAAGTTCCTCTTCTCCCTTCCACACCAGCTCCCTCTCCCTTTCCGATGTTCAGAAGGACACCTTGATTTTTCACACCTTCGGTCCCTCACAGCTTCCGTTAATGCTACCTTCAAAGGACACTTGGAATCTAATCACTTCCCACCAAGCTACCACCCCGATCCCAGACCCCGTCCTCTCCGGGGTCACCCCAGGGGCTGTCCTTGGTCTCCCCGCTTCCCCACTTACCCTCCTCCTCAGTCTGTTATCCACATGGCAGCCTCCCATTGTGAACAGAATCAGCTGTGTGTGCAAGTCTAGGGCACTCACACCACACCTCGGGTACAACACCCCCCACACACACAGCTTTCCTCCTCGCCCACAAGTCAAGGTCCACGTCCTCACTGTGCTCTTAAAAACTTGCACCATTTGAGACCACACAATTTCTCTGACTCGCCACCTTCTTGAACTTCTCCTCCATTCATTCCACTCAAATCACAAAATACAAACAGAGTCCCATCTTTTGTTATTCCTTCCTCCTAGAAGACTCCTTCCCCAGTTTCTGAAAGGCTCAGGCCTCACTTCCTTCAAGTCTTCATGCCGAAGCTACTGCTCAGAGCGGCTCCCAGACCTTCTGTAAGTTTCACATCCTCTCTCACCCTCCTCCCCTTCTTTGCCTCGTTTTTCTCCTCTTCCCACTGAACACGTTATCTGACACACATTCATCTGCTTCTCGATCCAGTTTCTGCTGTGGCTTCCCCCAGCAGAATGGATGAGGCAGGACTTCCCACTGTATCCCCAGTGCCTTGAATAGTGACTGGCCCAAAGTGGGGGGCTCAAAGCTCCATCGGTTGAATAAATAATAAACAAGTTGTCAGGGCTTCCTTGATGGCTCAGCAGGTAAAGCATCTACCTAGCAATGCAGGAAATGCAGGAGAGGCGGGTTCAATCCCTGGGTAAGGAACATTCCCTGGAGAAGGGAATGGCAATCCACTTCAGTATTTTTCCCTGGGAAATCCCATGGACAGAGCAGCCTGTGGGCTACAGTCCATGGAGTCCAAAAAAGTCAGACACGACTGAACAGGGCACAACAACAGGTTATCAGCTAAAACAATTAATACAGCAAATACTCTTCTCTTTTTTATCCCCTGGGATCCTGAGCAGACTGAAATTTCAAATACTTACACACATTTTGATGTCGTATCCTTTATTTATACTTTAATGTTTACTCAGGTCAGTTCAGTCGCTTAGTGGTGTCTGACTTTTTGCAACCCCATGGGCTGCAGCACACCAGGCCTCCCTGTCCATCACCAACTCCCCNCCCGGCAGGACTACAGCGCCCGGCCACCAAAGGAACGAATACAGGCTGAAAGAAGGGCAAACGAGGGCCTCACTTTAAAGAAAGGATGAAGAAGCAGAGAGCGGTGGTGCCGAGCAGAGCTCTGAGAGAACCTCCAGTCAAAGGCTGAGGGGCCGGCAGGAGCCGAAAGGCACTCTGGGGAGCGCCGGGCGGAGCCCTGCGGGGAGGGGCAGGCCCTGAGGGAGACGCTCAGTTACAGTTCATTCCTGAGAGCGTCTCGGGTGGAGTCCCGGAAGGTCATGAATTACCTTCACAAGCAGAGAAGAACCATGCCGGGTATTAAAAGAAAGCAAGACCAGGAGCAGAAGTAGCCTCGTGGGGCGCCCGGCCGCCATAGTCACCAAACGGCTGGGCCCTTACTCCACCCCCGCCCACCACGCTCCCCCAGCAGCCAGAGTGGACAACCTCAGGAACTAACCGCGGGGCTCCTCCTCCTCAGGACGCCCAGCCGCCTCCCTCTTACACGGCTGACATCGTCTCTGGTCCTCCCCCAGACAAGTGGGTCTTTCTCTGGTCAGACAGAGTCAGCTTCCCTCTGCACCCCCAGACACAATGGGAAGGCCTCAGTTCAAGCTCGGAGGGAAGATATTTGAAGGACAGGGGAAACAAAGTTTCCGGAAATCAAGGGTTTTTTTTTCTTCTCATGTTTGTAATTATGCATATCCTGCAGGATCCGCATAATGGGTCCAATTCAGCCTTGTGGCCTTGGCCTTGCCACAAAATCACTACGTCCCTGGAAGAAGGTCAGTGCACAACATGATGAGCGAACAGGAAGCCTCCTGAGGATAATAGCGACTGAATTTTTTTCTTTTTTTTTTTAATTTCGGGGATGAACTTTGCTCTTTCAAATTGCCTGCATTCATTTGCAAATGTATTCTAAGCACACCCACACACTTGAAAATGCACATTGGCCTTGTCTCTGAGACAATCTGTCTAACAATTTTAGGTGACTGCAAAGCTGACATCTACATTCCTCCTGATGTGTGGTACAATTTAGAAGTCTGAGGAGGCAAAACACTAAGTTAGGAAAATTCTGTGCAACTAGCCCACCTCAGAAACACCACTGCTAAAGCACAACATGGGAATAAAACACACCTGGGTGTAGATCCATCTTCAAAAATATTTCTTTGAGAGAAAAGCATAAAGATTCAATTTTGATTTGAAGAGATCCATCAGAATCTTTTTTTTTTTTAAGCACTTTGGTTTAACAATATCTATGCATTTACTTCATAGTTCAGCAAATGAGTTTTCAATTCTTTTTTTTTTTGACATTTTTCACAATGTAATTCAGACTGATCACACAGCATTTTCAAACTGGAACAATATTTCCAACGTGTGAACAGTATTCCTATGCTAATTTAAATCCAAAGTGTAAGTGTTCCACGGGCTTCCCTTCTGGCTCACCTGATGAGGAATCTGGCTGCAATGCAGGAGACCTGGTTTCAATCCCTGGGTTGGGAAGATCCCCTGGAGAAGGGAAAGGCTACCCACTCCAGTATTCTGGCCTGGAGAATTCCATGGACTGTAGTCCATGGGGTCACAAAGAGTCGGACACAACTGAGCAACTTTCACTTTACTTTAAAGTGTTCGACATTCAGTTCAGTTCAGTCACCCCAGTCAGGGTCCAACTCTTTGCAATGCCATGGACTGCACACCAGCCTTCCCTGTCCATCACCAACTCCAAGAGCTTGCTCAAACTCACGTCCATTGAGTTGGTGATGCCATCCAACCATCTCATCCTCTGTAGTTCCCTTATCCTCCCACCATCAGTCTTTCCCACCATCAGGGTTTTTTCCAATGAGTCAGTTCTTCACCTCAGGTGGTAAAAGTATTGGGGTTTCAGCTTCAACATCAGTCCTTCCAGTGAATATTCAGGATTGATTCCTTTAGGATGGACTGATTGGATCTCCGTGCAGTCTAAGGGATTCTCAAGAGTCTTCTCCAACACCACAGTTCAAAAGCATCAATTCTTCTGCACTCAGCTTTCTTTATGGTCCAACTCTCACATCCAAACATGACTGCTGCTACTGCTGCTGCTGCTAAGTCACATCAGTCATGTCTGACTCTTAGTGATCAGGCTCTTCCATCCATGGGATTTTCCAGGCAAGAGTACTGGAGTGGGGTGCCATTGCCTTCTCCATCCAAACATGACTACTGGACATTAAATGTTCTAATAAAAAATCTAAAGAGAATATATTGAAAGTTAAAGAGGAGAGTGAAAAAGTTGGCTTAAAGCTCAACATTCAGAAAACTAAGATCATGGCATCCAGTCCATGGGAAATAGATGGGAAACTTCATGGGAAATAGATGGGGAAAAAGTGGAAACAGTGTCAGACTTTAATTTTGGGGGCTCCAAAATCACTGCAGATGGTGACTGCAGCCATGAAATTAAAAGACACTTACTCCCTGGAAGAAAAGTTATGACCAACCTAGACAGCATATTAAAAAGCAGAAACATTACTTTGCCAACAAAGGTCCGTCTAGTCAAGGCTATGGTTTTTCCAGTAGTCATGTATGGACATGAGAGTTGGACTATAAAGAAAGCTGAGCATCGAAGAACTGATGATTTTGAACTGTGGTGTTGGAGAAGATTCTTGACAGTCCCTTAGACTGACAGGAGATCCAACCAGTCCACCCTAAAGGAGATCAGTCCTGGGTGTTCATTGGAAGGACTGATGTTGAAGCTGAAACTCCAATACTTTGGCCACCTCATGTAAAGAGCTGACTTCTGAAAGACTTTGATGCTGGGAAAGATTGAAGGCAGGAGGAGAAGGGGATGACAGAGGATGAGATGGTTGGATGGCATCACCGACTCAATGGACATGAGTGTGAGTAAGCTCCAGGAGTTGATGATAGACAGGGAGGCCTGGTGTGCTACAGTCCATGGGGTTGCAAAGAGTCAGACACAACTGAGTGACTGAACTCAATTGAACTGAAAGAGAATATTCGGGCTTCCCAGATGGCCCAGTGGTAAAGAAGTGAAGTGAAAGTCGCTCAGTTGCAACCCCATGGATTATACAGTCCTTGGAATTCTCTAGGCCAGAATACTGCAGTGGGTAGCCTTTCCTCTCTCGAGGGGATCTTCCCAACCCAGGGACCAAACTCAGGTCTTCTGCATTGCAGGTAGATTCTTTACCAGCTGAGCCACAAGGGACACCAAAGAATCCCCCTGCAAAGGCAGAAGATGGGGGAGACTTGGGTTCATTGCCTGGGTCAGAAAGATCCCCTGGAAGAGAAAATGATAACCCACTCCAGTGGTCTTGCCTGGATAACCCTGTGAGACAGAGGAGCCTGGTAGGCTACAGTCCGTGTGGTCACAAAGAGTAGAACACAACTGAGAACACACTCACACACACACACGTACACACACACATGTATGCACACACACGTACACAAAGAGAATATGTATCAACATGGCTTAAGCCAAACTGATCTTAAGTAACATATGTGAATTGGCCTTCACCAAATTTCAGGGGTTTTAACAGAGGAAACAACTTTTACAAAAGATTCAAGAGGCATGATTTTACATGCCCTTTCATTCCTAGCATCATCAGGTCCAAGGAACTGGTGCCTGTTCTCTTTCCTATATATGTGTTTATAGAAAGACTCTTGTCATTCAACTGATTTTATCCATATTTTTCTGAAAAAGATCACATAGCCCCTTTTTCCCAGACCAACCACAAAGGCACTTACTTCACATTCTGCTCTAGTTGAAGTCCAAAAGAAGGTCGTCTCCTTGATGGATTTAAGCATTTCTGGACGTATTTTCCCTTCTAGCTGTTGCTCCTAGTTATTCAGCCACCCTTGGTATGCATCAGTGGTTGGTGAACAGAAAATTAAGTAGCCAGGTCACCAGGGTAGGGACAAACCACTCTCTGGCTCCTCTAAGTCCCCAGTGCAGCTTCTGGCATTTAAATGCCACAAAAATAAGAGATTTACCACTACTGACAGTCTCTTTGTCCCTTCCTTTCCCTGCCTACAGCCTTCTGCATTTTAATGAAGGCAAATTGCACATTCTCCTGCCAGGCTAAACTCCAACGCCCCTGGGCTTTAGTCTGAGGTGGCACCGCTTAAAAGAGAAATTCTTTTGTGGGGTTTTGGGAGGTTTTTTTTTTTTTTTTGTTTTCATCTCTCAGGAAAACTGTGGAGGAGCTGAGGAGTAGGGACTGAAGGAGGGGAAAGAGTGTCCCAGGGAACATTTCTCTCTCTACGGACTCCCCTGTGATTGCCCCTTTCCCAGCTTCTCTTTGCAAGCCAGGATGTTAAGGTAAAGGACAAGCTGGTGGAGTAAAGCTCCACTTTTTTGCTTCCAGGAGTCCAGACACTCATCAGTCCTCCTCGGTCAACCCCCCACCCCCACCTATTTCTCTGAGGTCAAGATCATCCTTTTTCTTATAAAAGGATATCAGTAGAGAGGCTACATGGGACAAGTCCAAGACACACATTTTTCCCTTTTTTCCTGACACAAAGATTGGAAAGTGCTAGGCATTTGCTAGAAGCAAATAGAACAGATGTAAGGAATAAATTGGGAATAAACTGAGAAACTACAATCACATTACAGGTAAGAGTCTGTTTCCATGGGTGATGCTTATGTGACTGGGAAGAGGGCTGAAGTCAAAAAATCAGTTTCCATGGAAACTTTGTTCTGGTGGAATGTCACACCCTGCCTGCATGCATGGGGTTGTAAACTTTGGAGGTAAAGCATTGTGGCTACCACAGAACATGCGCTTAATAAATGGCCTACCCTGTTAGAGGTGCTCCCCTAGACCAGCTTGATTTACTCTCAGCCTGCCTCCACATAGAGAAGAGGGGGGTGTAGATGTATACTTATGAACACTTGCTCCTTGGGAGAAAAGCTATGACCAACTTAGACAGCTTATTTAAAAGCAGAGATAGATATCACTTTGCTGACAAAGGTCCATATAATCAAAGCTATGGTTTTTCCAGTAGTCATGTATGGATGTGAGAGTTGGACTATAAATAAGGCTGAGCACCGAAGAAGTGATGCTTTTGAATTGTGGTGTTGGAAAAGACTCTTAAGAGTCCCTTGGATGGGATGGCAAGGAGATCCAACCAGTCCATCCTAAAGGAGATCAGTCCTGGGTATTCATTGGAAGAACTGTTCCTGAAGCTGAAGATCCAATATTTTGGCCACCTCATGCGAAGAGCCAACTCCTTAGAAAAGACCCTGGTGCTGGGAAAGATCGAAGGCAGGAGGAGAAAGGAGGGCAGAGGATGAGACAGTTAGATAGGACCACCTATCTGGAGATAATGGAGAGGAGGAGAGAGGAGCCTGGCCTGCTATGGTCCGTGGGGTTGCAAACAGTCAGACACGACTGGGCGACTGAACAACAACATGGCTGATTCATAATGTTGTACAGCACAGACACAACCCTGTAACGCAATTACATTCCAATAAATAAAAGAAAAAGCAAGAAAGTTAAGCAAGAGATTCTTTTTTTTTAAGTTAAAATAAAGAAAAGTGGAGGGAGGGAAAGAAAAGGGGGGAAATATTTTAGAAACTTGATATTTAAAGTAACCATGACTGCTCTACCAAAAACCTGGTATGTTCAAACAGCAGAAAGTTGTTCTCTCATAGTTCCAGAAGTTCGGAGACTGAACTCAGAATTACTGGGCCAAAGTTAAGATGTCAACAGGGCAAGGCTTCCTCCAGAGGCTCAAGGAGAGAATCTGTCCCTTGTGTCTTCCAGCGTCTGGTGGCCGCTGGCATTCCTTGGCTGTGGCCTCCTCACTCCAGTTCTCAGGGCCAGCATCTTCAAATCCCTTCCTGTTCTGCCTTCACACTGCCTTCTCTATGTGAGCAACGTCTCCCCCGTGTCCCTCTTATTTATGTATGATTATACTGAGGACTCACCCAGATAAATCCAGCATGATTTCCTTATCTCAAAATCTTCAGCTTAATCAATGAGCAAAAACCCCTTCTACAAATAAGACAAGGTTCACAGGTTCCAGGGCCTAGGACCTGACGTCTTTAGGGCCCATTATTCAGGCTATCACACCAGGAAAACTCAGCATTACCCAAAGAACAGAGCCAGCAGCAGTGACTCCAGGAAGTCTCGGCCTGTTTCTATCATGGTGAAGATACTTGCTGTAAAACATGGCACTGCTGTCATATAATGCCTGCAGTTAATGTGTGTGATATCGCTGACATAGCACAAGTCTCAGAACCTTTTGGATTCAAATTAAAACCTGAGCTGCTCAACAGCCTCCAGGATGGAAGCTGGGGAGATGTCTGCATTATCTGTGTTGAGTGGGCTGAAGCCTCACTTTTCCTGCAAATCCCCTGACCTAAGCTCTACCAACCCCTCACTGTTCCTTACTGTTAAACACAGCTTATGTGAGGAGACCCATGAAGGAATTGGTCTAGTCGGTGAGGCTAGTTGGGGTAATAGGGATGTACCCAACAATCCTTTACTTAGTAGGTTCCTTGATGGGCAAGAGAGTCGAGAGAGGGCTCCTGGATTTTTTTTACTTTTTATTGGAATTTACTGGCTTCACAATGTTGTGTTAGCTTCTGCTGTATAGCAAAGTGAATCATCCATCCATATATATATATCAGTTCAGTTCAGTTGCTCAGTCATGTCTGACTCTTTGTGACCCCATGGACTGCAGCACACCAGGTCTCCTTGTCCATCACCAACTCCCAGAGCCTACTCAAACTCATGTCCATTGAGTCTGAGATGCCATCCAACCATCTTATCCTCTGTCATCCCCTTCTCTTCCCACCTCAATCTTTCCCAGCATCACGGTCTTTTCAGGTATGGTGGTGATGGTGGTTTAGTTACTAAGTTGGGTCCAACTCTTGCGACCTCATGGACTGTAGCCCGCCGGGCTCCTCTGTCCATGGGATTTCCTAGGCAAGAATACTGGAGTGGGTTGCCATTTCATTCCCCAGAGGATCTTCCCGACACAGGAATCGAACCCAGGTCTCCTGCATTGCAAGCAGGCAGATTCTTTACCGACTGAGCTATGAGGGAAGCCCTCATACATTTCCAATGTATACACATATCCCCTCTCTTATAGATTTCCTTCCCATCGAGGTCATCACAGAGCACTAAGCAGAGTTTCCTGTGCTGTACAATAGGCTCTCATTAGTTATCTGCTTTATACATAGTAGTATATGTACATGTCAGTCCCAATCTCCCAATCCATTCCACCTCCCCTTCCCCCGCTTTGGTATCTGTAAACTTGTTCTCCACACCTCTAGTTCTGCTTTGCAAATGAGTTCATCTGTATTATGTTTCTAGGTTCCACATATAAGCAATATTACACATTTGCTTTTCTCTTTCTGACTCACTTCACTGTGTGTGACAGACTCTAGGTCTGTCCACATCTCTGCAAACGACCCAATGTCATTCCTTTTCGTGGCTGAGTAGTGCGCATGGCAGCACTATGTGCAATATAGCCAGGCCACGGAACCAACCTAAATGCCCACCAACAGAGGAGTGGGTGAAGACGATGGGGTACGTCTACACAAGGGTCCTTGGATTTATCACCACTTTCTTTGCCGCCCCGCGGCTCTGCAGAGTCCTCCAGGGTACTTGGGTCCCTGAGTTAGAAACACGGGCTGAGGCAGGCCTGACCCTACACATCCAGCCTCACATCTGCTGGGAAACCAGCTGATAGACTCTTTCTGCAGAGGAGAGTCCCACCTCCACAGAGCTCAGTTAAATGTTCATCCGTGGAAACAGATGGAATTAGTGATGAATGTCTGAGCCAATGTTCTCAGGCCAAAATTATGCTTTCAACACATTTCAAAGTTGTCATTTCTTGATTTGTTCTCTAGTAACATCAATAAATCCCCTGTCCTTAGTACAAGGCAAGGCAGGCACAAGGGTGAGGCAAGGGAGGCACTCACTGTGGGTGGAAAATTTAAAAGAGAACTTACATAATTCAGTAATTAAATAATATTTTAAATGCAACACTTAAAAAATATAGACTCAGCCAACTGCAGCCTATAGGCTATCTATTTCTGTACACAGAATTTTACTGGAAAAAGAGCTAGGATTAGGGTGAAGTATGGCAATCATGCAGGTTTTAGTTGGATTTTGTCTTTAGTCTTTAAAATGCTGATATTTTGTTCATTAAGGATTTTTTTGCATTGTTTTTTACTTTTTCGAATAATTTTGGCTTTTTAATTTATTTTTTTAATTACAATATTTTCCAAGCCTAATTTTTTCAAGATAGCTATTTTTAAGACAATCATTATATCTTGATATACAGCACAAATGTTTTATATATACTTCCCAATTTATCACAGAGAATAGTAAAAAGATGTACTTAAGAATCCAGATTCAATAAAATTAGTCTTTACCACTTTGCCAAAGATATTAATGAAATTAACTTTATTTTTTACTATATGTACATAATAGCCATAAGTTTATTTGCCATTACTTTTATGCTATTAATGCAAATGCCAATATAATAAAAAAGGCAAAAAGCATCTTAGACTTCTTATGAAAATATTTTTGGTCCTACACATCCCTTGACAGGATCTTAGGAAAACCCAGAGATCTATAGATCACACTTTGAAAACTGTTGCCTTAAAGGATAAGGTTTTAATGATTTAAAGGTTAAAACCATTAAAGGTTAAAACCATTATCAACGAGCTAAGATCCTCAGTCAGATGGGGGCAACAGAATTATGACTAACTCCAAAGTTAGCTTTGCAGAAACAAGCCATGAAGAGTCAAAGCAAATTGATCCATCTGTCGTATAACCAGTTCTGAGCAATCAGGAAATCTTTAAAGCTCAAGGTATGGACAAGATGTGAAAGAATCTGAATGCTTTGAAAATAATTAGTGATCAAGCCGGCAGGGCCCGTTTAGGGCAACTGAGTGGAGGAACCCCCACCCTGCCCTTCGCTTCCTGCCTCAGTTGTCTCCTGGGAACGAGGCAGCAAAGGAAACGAGGCAGTAGCAGGAAGACTGAGGCAAATATACCACACAGAGCACCCCTAGACTGTTCGAAGGTCCTGGGGCCAGTCTGCCTGGTGGGAAATCTCTCTCTTGCCCCTTCCCAGTATATAACTGTCAGCATATTCCCAAACCACTATCTGTCCCAGTTTCCTCATGGGTATTATGAATATAATATTAAATACCTTCCTCCTATGACTCTTGTAAAGAGCTCATGAGATGATGCAGAAAAGCACGGAGCACAGTGCCCAAAAGAGTAAATGTTTAGTAAATGTAACATTAAAAACAAACCTACTGGGACTTCCCTGGCAGGCCAGTGGCTGGGACTTCACCTTCCAACACAGCGGGTTTGAGTGGGATCCCTGGGTGGGGGACTAAGATCCCACAGGCCTCGTGGCCCAAAAAAGCAAACATAAAACAGAAGCAATACTGTAACAAACTCAACAAAGACGTTTAAAATGGTCTACATCAGGAAAAAAAAAAAAAACTTAAAAAAAAAAACCTTCTGTACCAATCCATTGCCCTGTGTTCAGTAACTTTCCGCCACCGGCACAAATGCTCAGCCCATTGTCTTACTGGTGTTAGGTGTTCTGTAAAGGTTAAATCCTCCCTCCAGCCAGATTGGGAAGCCTATCTGGACCTGTCGGTTCATCCACGCCGCTTTGAGCATCATGGGTTTTTCACCAACAATTTACCAAGAAAAATGATGCTTAAATCCTAAAAAATATACCAATGTGCAAATCATTATATAGAAATGAAAATGTTATATGATAGAATCATGCTTGATATTTGCTTAAAATTGTGTTTAATGATGTTGAAAACCCATGTGAAAAAGGGATTGTTTTAAAAAATCCAAACTAGCAAAACACTTAATCCACCAAGAGAAAAACATCCCTTTTTCTAGGTTTCTGTGGTAGACAAAATATTTGCTCCCCTACAAACATGTCTACGTCTTAATCCTCAGAACCTGTGACAGTGTCCTCTTACATGGCAAGAGACTTTGCAGAAGCGATTAGGTTAAAAAACCTGGAGAGGGGGAAATTATCCTGGATTATCCTCGTGGGCCCAACATCGTCACAAGGGCCCTTAGAAACAGGAGAGGAAGGCAGAAGTCAGCCAGGGGATGAGCTGACGACCGAAGCAAAGAACAGAGAGAAGCAACCCGGCTGTGTCTGGAGACTGAGAGGCCACGTGCCAGAACACGGGCAGCCTCCTGAAGCTGGAAAGGGCAGGTGAGCAGAGGCTTCCCCAGGGCCTGCGAAAAGGAAGCAGATCAGCAGCTTGACTGCAGCTCGGTGACATCCACGCCAGACTTTTGAGCTACAGCATTACAAGATACTCAAGCCGCGTGGGCTCCTGTGTGTAAAATAGATAACTGACGGGGACTCCACTCGGTGCTTGGCGCTTAGTCGCTCAGTCGTGTCTGACTCTGTGCGACCCCATGGACGGTAGCCCGCCAGGCTCCTCTGTCCATGGGATTCTCCAGGCAAGAATCCTGGAGTGGGTCGCCAGTCCCTCCTCCAGGGGATCTGCCCGACCCAGGGATCGAACCCAGGCCTCCTGCATGGCAGGGGGATCCTTCACTGTCTGCGCCCCCAGGGAAGCCCACACTCGGTGCTTCCAGAGCACTTTGCTGCACCCATGCTTGGCGATCTGCAGTGACCTAAACGGGAAGGGAATTCAAAACAAGAGGGGATACATGTGTGTGTGTGGCTGATTCACTCTGCTGCACAGCAGAAACTGACTCAGCAGTGTAAAGCAGCTGTGCTCCGATATGGTTGGTTTTTTAAAATGGGTACATATATGCAGTGGAATACTAGTCAGCTGTAAAAAAGGATGAAACCATGCCATTTGCAGCAACATGGATGCAACTAGAGATTATCACACTAAGAGAAACAAGTCACAAAGAAAGACGGACACCACAGGCTACCACTCTTATGTGGAATCTAAAATGTGGCACAAATAAACCTACCTACAAAACAGAAACAGACTCACAGACACACAGAACAGACTAGTGGTTGCTAAGGGGGAAGGGGAGAGGGAAAGACTGGGAGTTTGGGATTAGCAGATGCCAACTGTTAAATTTAGGATGGATTAAAACAAGGTCCTCCTGTACAGCACAGGGATCGATATTCAATAACCAGTGATAAAGCAGAATGAGAGACAATATACTTTTTAAAAAAAGAATGTATAAAAATAAGTATATGCTGCTGCAAATCTTGTTATAAATAATTTCAGACATCGTAAATAAATAAGTTGTATTGGTTAAGCCACTAAGTTTGTGGTAATTCGTTACAGCAGCAAATAGAAAGATAATATGATCCCGAAGGTTATCCCACATCCCCCGTGGCAAGCTTCAGTGCCCAAGAAAATAAGTAGCCAGCTCACCAGGGTGGGAACTAACCAGTCCCCTGACTTCACCCAGCCTCCCAGTGCAGCTTCTGGCTGTTTAAATGCCACAGAGTCAGANATCAGCAGCTTGACTGCAGCTCGGTGACATCCACGCCAGACTTTTGAGCTACAGCATTACAAGATACTCAAGCCGCGTGGGCTCCTGTGTGTAAAATAGATAACTGACGGGGACTCCACTCGGTGCTTGGCGCTTAGTCGCTCAGTCGTGTCTGACTCTGTGCGACCCCATGGACGGTAGCCCGCCAGGCTCCTCTGTCCATGGGATTCTCCAGGCAAGAATCCTGGAGTGGGTCGCCAGTCCCTCCTCCAGGGGATCTGCCCGACCCAGGGATCGAACCCAGGCCTCCTGCATGGCAGGGGGATCCTTCACTGTCTGCGCCCCCAGGGAAGCCCACACTCGGTGCTTCCAGAGCACTTTGCTGCACCCATGCTTGGCGATCTGCAGTGACCTAAACGGGAAGGGAATTCAAAACAAGAGGGGATACATGTGTGTGTGTGGCTGATTCACTCTGCTGCACAGCAGAAACTGACTCAGCAGTGTAAAGCAGCTGTGCTCCGATATGGTTGGTTTTTTAAAATGGGTACATATATGCAGTGGAATACTAGTCAGCTGTAAAAAAGGATGAAACCATGCCATTTGCAGCAACATGGATGCAACTAGAGATTATCACACTAAGAGAAACAAGTCACAAAGAAAGACGGACACCACAGGCTACCACTCTTATGTGGAATCTAAAATGTGGCACAAATAAACCTACCTACAAAACAGAAACAGACTCACAGACACACAGAACAGACTAGTGGTTGCTAAGGGGGAAGGGGAGAGGGAAAGACTGGGAGTTTGGGATTAGCAGATGCCAACTGTTAAATTTAGGATGGATTAAAACAAGGTCCTCCTGTACAGCACAGGGATCGATATTCAATAACCAGTGATAAAGCAGAATGAGAGACAATATACTTTTTAAAAAAAGAATGTATAAAAATAAGTATATGCTGCTGCAAATCTTGTTATAAATAATTTCAGACATCGTAAATAAATAAGTTGTATTGGTTAAGCCACTAAGTTTGTGGTAATTCGTTACAGCAGCAAATAGAAAGATAATATGATCCCGAAGGTTATCCCACATCCCCCGTGGCAAGCTTCAGTGCCCAAGAAAATAAGTAGCCAGCTCACCAGGGTGGGAACTAACCAGTCCCCTGACTTCACCCAGCCTCCCAGTGCAGCTTCTGGCTGTTTAAATGCCACAGAGTCAGAGACTTGACCATTCACGACAGTCCCCACTCCTGAAGATTTGGATTCTTAAGCTCTGGGATACAAGAACACCCACATGTAACCGGTGACTCTGATAGAGATGGTTAGCGGTCCACGCTTTTAGAGACATTCGTTTTACTCAGAGGGAGCTTACAAGTTAGGTGCTAAGTAAATACAATTCCAATCCATAATAGATGAATCCATATGCATCCTTCCAGGGAGAGGTGAACATCCAGGAACAAAGGTAAAAGGCCAGAAGTGGCCCAGAACACATAGATCCTTCCACATGGTACACAGTTAAGCCCAAGGAGACCTCCACCTGCTGTCTCCCAGGCAGCCAAGCTCAGGGCCCTGGAGCAGGCACAACAGAATCCTGGCAGCCCCGCAGACCTCTCTTGGGAAAGCATCCCTGGGAAGCACAGACCTCCTTCCCAACCCTCCCCAGCCCCTCACCTGGCCTACCTGGCCCCCCTGCTTCTTTAGGAGGTGGTGATGAGCTGGCCCAGGGTGCATCATCTTCAAACTGAACCCAGCCGCTGATGGCCGAGACCAGGTCAGGTGGGCGCTGCTCGGGGCTCCCAGGAGGGGAGGCTGCTTCAGAGATGAGGCCCAGCTTTTCGGAAGAGTCATCATGCTCTGAGTGGGAAAGGTCCTGAGAGCCTCCATCCAAGGCATGGTGCTCCCCGGAGGAGCTCTCAGACTGGTCTGAGGAAGAGGACGCTCCTGGGAGGTGCTCTTTGGGGCCCCCTGAAACAGATACAAGAAACTGCCATCACCTCACAGGTGGAAGGTCAGTCTTCAGGACTGTCTCTTGCATGAAAAAAAAGAAAAGGCAACGGGTGATCAAAGGACTCACTATGACAGGGTGTGAGAGCGAAGAGACAGCCATGCCCACCTGCTTCTGTGCTAAAGAAGCATTTTCCTAAAAATGGATGAAAACTATTCCCGAGGATGTGGTGCTGGAGAAGACTCTTGAGAGTCCCTTGGACTGCAAGGAGACAAACTGGTCCATACTAAAGGAAATCAATCCTGAATATTCATTGGAAGGACTGATGCTGAAGCTGAAGCTCCAATACTTTGGCCACCTGATGTGAAGAACTGACTCACTGGAAAAGACCCTGATGCTGGGAAAGATTGAAGGCAGAAGGAGAAGGGGATGATGGAGGATGAGATGGTTGGNCCTGTGGCCACTGCTGAGTTTTCCAAATTTGCTGGCATATTGAGTGCAGCAGTTTCACAGCATCATCTTCAGGATTTGAAATAGCTCCTCTGGAATTCCATCACCTCCACTAGCGTTGTTCGTAGTGATGCTTTCTAAGGCCCACTTGACTTTACATTCCAAGATGTCTGGCTCTAGATTAGTGATCATGTCATCATGATTATCTGGGTCGTGAAGATCTTTTTTGTACAGTTCTTCCATGTATTCTTGCCACCTCTTCTTGATATCTTCCGCTTCTGTTAGGTCCAGACCACTTCTGTCCTTTATCGAGCCCATCTTTGCATGAAATGTTCCCTTGCTATCTCTAATTTTCTTGAAGAGATCTCTCGTCTTTCCCATTCTGTTCTTTTCCTGTATTTCTTTGCATTGGTCGCTGAAGAAGGCTTTCTTATCTCTTCTTGCTATTCTTTGGAACTCTGCATTCAGATGCTTATATCTTTCCTTTTCTCCTTTGCTTTTCACCTCTCTTCTTTTCACAGCTATTTGTAAGGCCTCCCCAGACAGCCATGTTGCTTTTTTGCATTTCTTTTCCGTGGGGATGGTCTTGATCCCTGTCTCCCGTACAATGTCACGAACCTCATTCCATAGTTCATCAGACACTCTATTATAACATGTAGAATTATTCTCAAGCACAGATTTAAGGATCAAATCTAGGCAATACTTTTATAATAAGAAATGAAACATCCTGGGAATTGTTGTGATGTTTATAAAAGCCTATATTGAAAAGTAATTAAGTACATAAAAGCACAAAAGGATTTCATATTATTTAGGGCAATTGTATTCAAGATTTATAAAAAAGCAAAACAGAAAATCAAAACAAAAACTCTGATACTACAGAGTAAACTTGAGCCTCATATGTTAAGATAATTTGGAAATTCTCCAACTAGACTGTAACCTTGGCTGAAGAGGCCACATAGAGGCAAATAATTATCTTCTACAAAATTGGCAAAAGACAAGGTTCAGGAATAGTCCATAGGGATGAATGAGTTAGGAAAAGGAAGCCTTCTGTGTGTATTTACCTGGGCATTGTGTTTACTAATGAACTACTCCAAACACATTAGTGGCTCCAGGGAGTCTTCTCCATGTCTCAGATGTGTAGTCTTTGATAGCTGACACACTTCACTCATGACAATTGTAAAATGATCCCAGCCCGCAGTCTTGGCTCCAAACAAGGATAAAAGGAATTCCCTGGAGAAAATCCAGAGAAACACTTGTGCATTACAGCTTTTAATTTCAGAGAAGCAAACAAGACAGAAATAAAGCCTCAGGATGTGTAGGTCCTGATTTATTAAAGTTAGCTGAGAGTATGGAGTGGCACCCTTCAGATTAGTAAATAATTTTGTTTTATCTTTAATATGGATAATAATGAGAACTCAGTTTCATATCTCAAGTATGAACATGTACCTCAATACACTGTATGGCATACTGTGGCTGAGTCCATTGCTATTTATTAGTGACCAATAGGTAACAAAATAGAAGAAAATGACAATATATGGTTTTAATAAATGACTTAATTGAAGGGAAACAGAAAGTGACCTACCAGGTTTGGTGGGAAATGGAGATCCATTAAAATCTCAATTGACAGAGTATACTTCTTGTTTTCATAAAAATGTCCAATGTGCATCATGGGGACAGTTGATACTGATCAAGGTCAACACATTAAGCAAACCTAAACTCTAAACCCATGGTTCTTAACTTCTGCAAAGAAACTCAGGGAGATGCCACATGATGTTTTAAATTATTCAGAGGAAACACAGGTATATCATAACAAATGCTGGGTCAATAAATTTTACTATACTCATTTTGATGATGTCATATCTTTACAAAGATGTACTTACATGGTTGTTACTATGGAAGGCAAGTACTTTGGGAAATGAGAGTCATTCTGTCCAAAGTTTGAGAAGTTATGCAGTGCCCAATTTGTGCACACACCCCACTATCAAATAATTGCTGTTTTGAATTGTGACCCTGACATCAATGTTTGTTATGCCTGAGAACTATGCAAGATGCTAATTGTGCTCTCTGTTTAATTGAAATGACTATCACTTTACTAATAAAGTGACTCAAGCAGGCAAGTATAGAAACAACATTCAGATAGGATTAGTCAAAACAAACGCAATCTGTTGCCGGCATTAATGTCTTTATTATCTGGCTTATAAATTTATTTGGGACTCAGACTAACAGAAAGTATGATGTTGGTTGAATCATCCTGGTAAGAATGAAAACTATGAAACAACACAAGTTTCTTATAAGTATACTCTGACTAACAGAAATTTCTCTACAGTTTCAGGAAGTAATGAACGTTTTTCTTCCCTAGGCTAGAGAAAACCCAAAGTGTTTTCTCCTGTTGCCTCCTGTTGAGACATTTTTGAATAAAGCAGCAGGGGATTGCCAGCAGTCTCAAACCTGGTAATAGATTTTTAGGGAACAGAGATGTCCCTATGAGAGGCACAAGAACAGCTGGCTCCAAATCATCCTTAGAATCCAAATCCTTTTAACAATAGGAGGAAAAAAGATGGTGTTGGAGATTGATTAAGTAGGATTGCAAGAACTAGGGGGAAAGAAGCAAAGTGAGGAGAACTATGAGGAAGTATTTGATTTGTATGTATGGTAATTTGCATTTTGTGAAATCACACCTGTTGTGTTATGAAATACTGGCAGCGGTAACTGAGAGGAGCTTCTTTAATATACCAGCATAACACAATGACAGAAGCCCCTTAATAGTACTCTCTCTGCCTATCCATTGGGCTTAAAGTAAACACACACACATGTGCATGCATGCACGCGTGTGTGCCTGCGTGCACACGCACGTGCGCACGCGCACGCACACACACACACACACACAAGACTTGAGAGGCAGGAATGATTGGATGAGCCAGCACCAGCTCTACTTGAGTGGAATGCTGTGGTCACCAGGTCTACTCTACTGCCAGCAATTAAAAATTAATCTTGGCATTTCCAAAAAAGAAGGTAGCAATTTGTATGCAGCGTCTTTCCTGCTTGACGATATGTCCAGAGAACAGCTGCTTTCTCAATTCAAGACAGTTAAACACAATGAACCTTTTTTGTGTGCAATGTGCAAAGCTAGGTCATTAACACACCTGCCAGAATAGGAGGTAGGAAGAAAAAATAATCTTTTCTCTTGGTAAAACTCATTCACTTAAGACACTCAGGTTCACAGTGCTGTCCTCTGAACACCCCCAATTACCTCCTCTTGCTCTTACAAACAAGTGGTGTGAATTTGAAGCAGCTGGAATGTAATTAAGGGCTGAAATAGTGTTGTAAAACCATTTTTACAGATAAAAGCGATGCGTATACCTACACTAGATGTATCTCTGGTTTTCACAAGGGTGAAATGGCCTTGCTAGGGGCTGAAACAAACAATTTTTTTAAAATTTTTGTTTCAGCCTCTGTTGACTTTCCTCTGCATTCTTTCCCCTCCTATTCTAGAGCCTGAGTTCTGAGAATAATGAGCAACACCCACTGGTGATAACAGGGCCACAGCAACCTAACAGCTATATCTTGCTGGCGCCAGCTGTGCTTCAGTATTTATTTATTAAGATCACAATATTTACACAATATGAACTTGCTGAGATGGTGGGGGATTGAGCAACGCTCCTGCAGCAAAATTTCATCTGTGTTTTTCAATGGAGAGAAAAAAATCTTCTAGGATGTGTATACTGTTAATTTATCTGGAGAGAAAATTCAAGCTTCTAATTCCAATCCAGTCCTGTTTTACAGCAGCTTGGTGGAGAGACCCCAGAGAGGCATTGCAGGCATGCACTAGAGTGGGGAAGCTTAGAGCTGCCACAGATGTGTGGAATGAAACAGCAAAGATGTCAGGCAGCTGGTTTTCAGGGGCTAATAATTCCACTGGGCCTAGATCTGTGACTGAACAATTTAGACATTTGCGCAAAATCCCTCTTGACTTGGATTATTATATCTTTTCATTTGCTCTTCTGCAAGGATTTGTTAACATGACAGTAAGCAACATGTGCTGTAATGTTCATCTGCTGAGTGAGTTGCTGCGTGAAGCCCTAACTCAGAGAGTGTTGGGCACACAGGGAAAAGTTTTTGATATACAGGGAAAATTGTGGGATTTCAGTTTGAAAAAAATATATGAAATGTATACTTTAGGCAAGAAAGAAATTAATGGCAGGCACCAAAAGTACATGCATTATGTTCAGTATGCCGAACTTCCTGGAAGTCCCTCAAAAAAAAGTTGGCTCTACTTTTAAAATATTAATATTGTTGATCAGTGAATGGAAACCATGATAGAATAAGAGGCATTTGGGTTGTTCTTTTATCATAGGGATCTCAAACAAATCACCTAACTTTTATGCATTTTCATTTTCTCATATCCTAAACCAAAAGAAAGATGTTTGTCACCAAGCCATTATCTTTAAAATCATTGGCTTAATATTTTTAAGTATTTTGAGTATAGTGTCTTAAAGTAGCTACACCAATAGAATTCAAAAATAATCAGTAAATCATATTAAATCTTAATTAATACAAGAGATATTCTGTCAGTTGAAGAAAAGACTCTTCAAAATTTAACTTTGTTGACAAGTAGTAGCAGTGGCAAATTACACCAATTATTTACAACTGTTTTTGCTGTTGTATGGCCACTAAGATGTGTCTGACTCTTTTGCGACTCTATGAGTAATAGCCCACCAGACTCCTCTGTCCATAGGATTTCCCAGGCAAGATTACTGGAGTGGGTTGCCATTTCCTTCTCCTGGGGATCTTCTGGACCCACTCACATCTCTTGCATTGGCAAGCGAATTCTTTTGACAGAATGATCTCTTCGTTTCTAAGGCAAACCATTCAATATCACAGTTATCAAAGTCTATGCCCCAACCAGTAATGCTGAAGAAGCTGAAGTTGAACGGTTTTATGAAGACCTACAAGATCTTTTAGAACTAACACCCAAAAAAGATGTCCTTTTCATTATAGGGGACTGGAATGCTAAAGTAGGAAGTCAAGAAACACCTGGAATAACAGGCAAATTTGGCCTTGGAATGCAGAATGAAGCAGGGCAAAGACTAATAGAGTTTTGCCAAGAAAATGCACTGGTCATAGCAAAGACCCTCTTCCAACAACACAAGAGAAGACTCTACACATGGACATCACCAGATGGTCAACACTGAAATCAGATTGATTATATTCTATGCAGCCAAAG
The DNA here is from genome assembly GCA_006410875.1 of Neotragus pygmaeus. NCBI lineage: Eukaryota > Metazoa > Chordata > Mammalia > Artiodactyla > Bovidae > Neotragus > Neotragus pygmaeus. The sequence continues at coordinate 144,111 of SJYV01052401.1, read as the reverse complement.
ATGGAGAAGCTCTATACAGTCAACAAAAACAAGANATGCACTGGTCATAGCAAACACCCTCTTCCAACAACACAAGAGAAGACTCTACACACGGACATCACCAGAAGGTCCACACCGAAATCAGATTGATTATATTCTGTGCTGCCAAAGATGGAGAAGCTCTATACAGTCATAAGCCCTAGGTGTCCAGAAATGTATTAGGGATTCTTTGAGATACTTAGAGATCAGGCAGCTCACAATCTATCTGTAGAGGTGAAGATGCTCAGAACAGCAAATAAACTGGGAGCAACTGCCTGCTGGAGGACACACCAGAAATGCTGCAAAAGTTTGGTCACAGAGAGATCTGAAGGGCTAGAACCACCAGGGATTGAGCAGGACTTTGGATTTGAAAGATATCCTTGGCTGAAAGATATCAGGGTTTCTCTGGTGGCTCAGGTGGTAAAGAATCCATCTGCAATGCAGGAGACCAGGATTCAATCCCTGGGTCAGGAAGATCCCCTGGAGACGAGGGAATGGCTACCTACTGCAGTCCTCTTGCCTGGAAATTTCCATGGACAGAGAGCCTGGTGGGCTACAGTCCATGGGGTCACAAAGAGTCAGAGATGACTGAGCGACTAACACTTGCACTTTTTTCACTTGGCTCTGAACCACCAGAAGGAAAAGGTAAGGACACTCTAGGAACAAGGGTCAGCCTAAGTGACAATTAAGAATCAGACCTTCATGGGACTTGTTTCTGGGCCAGTGAAGAGGTCAGTCTGATGACAACTGGGGAAATGCTGGGAGAAAGGACTGATGGATCTAAAAGCCGAGAAGATTATTTCAGGGGGCCAAGGGAAACTTATGAGTAGAGAGTGACTCAAGAAATGTGCTTAAGGGAGATGGACAAGCCTGCACTGAACAGGATGGATGCTCAGTGATGCTCAGGTGATGGATGCTACCAGCCAGACCAGTGTGTCCCACAAAGCCAAGGGTCAGCACCATCCGGAACACGTACAGGGTCCTGTGCGGGACCCCACTCCAGGGCCTGACAGTACACAGGAGAAAGAGAAAGCATCAGTAGACCCCAGTAGCTTACAGGAAATTGTCATTAATGACAGTGATGTTAAAACAACAATAAACTTCCTGGTGGCTCAGAGGGCAAAGAATCTGCCCGCAATGTGGGAGACCCAGGTTCGATCCTTGGGTCAGGAAGATCCCCCNTCAGTAGACCCCAGTAGCTTACAGGAAATTGTCATTAATGACAGTGATGTTAAAACAACAATAAACTTCCTGGTGGCTCAGAGGGCAAAGAATCTGCCCGCAATGTGGGAGACCCAGGTTCGATCCTTGGGTCAGGAAGATCCCCCGGAGAAGGGAATGGCAACCCATTCCAGTATTCTTGCCTGGAGAATCCCATGGACAGAGGAGCCTGGCGGGCTACAGTCTATGGGGTCACAAAGAGTCAGACAAGACTGATCGACTCACATGTGTCTACAGGCTCTTTAACCTATTGTGAGAAGTTAGCCACAAAACAATGACAGCACCCGGGCAAGGTTAGGTTGTTAAAAAGACCATCCAGGGCTTGAGTGGTAGGTGGGCATGAGGTACATCTTAAATGAGAAGGGAAGGATCTAGCCAAACAAGCAGAGGGGCAAAGGCATTCGGGGAACAACGGGCAGAAATGGCATGTCCAGGTCACCGTGAGTCAGGCTCTGTTCATCTGAAGAGGGTGGCACTGAGTTGAGTGCACTCAAAAAACAGTGACAGTCCTGAATTTCAGTTTGAACTCTTAAAACTACTCTTTCTGTTTCCACAGCCATTACTGTGGTTCAGCCCCTCAGTCTCTCATTCAGACAATTACCAGCCTCTTATCTATCTCCCTTCCCTGGTGGCTCAGCTAGTAAAGAATCCACCTGCAGTGCAGGAGACCTGGGTTCGATCCCTGGGTTGAGAAGATCCCCTGGAGAAGGGAAAGGCTGCCCACTCCAGTATTCTGGCCTGGAGAATCCCACGGATTGTGTAGCCCATGGGGTTGCCGAGTCAGACACGACTGAGCGACTTTCACTTTATCTATCTCCCTGCCTTTAGCATCATCCCCGCTAAACCTGTGGTCCAACCTACTATGCCAGTATGGTCTGCCTGAAGCTTGAAAATGCCCACATAAAGCTATGCTTAAAATTAAGTCCTCAGGAGCTCCCCACAGCCAGAGAGTCCTTTCCCCCATGAGTTAGCCAGAGTCTATTTCTGTTGCTTTGAAGAACTCTGATAAACAGTACCCTTTCCCAACTCCCACTAATCACACTGGTTCCTCATCATCCATGTCCTCTGCATGCTAACGGTATCTTACCTACACTCATTTACCAAATGACAATGAACTGGTTGGCTAATGGGGCTATCATGTCAATTAGCCTGTGAGGAAAGAAACTGGATTTTATTCTTGTAATGTCCTCCAACTCGTAGATGAGGGTCTAGCGTTTAGTAGATGTTTATTGGGTAAATAGATGAATGAGTGAACAGATGAACTTATCTTACCACATAGTAGGTGTCCTCTTCAGGCCTTCTGAACTGGTAAATATCTTGGAAAGGTTAATTTAAACACTATGTCTAAGACAGATTGGGAAACAAACTGGATACAGAGCAACTTGTCCATTCTCCCTTCTCTTTGACCTAAAACTAGACTATTCGATTCCAATACAGTAGTCACCAGACACAGGTAACTATGAAAATGTGCTTAGACCAAATAGAGCTGTTCTTCAGATATAACAGACACACCAGATTTCAAAAAACATAAAAATGTAAAAAATATTTAATAATTTTTATACTGATTACATGTTAAAGAGGTAATATTTTAGAATATACCAGGTTTAAAAATATGCTGTTTAAAATGAATTTCACCTGTTTAAGGTTTTTGAATGGGGCAATTAGAAAATGTAAAACAGTACATACGTGGCTTACGCTATATTTCTATTGGACAGAGCTGCTCCAAAACAGTCTGTTATTCATCTCTGTTTTTGAAGGATACTTTGCACTAGACAGGAAATTGGAGTATGACTATTTTTTTTTCCTTCAGTATCTGGTCTTTTTGTCCCTGTTGTTCTGATGAGAAGTTTGGTTGTAATTCTTATTTTGTTAGGAATCTTTGTTTTTCATTTTGAGCAATTAACTGGTATGTCTAGATGTGGTTTTCTTATGATTCATCCTACTTGAAGTGTATGTAAGATTTTGAATATGTTTGCTAGCAGTTTCATTAAATTTGGGGACATTTTGCCACTATCTCTTCAGATAAGTTTTTCTCTATCTCTTCTCCTATTGATCTGTCTTCAAGTCCACTCTCTCTTATGTCATCTTCTGTTCTCCTCTTAAGCCCATCCTGTGAATTTTTCATCTCAATTATTCAACTTTTTCACTCTAAGATTTTCATTAGATTCTTTTCTAGGTTCTACTCATCTGCTGTGATGCCTTTATATTCATTCATTCTGACAATATTTTTCTTTACTTCTTTAAACTTATTTATAATAGCTGCTTTAAAGGCTTTGACTGCCAAATCCAACATCTAGACCATTTGGAGATTACCGTCTATTGAGCAACAGTTAGAACTGGACATGGAACAACAGACTGGTTCCAAATAGGAAAAGGACTATGACAAGGCTGTATATTGTCACCCTGCTTATTTAAATTCTATGCAGAGTATATCATGAGAAATGCTGGACTGGAAGAAACACAAGCTGGAATCAAGATTGCTGGGNATGCTGGGAGGGATTGGGGGCAGGAGGAGAAGGGGATGACAGAGGATGAGATGGCTGGATGGCATCACGACTCGATGAACATGAGTCTGAGTGAACTCCGGGAGTTGGTGATGAACAGGGAGGCCTGGTGTGCTGCGATTCACGCAGTCGTAAAGAGTCAGACAGGACTGAGTGACTGAACTGAACTGAACTGTCTATTGATTTTTTTTTTTTCACTATGGGTAATATTTTCCTATTTCTTTGCATACGTCACAACTGTGATGCAAGACTGAAGACATTCTGGATTTGATCTTCCTCTACAGAATTAATTTCTGTGGGAGGCAAACTGTCTACCCTTGATCTTTCATAGGCTTGGTCTTCCACTTCATTGGATGAATTTGTGTAAGGTCAGAAATGTTCCCCAGTTCCTCTAACTACTGCAGGACTCAACTTCCAAACTCAACTTCCCTGGCAATTTCCTTGATAGCTCTTGGCTCAGGGTAGATTTAAAGTAGGCCTTCAGTTCAGTTCAGTCATTCAGTTGTGTCCAACTCTTTGCGACCTCATGAATCACAGCACATCATATGTATTCAACTAGGCAGCAACTTTAAAAAATCTGTATCCACTTGTTGGGTTTTGAGGTTACTGGCAAATGCCATCCAGCCAGTTATTAGGGTTTCATGCAGAAACATCTTAAACTAGACCCTAGTGCCAATTCCAAACCCCAAAGTAAAACCTCAACTTTTTTTTTTTCCTGATCAAGGAAAAGCAACTCAAAGTCAAAAGGAAAACTGGGAAGAAAGGAAAAATAAGAGTGTAGGAATTCTTTGCATTTCTTTAGAACTTTCTTATAATACTGGACATTCAACCAATTTACACCGAGCATCTACTGTGTGTTCAGAATGGTGCTTAGAACAGAGATGCAAAATAATATCAAGCAAGGTTTTACACTCTGCAGCCTTGGTCACAGTGGGCTGCAGAAATCACAGAAGTTTAATCAGGAAGTAACAGTGCTGCTTGCTTCATGAATTCTCAGAATAAACAGAAGCCTGGAAGGCCTGCCTACCCTGTGCCAAAGACCCAAATCAGATTAAGGACTTGGAACATGGCTTCTTTTCCTTCTCCTCTCAAACTTTTTTCCATTGTGAGAGAANTACACATCTGAAGTAACAGTGCTGCTTGCTTCATGAATTCTCAGAATAAACAGAAGCCTGGAAGGCCTGCCTACCCTGTGCCAAAGACCCAAATCAGATTAAGGACTTGGAACATGGCTTCTTTTCCTTCTCCTCTCAAACTTTTTTCCATTGTGAGAGAACAGAGTTCATGTTCACAGACCTGAGCAGAGTTTACTAGAAAACACACACACACACTCATTTTAATTAACAGATGCCTTGATATTCTTAAAAGCATAAACGAGGATGGCCCTGGTTGTTTATTCTTCCTGTCTTGCACCATTTTTTCTTTCATTCTTTCATTTAAATCTCTCTCTTTTTTTAAATAAAAAGAGACTGATACCTCTTCTTCCATTGGAAATTGATGAATAGAATGAATACCTCCATCTCAAGTCACACATAAACGAGAAAGAGCTCTAAAAGGAAAAAGACAATAAATATTTCAACTATTTATTGTTGTTCAGTTGCTCAGTCGTGTCCGACTTTTAGTCAGTATGTATCCATGACTCTCCATAAACTCACTCCCCTCTACTTGTCTCTTTCAATCATGTAGATATCAATTCACCATCCCTAGATGTCAGTTTTTGTTCCACCTAAAGTCATATTATTTGTGTGTGTAATACACACACGTATACAAATACATACATATATAAATATATGTGTGTACATGCATATGCATATGTATACCCCAAGATTATAAATATAAATAATTACAAAAATTGATTTTTCTTCAAAATAAACAAGCTTGATGGCTGTGCTATCCAACAACTTCAAGGCTCCACATTCAGAGTCAAGGGCTGAAGTCACACTTGACTTGCAAAACAGGTTGCCTCTGATCTTGGTGCATTCCTGAGGCAGTGACCCTGAAAGGCATCCCTACGCAGCTGAACAGTATGTCATGTTCAGTGAATGACCCTAGAAGGAGGTCAAGCTTTCAAGTTCGCAGAACACTTTCTAGCACCTTGAACTCTTAGAATATGGCTTATTCCATCTTGTAAACTCATCTCAGCTTACTTCAGTTTTGTATCTGAAAGAGAGACACTAATATCTCCCTGTACGAAAGCAGGAAGTAGGCATGGGTAATTTCTTTTCATTTACATTTCGGATGTTCTATCCTGAGAGGGTCAGTTTCCTAGGAATCTTGAGGAGTCTGTGCATCCCAATGGCCACATTTCCTAAGCATAACCCTAAGATCTTCCAAGAAGCTTAACAAAATATTGTTATTATATTTCACTGAAACTGTCTTGGATTGTAAAATGTATCAAATTTCAGAGATTATAACTGTCAAAAATTGTCTATGAACATAAATAGTTCTTAGAATCCATGAGATACATTCTTATTTTTATGGTGGTGCTTTAGTTGCTCAGTTGTGTCCAATTCTTTGCAACCCCGTAGACTGTAACCCACCAGGCTCCTCTGTCCGTGGGGTTTCATAGAGAAGAATACTGAAGTGGATTGCCATTTCCCCCTCCAGGGGATCGTCCCTGTCCATGGGGTTTCACAGAGAATAATACTGAAGTGGATTGCCATTTCCCCCTCCAGGGGATCGTCCTAACCCAGGAATTGAACCCAGGTCTCTTGCACTGGCAGGTGGATTCTCTACCAACTGACCCACCAGGGAAGCCCGAATTTTTTACGCCAAATGCTTACCGAAACCCACAACTAGTATATATTTACAGGATGCTAAGAAGCTCATGGGTTATCTTGATCCATTTTTATAATAACATTGAGATAAGCAAAGCAGAAATTTCTCTCACTTGATAGATAAGGGAACTGACTCAGAGAGGCTATGTGACTAAACTAAGGCCACACAGCTAACCATGGCATGACAGAGGTGGGACAGGATCACAAGCCTCTTACTCTAAATTCTGTACTTCCCCGCTATGCCACATTCTGCTTTCCAGAAAATAGGTACAACAGATACGTTAGCTACATTGTCAGCATCCAGCATTGGAGGAGAGGTCATTATCGGCATAACGGTAATTTTTATTCCTGCTTTCCCAGCCTCCCTTGAACCTAGGGGTGGCCGCTTGCTAAGTTCTGGCCAATGAGACGGAAATAGACATACAGTCAGAAATAAAGCCCTGAGAAGTGTTTTCTGTCTTTGTTTTGTTTTGCACTCCCAATGAAGGTAACAGGTAGTACTCACACAGTCCTAATCGCACTCACGTTCAACTGATTACAGTCATGATGGCNCCAGCCATCTCATCCTCGGTCGTCCCCTTCTCCTCCTGCCTCCAATCCTTCACAGCCCTAGAGTCTTTTCCAATGAGTCAACTCTTCCCATGAGGTGGACAAAGTACTGGAGTTTCAGCTTTAGCATCATTCCTTCCAAAGAAATCCCAGGGCTGATCTCCTTCAGAATGGACTGGTTGGATCTCCTTGCAGTCCAAGGGACTCTCAAGAGTCTTCTCCAACACCACAGTTCAAAAGCATCAATTCTTCGGTGCTCAGCCTTCTTCACAGCCCAACTCTCACATCCTAACATGACCACTGGAAAAACCATAGCCTTGAATAGACGGACCTTAGTCAGCAAAGTAATGTCTCTGCTTTTGAATATGCTGTCTAGGTTGGTCATAACTTTCCCCAGGCACATGACAAACAGAAAAGCAATGACCCTATACTGCCTTCTTGCCCTGAAATGAAACTTTCCTCCCGGGCTGAACTGCAAACTCTTAAAAAAATTTTTTTGGCCATGTGCAGCATGTGGCATCTTAGTTCCCTGATCAGGGATCGAACCCAGGGCCTCTGCATTGGAAGCACGGAGTCGTCACCACTGGACCACCAGGGAAGTCTCTGCCGCTGCTTCTTTGGTCTTTCCATTGCAGTGGTCAGCATCCCTCCCGCTCAGAAGCCCTCCCACCTGTGCCGTGCTGCACAACTCTGGGTGGCGCCACTAACATACCATGTGAAGGGGACACGTCCCCTGACCTGAGTGCTGCTCCAAGGGTACAAAGTCCAGCAGCCCTGAGACAGCGCATGTCCTCCCAGCCCACCATCCACACTTTAAAAGAAAAAGAAAGGCAATGTCAAACGTTCAGGAGAAAATTCCACTGGAAAACAAGATGAAAGTGAGTGCCTATGGCCATAGGAATCGTTGGGCTCATTCTTCACTCTCCAGAATAAAAACAGCAACAGTGGTAGGAAATAACGATCAAGCCTGGGTAATGAGGAGAATGGGCTTCCCGGGTGGCTCAGTGGTAAAGAATCTGCCTGCCAATGCAGGAAACGGGAGTTTGATCCTCGGTCCGGAAAGATCCCCTGGAGAAGAAAAGGGCAACTCAGTCCAGTGTATTCTTGCCCGGAAAAATCCATGGACAGAAGAGCCTGGCGAACTAGAGTCCACAGGTTGCAAAGAGTCAGACATGACTTAGTGATTGAACAACAACACTTAGGAGAATGGCAGTTGAACTGAGGGCAGAAGTGAATAGCTTAAGGAAATTAGGAGTACAGAATTAACTGGGAGTGATTGGCAACCCACTCCAGTGTTCCTGCCTGGAGAATCCCAGGGACGGGGGAGCCTGGTGGGCTGCCGTCTACGGAGTCGCACAGAGTTGGACACGACTGAAGTGACTTAGCAGCAGCAGCAGCAGAATGTGTCACGATTCAAGGCTTGGGAAACCAGAACGTAGATGCAGAAAATGTAGATTTGGGGTCTTAGAGAAAAATTAGGGATAAAAGCTAGATTTTTTAGAATCATTTAAAAATGATGATGATTTATGAAACCAAGGGAATGAATCAGTGAAGGAAGTAAAAAGACAAAAAAAGACGGCTGACTCGGACCTCCCTGGTGGTCCAGCAGTGGAGACTCCATACTTCCACCACAGGGTGCGCAGGTTTGATCCCTGGTCACAGAAGTTCCTCATGCCAAGAAGTGAGGCCAAAAAGACAGAGGGGAAAAAAAAAAGAAAGATGGCTGACTCTTGGCGCATGCCTTTATATAGCAGGGGTGAGGAGTCCATCAGATGGATAGAGAAAAATCAGAGGCTTCTAGGATCATGAAGACAAGAGAGATTTCAAGAAAGCAAGCTTCTCTAGTGTTAAATGCTACAAAGAGACATTAGGCGGGCTGGGAATGTCACTGCTGACCTTTCAGAAAGTTAACTGGAGTGGAGGTTCCTTGAGGGAAGGCCCATGCCCTTTCTCACAGTATTGCCAAGGCTCCAAGTGGCTGCACAGAAGGAAAGGAGCAAGCATTCGTGGAACAAAGTACAGCAGCTAGACTGAATGCCCAATTGCAAGGAGTTAATGATATGCCATGATCACGAGGGACTTCTGTCACGGCCCAGTGGTTAGAGTTTGCCTTTCAGTGAAGGAGGTGTGGGTTCTATCTCTGGTCGGGAACTAAGATCTCACATTGTTGCTGCTGTTGTTCAGTTGCTCAGTCAAGTTCGACTATTTGCGACCCCATGGACTGCAGCAAGCCAGGCTTCCCTGTTCTTTCCCATCTCCCAGAGCTTGCTCAAACTCATGTCCATTGAGTCGGTGATGCCATCCAACCATCTCATCCTCTGTTATCCCCTTCTCCTCCTGTCTTCAATCTTTCCCAGCATCAGCATCTTTTCCAATGAGTCAGCTCTTCCCATAAGGTGGCCAAAGTATTGGAGCTTCAGCTTCAGCATTGGTTCTCCCAATGACTATTCAGGGTTGATTCCTTTAGGATTGACCGGTTGGATTTCCTTGCAATTTCTTCTGAAACACCACAGTTCAAAATCATCAGTTCTTTGGCACTCAGCTTTCTTTACAGTCCAACTCTCACACCCATACATGACTACTGGAAAAACCATAGCTTTGACCAAACAGAACTTTGTTGGCAAAGTATTGTCCCTGCTTTTTAATATGCTGTCAAGATTTGTTGTAGCTTTTCTTCCCAGGAGCAAGTGACTGAAAGTTGCTCAGTCATGTCTGACTTTTTGTGACACCATGGACTATACAGTCCATGGATTACTCCAGGCCAGAATACTGGAGTGGATAGCTTTTCCCTTCTCCAGGGGATCTTCCCAACTCAGGCATTGAACCCAGGTCTCCCACATTGCAGATGGATTCTTTACCAGCTGAGCCACCGGGGAAGCTCATTCCCTTCCAAGGAGCAAGTGTCTTTTAATGTCATAGCTGCAGTCACTGTCTGTAGTGATTTTGGAGCCCAGGGAAAATAAAGTCTCTCCCTGATTCCATTGTTTCCCCATCTATTTGCCAGGAAGTGATGAGATCGGATGCCATGATGTTTGTTTTTTGAATTTTGAGTTTTAAGCCAGCTTTTTCATTCTCCTTTTCCACCTTCATCAAGAGGCTCTTTAGTTCTTCTTTGCTTTCTGCCATAAGGGTAATATCATCTGCATATCTGAGGTTATTGATATTTCTCCCGGCAATTTTGATTGCAGCTTGTGCTTTATCCAGCCTGGCATTTTGCATGATGTACTCTGTATATAAGTTAAATAAGCCGGTGACAGTGTACAGCCCTGGTGTATTCCTTTCCTAATTGGGAACCAATCTGTTTTCCATGCCTGGTTCTAACTGCTGTGTCTTGACCTGGCATACAGATTTCTCAGGAGGCAGGTCAGTTGGTCTGGTGTTCCCATCTCTTGAAGAATTTTCCAAGTTGTTGTGATTCACACAGTAAAAGGCTTTAGGATAGTCAATAAAGCAGAAGTAGATGTTTTTCTGGAATTCTCTTGTTTTTTCTATGGCCCAATGGACGTTGGCAATTTGATCTCTGGTTCCTCTGCCTTTTCTAATTCCAGCTTGTACATGTGGAAGTTCATGGTTCACATACTATTGAAGCCTCACTTGGAGAATTTTGAGCATTACTTTGCTAGCCTGTGAGATGAGTGCAATTGTGCAGTAGTTTGAACATTCTTTGGCACTGCCTGTCTTTGGGATTGGAGTGAAAACTGACCTTTTCCAGTCCTGTGTTCACTGCTGAGATCCTACATGCCGTGGGGCAACTAACCCCTTACACCACAATGAAGAGCCTGCAAGACATAGTGACGATCCCTTGTGCTGCAACTAAGACCTGAAGCAGCCAAAACCAAATATTCTTATTTTTTTTAATATATATATATACCATGATCACAGTTTAAATTTTATGACTCTAAATACAGCTTTTGTAAAAGAAGGCAAAAATTTCCTGCATACACAGTGTTAATCTTGATTACAAGGAGGAAGTACTTTTACTATGGAGGAAGCACTTTTCTACTTACTTGGCACACACTGAAACTGGGGAGGGGAAAGTTTTTTCCTGGGATCTTCCCTGGGAGGAATTCTCTGAATGACCATACCAAAGCTGCAAAACTAAAACTTCCGATTTAATTTCCACACATTTATTAATTGGGGATTGATATCAATCTATTCACAAAGACATTGAAAATACTTGGAAAATGGGAAATAGACTTAACTAGTCTCAAGTCCTATGTGGTCCTCACATGTTCTCCAATAAAACAGTTTGCAGATAAACACTTCTTCCATGGAAGCTTTTTACCAGGTCCTTCTACTTGTTTTAGAAAGATTGACACTAGGACTGAGAATTATCCAGAAAATACTTCTTTAAAATCCAATAAAACCCAAGAACTACAAAATCTCACCTTAAACTTGTTTTCCATACAGAGAGGGGCATTCTATCATTCTCAAGTTGTACTTTAAAACTAGAGTAATAACTATAGCAAATATCTTTTGACTGTTTCTTCTGTAAGACAGTGTGCTGAGGGCTTTACATGCATTATCTCATCTAGTCTTTATAACTATTCCATGCAATTAAGTGCAAGTATTAACATTTATTTTCGAAATAAGAAAACCAAGGCATGGATCTTTCTCAAGACTACATAAGAAGTAAGTAGAACTAGGACATTAAACCCAGGATATATCATAAATCCTCATAAGGATCAATTCATGGCTGCATAATATTCCACTGCATCTTTGACATTTAAAGATACATGTTTGATGTCTTTTTAATTAGAAAGATATCTTAAAATAGGAAATCATGGGACTGATGGCCAGCTTGCATCAGAACAAGGTAACAGGTGCCAAATGATGGATCTTTCTCTACTAACAGACCCATCATTCCAGTTCTCCTGGAATGCAGCATGGTCAAGGAAGAACAAGGAACTCATGATTGAAGGTTCAGACTCCCAGCTAAGGCCTGCCAGACCCATACACCAGAGAGCACCTGGCCTGTGGTGTTCCTCTCTCTTCTACCTTTACTAGCCCCCATTTTTCTAGACAAACAGTGGTACATTTGAAGGTATCTTAGGCTGGATTCCTTAGAAAACAGAGGCTGAGACTAAGCTTCTATGCCAGGGCTTTGGAGGAATCCCAGGGACGTAAGAGTGAGGGAAGAAGAGAAAAGAGGCGAGAAAAGCAAGTGCAAGGTGGCGTGGGGCTGGCGGTGGCTTCACAAAATCACAGCTTCTTGCTTGGCCACCCGGGACTTCCCCAGAGGGCCTGTTGGGAACTGCAGAACCTCAAAAGCTTCCATCAGAGGAAGTGGTGCGAGAGGAGGGCATGAGTTTGCCAGCGCCTGCCTGTCTCTTGTTCCCCATTAGTCAAAGTTCACTCCATGGTGACCCAACTGCCCCCCTCAATTGGGGTGTATCAGCTGGTCCTTTCTGCAGCAGATGGAGAAGCCACACCCTGCAGGGCGCGCTTCACTGGAGTCCAGAAGCAGTGAGAGGAACCCCAGCATGGTCTTGGATGGCAAGATGGTAGAGATCTGGGCTCTACCACTCCCAGAGACAGATGAGGCTACGAAGATCTGAGGTGGTACCCGAGCGGGATCCAACACAGGAAGGTTGAACCTAGACGGGAATCAACGCTGGTACGCAATCCCGCGTACGCCGAGTGCAGAAGCGGTGCTCTGTAGGTGTTTCTGAACTCTGGGCTATTTGTGCTGATTGAGTTTCTGCAGATTCTTACGATTCTGCCACAGGACATCATCCGTTCATTTCTTCTTTATTCATTTATTGAATAAATGCCATTCGATAGCATTTACTCAGCATCTTCTATGGCAAGGCATATTCCAGTGAAATTTGAGGGACAGAGAGAAGACTAAGGCCCAGACTCTGCCGGGGAGAGGGAGACAGGCAAACCAAAGATGGTCTCAATACAGTGTGGCCAGGGCCACCCCAGGGGAACCGAGTAGCGCCATGAGCACACAGGGGAGCTGCATCTAGCCCCATCCTGGGGTCAGTGAAGAGGAAGTGAGGGAAGACGACACCTGGGCAGGGGCTTGAAAGATGAACAGAAATTAGGTGGAGGTCAGGGATAGGACCGACAGTATGACATCTAAAAGAAAACAGGACAATACAATATGGTCACTTAGAGAGTGCTATTTTACTCAGCCATGTTTAAATGATTGTGATAACATGCAAAGTCACCATTTACTACTGAAAATGGTGTACAACAGACATCCCTGACTCTTACACATTCATCCTGAGACCTCCCCGCTACCTAAGCCCATCCCTGAATATCTCCCATCACTGACTCCAACTCCTAAAGTATGCATCAGAGGTGGGATCTGGAGATAAGGGAAGGCATGGTGTGAAGGGCGGATGTGGCTAAGAAGTGAGCTTCCAGTTCGGGGATGGCCTGAGATTCAGGGTTAGTGTTGGGAACGTGGTGAGCTGGGGATGCAGAGCCAGAATGATGATGTCTGTTTTGTACGTGATTTCTACCCTTGAAGACCGTAAAAACTGCTGCAATAAAATGTAATTATGTTCATACAAAATCTAGGGGATGAATAAAAGCATGTTGTGTCTTCTGAACTATAGATAATTCAGTTTAACTCACGGAAGCAATGAGCCGGAAAGGATAGCAAGAGAGGAGGCTGGCAAGACTGAGAGTCAGATGAGACGGGGCCTTGGAGGCCATCCCGAGAAGGCTGGGATCTGGCATAAAGGGAATGGAGATCAGTGAAGCATACGATTCAGGGGTATTTGACAAAGATCCTTCTGAAGCAATGAGGATGGTGGGGTGGAGGGTGGGAAGACAAGCTGGTAGTTATAGTGATCAGGCATTGCAGGATGAGTGGTAAAGAGGGGGGGTGTTCTTTATGAGTCATTTAAGAGGTAAGATCATCCAGACACGGGGATGAAGTCTATCTGGGGCTCATTTAGATCGAAGGGGTAGTGGTCAGTGGATAAAAAGGACCCGGAAAACCAGATAGATTTTTAGTGCTGTCCATCAAGATAAGGACTTTCGGGGGAAGAACGGCTGAGGGGTGGTAGGGACAATATGAGTCCACTTTAAGACCCGGTGAGTTCGATGGGCATTCAGGACAACCACACTGAGGTGTCTATGGGTCTGCTCGACAGACATGTCGAAAGATGAGCGTTCACTGCACAGACTGACAGGCCAGTTGTGGCTCTGGACTAGGCCACCCAGAGAGAATGTACAATACGAGGAGCAACAGGGAGCAAGAGTGGGAAGCTCAGCCTTTACGTGCTGGGCTCGGGATAAACAGCCAGGCGGGACTTCACTATAAATCCTTCTCTAGTCACGGCGTGGAGGCCCCAGGCTGCAGTCAACCTTCCACTTTGGGGGAAAAAACCACCTGCTTTGCTTAGAATCAAGAGGCGTGCATGTGTGCTCAGTCACTCAGCCCCGTCCAATTCTTTGCGACCCCATGTGTTATAGAGTCAAGAAGAAGAGCAGGTAGAACAGATTTTAGTGTTCACGTCACCTAGCGAACGCTTCAGGTAACACCAAGCTGAGGGGGCTCTGGAGGCTCCAGGATGAGACAGAGAGAGGCAAAAACACAGGCGGCGTTAGACAGAACCGCAGGAGTTGTGTATTTCTAGTTTTCCAGCCCTGGGGGAAGTGAAACCTTCCTCACTTGTTTGCAACATGGGATTTACTTATGTTTTACACACTTACCCTGATACTTCCACTACATACGCAATTCATCTGTCAGGAAGGGGTCTCTGGTTAGGGCTAAGGCCAGGAGGGACTCAAACTTGAAGTTCTCCTGCTAGGAACTGATTCTTAACCTTATGTTTGTTTTTTTTTTTATTGCAAAGTAATTTTTGTCATAAATGTATGTATTGTGACATACATGCTGCTGCTGCTGCTTAGTCATTTCAGTCGTGTCTGACTCTGTGTGACCCCATAGACAGCAGCCAACCAGGCTCCCCCGTCCCTGGGATTTTCCAGGCAAGAACACTGGAGTGGGTTGCCATTTCCTTCTCCAATGCAAGTAAGTGAAAAGTGAAAGGGAAGTCACTCAGTCGTGTCCGACTCTTCGTGACCCCATGGACCACAGCCTACCAGGCTCCCCTGTCCATGGGATTTTCCAGGCAAGAGTACTGGAGTGGGGTGCCATCGCCTTCTCCGTGTGACGTACATACATACAGTAAAAAGAACGTATCTGCAAACATTAGCTGGCTAACTTTTTACAACAATGAACACTATTGACATTTGGGCCGGATGATTCTTTGCTATGGGGGCTGCCCTGTGCCATGTAGGATGTTTATCAGCATCCTGGGCCTCTACCTTCTAGGTACCCGCAGCATGCCCATTGAAATCATGACCGCTAACAGTGTCACCAGATTTGTCTGCTGGGACAAAATGACCCCCAACTGAGAAGCACGATTAATCTTACTTAAAAAAAAAAAAAAATCTGACTCTCTGGATCTCTTTGAAATATAATGTAAGAGACCCTCCCCTCCAGGTAAATACACATACAGGCAACATTCTGTCTAAATTCAGGAGCTTCAGAGACGTCTCTCCTAAGGTCCCTGTGTGAGAAGCTCCCAGTTAACAGCTCCACCCAAGAACAATTTATCTAGTTCGGGCTGCTGTCAGACTTTTCAAAACAATGCAGAACCACCCCAGGGCAGCAGGGCAGAAGGAAGCCAGGCACTGTGGCTTCTACTGACCCTGAACTGATAAAATTCCTTATTTCCATTTTCAGTACTGCAGAGGGGTATCTCCTTCCCTTTTCGAAGAACCTCTCCCCTCCCACTTCCCCCAACAAAACAAGACACACAGGCATAACACCAAGATAGTCCACCCAAACGCTAAAAACTCGGGCTGCCTCTCGGGCTGCGGGCCCTGGAGCTGGGCCCCTGGCTGACCGCAAAGCTGTCCCTGGGGAGCAGGCCCCTCACAAACAAGAAACACCCCAGTGCAGGCTGCTGACGAAGGCAGGGAGGGGTGCCTGGATGTCTCGGATGACCAGGAACAGCGGCGAGGAACCGGGCATGCTGGGTGGGCTTGGCACGGTGTGAAAGTTGAATAAGAATCTGTCCGCTGAGGGCTGGCCCTGTTTTCACAGATCAGGCCTTGGGCTTTGATGGATGACATGCACTGATAGATGCAGAGAGCAGATGTGTTAGGAAGTGTGATGACTTACAGACAAAATAATCTTCACGCTATGGAATGGGAGCAACTCAGCCTCTTGAAATAGTGACGACTCACCCACCTCCGCCATCCTAGGGTATTTCCTTCTTTTAAAGTTATTCCTCTAATTTTTAATCTAGTTATCTACCTTTTGATTTCTTTATTATAAAAGGAATGCCCTTTCACTAAAGGAAATTAGGAAAATATAGAAAACCAGTATAAGCACTTGGGCTACTTCTGAAATGATTTCCAAAAACTTCCTCTGCAAGCACCTTTCCAGCTTCCCAGGGACACTTCTATTGTTTAAGGGTAAAGAGTTCCTTTGTGGGAGCAGGGGGAGGTGTCCCCACAGACAAATGGGACAGAACCCTCTGACCCCGCGATTGCCTGCGCCCTCACCCCGTGGCTGAGCATTATTTATTCCATTGTTTTTTTCCAAGTGGACGGAANACACACACACACACACACACACACACACACACACACACACAGAATAAAGAGACACTATAGGATTTTTGTTGAAAGGGAGAACTCATTTCAGACAGCCTAGAATTGATACCCAGCTCAGGCACCTCCTGGTATCATCCTGGACTAGTTCCTGAGCCCCAGTCCCTTATTTATCCCCCAGAGGGCGTGGGGGAGTATAAAATGAGAAGATGCCTATAAAGAATTTAGCACTGTGCCTAGCACACAGTGGGCTTCCCAGGTGGTGAAGTGGTAAAGAATCTACCTCCAATTCAGAAAATGTGGGTTTGATCCCCGGCTCAGGAAGATGGCCTAGAGAAAGAAATGGCAACCTACTCTAGTATTTTTGCTGGGATAACCCCACAGATAGGGGAGCATGGCAGGCTACAGTCCATGGGATCACAAAGAGCCAGACATGACTGAGTAGCTGAGCACACACACACACTGGCCCGTAGTAGGTGCTTGGCAAATATTTAATAATATTATTATTTTACTACATAGATGTCTGTAGCTATAGATCTCCTGGCTCAGCTGTGCTCTGCACTAAAAAGGAGTTATGAGAAAACATTTTGAAAGGAAGCTTGCCTGAGGCTGCAGTGATATGTGAGTCTTTGGCATTCGAGAGGCAAAATAGCAGGTGGGCAAGAGTGGAGCGTTGGGAGCTTGGCTGTGAATCCTGGCTGAGTCACTTAATGGTTATTGACAAGTTATTTAGTCTGTCTGTGCCTCAGTTTCTTCACCCCTGAAATGGGTCCTCGTGAGGAGTGAATGAGATAAGGCACATCAAGTGTTTAGGGTGGTGGCTGGCACATAGTGTTAGGAATTACTACATACCATTCATATTAAATTTCTGAGTTAATTTAAAATTCAAAATAAAGTTTGTTCTTGAAAATCCCAGCTGGCTTTTATTTCAAGATGATTGGGCTGGGGGAGGGTGGATAAAAGAGCACAGAGATACATCTGATGTCTTTGTGGCCCCGCCTGTGCTGGCCTCTTTGCCTAAAAACCCACCCTCCCTTTCTCTGGCCCATAAAACCACCACACATTCTCCACTCCCCCAGGGCCAGGGCTTGCTCTCTTACGCCTCTGTCCCTCAAATAGGACTCATTTCTCTTTTTACTGCCCATCTGTAAATTTCCCAACGTCTTTAACAATTGTTTCTTCCGTGGAAAGGTGAAAGTAAGGGGGATGTTTTTAAACTCTTGGCAGCCATAGTTCACACTGGAATTTGTGCCTCCCTCTCCAAAGATGAAGGGATTATCAGAGGACTTGACAGGGCTTCTCAACACCAGGAGGAAAGAAAACACCCAGAATAACAATCCGATCTTCCATGGGAAAGANTTCACACTGGAATTTGTGCCTCCCTCTCCAAAGATGAAGGGATTATCAGAGGACTCGACAGGGCTTCTCAACACCAGGAGGAAAGAAAACACCCAGAATAACAATCCGATCTTCCATGGGAAAGAGCGCCAGCCCCCACGGCCGCGAAGGAGGAGGAGACGTACCATTGAGTGAGCACAGGTAAGGTTTGGACCCTGCACAGCCTGTTTCAGTCCCAATTCTGGCATTTAACAGCTATGCGACCTTTGAACCAAACATCTCTGAACCTGTTTTCTCACCTGTAAAATGAGGGTAATACCAGCCTCCAGGGGTAATTCTGATGATGAAATGAGATACTAATGCAATGCCTGGCACTAAAAGTTTCATGTTTGTTAAGCGACTGAAAAAGGCTATGAAAAACCAGTGCTGTTGTTGGATGGACGTATGCAAAGCCTGAAAGCCCAGCAAGGCTTCACGTTGCCCACCCCTTCCCTTGATCACAGACCAGTCCCCAGATTGTCCTGGAGGCCTTCACACAGCTCCTCCTACCCTCCATCTGAGGTTGATCTGCAACTGAGAAGCCCAGACGGGCGGAGACTTGGGATTTCCCCCCCCTCCCCAAACCCTTCTCCTCTCCAGCTGGCACAGACACGTTCCACACTTGCAGCCTCCATGGTGATTACGAGAACCTACTCCCTTGTATTGTTTTTTTTCTCCGAAGGAGGGAGCAAGCGCATGATTGCAACAGGAAAAACAACTCTGGAATTGGACACTGTCTGGACTGGTCCCGTGTCTGAGGCCCTGGAAAGACGTTCGACGCTGGTGGGATGGGGGATGAGCTGGACAAGCAGCACACGCTCGCAGCAGGCTGGCCAGCAGAGCAGGTTGCATTTCAGGATGAGAAATAGTACAATCCTAACAAACGCGGAGCTCTTAGACTTTACGGGGCAAATGATCAGCACTTTGCAGGCATCATCGAGCTTAATCATCACAGCTGTCCCAGAGGAGTATTTTTTATCTTCATTAGATCAGTGAGGCGAATGAGGCTCAGAGAAGTTAAGGAGGTCTTTGGGGGCACGTAGGACTTTGTGAGCATTCCACTCCTTTTTGCAAGCCCTCAGAGCCTATTTATCTCCCAGCCCCTGCCTACAGCACTTCCAAACCCCCAGGAGTGCTAAGTTCCGTCTAACTCTTTGTGACCCCATGGACTGTAACCCACCAGGCTCCTCTGTCCAGGGGAGTCTCCAGGCAAGAAGACTGGGGTGGGTTGCCATCCCCTACTCCAGGGATCTTGCTGACCCACGGACCAAACCCCCTTCTGTTATGTCCATCCTGCATTGGCAGGGGGGTTCTTTACCACTAGCGCCACCTGGAAAACCCGCAAACCCTCAAGAAAGACAGTGAAATCGCTGAGTCCTGTCTGATTCTTTGCAACCCCATGGACTGTAGCCCCACCAGGCTCCTCCCCCCACGGAATTTTCCAGGCAAGGGTACTGGAGTGGGTTGCCATTTCCTTCT